>VZRZ01008810.1:43873-187062 GCA_013398175.1 Climacteris rufus | reverse complement strand
GGGCTGCTGTGTGCGCCCGGCCCTGCGCGGCCCGGCCGTGCGGGGGCAGGTACGGCGAGCTCGGGGACCTGCTGCCTTAGGCACTCCCATCGGTTCTTGCTTCTTCTGGGGCCGCCGGAGGTCGCCGTGCTTGGCCTGACGCGGGGTAGGCCGGGCCGCAGCCGCCCCTCCGGGCCGGAGGGCCGCTCCCGCGCCGGTGGAGGCGTTACGGTGCCCGGCTGACCCCGGGCGGCGGGTGTCTCGGCGGGCGTTTCCCGTTGGGCCGGGCCGGCCTGGCCTGGCGTGGGTCTGCGGCCCGAGGCAGGGCAGGGCAGGGCAAGGCAGGGACGCGCGTTACCGGTACGCGCCCGAGCGGCTCTCTCAGGCAGGTGCGGAATAATCTGCTGGAAAGTGACGCGTCTTTCTGCGCTCTTCTGGCTCCGAGGTGATGTTTGACAGATCATAGATGTTTAACACACTTGTTGATAGTCCTGTGAGAAGTATGTACTGGCAGGAGGTGGGAGTTATGTGATTTCTCTCGTTGTTCTGCTCAGCTATGCATTCCGTTTAATCCTTATTGCAGGTAACTGCTCTTGCAACTCGGACTGGGCTGTATGAAAATTCCCGTAGGAAATGCCAGTTGGGATGGCTAAAGATCTCGAGGAAACTGGCTCATCCTCAGAGGAAGAAGAAGATGCTGTAGATGGACTGGAGTAAGTAGGAAAAAACCCTCCAAATTGTTTCTGTGTCCCTATGCTTTCTGCAGGATCTGTAGTAATTTGAAAAGACAAATTTTCTTACCCTTCTTACCCTTACCCTTCTTCCTGTGAAACAGAAGGTGGTTTGGGCCTCAAGCTTAAGGGCAGGCTACCTACATCTGTAGCCTAAAAACCCATTGTATTCATCGGGGTTGGATGTGCAGCTTTTCCTTGGCTGCTATGAAGAGCAGAGCTTCATGGATTTCTTTCTGTCATGTTTCTAAGCTGGGAACATTTTGATGATGTGTGGCTTTTTTTTTTTGTTTGTGTTGTTTGTTTGTTTCATTTTAACTTTTACTGCTGCAGAGAATAGAAATCTGCTGTACAGGAGATTGATATACAATGTTTTATGTCCTTTTAGAAAAACTGTCTTGTGAGAATTCAACTAATAGAGTTCGTATTACTTACTAGTAAGAAGTAATAATGGTTGTTCCATCTTTGTTTAGTACCTTCTTTTAACTTTGGTTGTGAAGGAATGGCTCCCTTATTCTTTCCCATAATAGAATTAGTTTTCTGTTTCAGCTGGACCTACTTCCCTGTGTCCTGTTAGGTTTTTTTTGGGTGCACATTGTGGCTGAGTGCCCAGCTGCAGACTGCAGTGACTTAAAATATTTAGAGGAATGTTGCTTCATAGCAAGTGGTTGGCTTGGATTTGCTAGATCCTCATGGATGGAAGGGTCCAGAACTAGCTTTGCCTACAACGTAACCATAACAGTATGTCTCCATCAAGTGACCAAGGGTCATGCTAGGAATGAATGACTGTCACCTGGAGGATTGAGCCTTGCTGCAAATCCTCAGGACAGGCTTAATATAAACTGTCCTGTTGCCTTAGCTCATTTCCCACTTACATAAGGTTCTGGTCTGTAGTGTAAATTCTGGAAGCTTCTTGGGTCCCTTCCAGTCTGAACAGCTAATTACACCCTAGTTGTACATTTTTTAAAAAATTATAATTTAGAGGTAGTGGAAGCCATTGGGAGTACAGTGAAGTTAATTTGTCTTGGAGATAATGGTACTAACTTAATTAGGAGGACCAAGGCTATGCTTAAGAGCCCTTGTTCTAGCATCAAAAACTTGCCCTTTTATCTCTGTTCCCGTGTTGGAAGTGTTTTGTCTTCTGTAGCTTCTCCCAACCTTTGGCAGACAATGATCTTGCATATTCTATAGAAAAATGCTTCTGTATATCTTTGTCAGTCTTTGTATTTAGTTTTGTTGGTGTAGATAGAGATGTCCCTCCAATCCCTCAGTCTGTTTTCTGTTAACTTTTTCATGTTTTTAATTTCCTTGTGCAGTGATAATAAACAGCTTGAGTTTTATTTGCCTAGGGAGGTTGGCAGTTTCTCTTTCTGTGATCCTAGAATTTGATATAACGGGTCCTAATTTTTTGGTGTGTCCTTAATTCCTCTGAGGAGATGGTATTTCCCAATGTAGTCTTGTGGGTTTGTACAGAACTGATCACTGCATCTCAGAGTCTGTAGCTTGAGTGGTGGACTGGGGATCATCGTTCTTGAATTCTGGGCTTGCATTCCACTGTATCTGACAGGAATTAAAAGGGAAGAATGCACAAGTTTATCCGTCATGTTGAGCCAAGTCTGTTTTAGTCTCTCAACGCTTGTGTTAGTGCTTTTTTGTGCACTTCAGACTCCAGAATTACAATCAGGCAGACTGGACTGATTTGCAGTTCTAAAATTGGAGGCTGGAACCTGCTTTGCACGGTCTGGTTGTGTGGATACCAGCAATTGTGGTTTATTGTGAATTATAGATCTTGTTTTCAGGCTATAAATTCGGAGAACTGTAGCTGTAAAAGCTTGTGAGGCTTCTCCCAAATCACACCCATTAAAATAAATACAGAACTAAATAGAACTAAAACTGGGAAGACTAACCCCGAAAGGGGGTAATCTGGAAGATTCCCTTTGTAGCTGAGTGCCCAGAGTGCTGTATTGCATTTGTGTGGCCAGGTTTTGGTAGTGGGGGGTGGGGCTACAGGGGTGGCTTCTGTGAGAAGTTGCTAGAAGCTTCCTTCATGTGTGACAGAGCCAATGCTCCAAGATGGACCTGCCACTGGTCAAGATGGAGCCCATCACTAATGGTAGTAACCCCTCTGTGATAACACATTTCTGGAGAAAAAAACAGTTATTTTGGAGAAGTAATAATGCTCAGACAAGACAGCAGTGAGAATGTGACAGGAACAACTCTGCAGACACCAAGGTCAGCAAAGGAGGGGAAGGAGATGCTCCAGGTGCCAGAGCTGGGGTTCCCTGCAGCCTGTGGTGAAGATCATGGTGAGGCAGGATGTGCCCCTTCAGCCCATGGAAATCCATGTGGTGCAGAGATCCATCTGCAGCCCATGGAGGAGCCCCACACCGAAGCAGGTGAATGCCCAAAAGAAGAGTGGGATTCCATGGGAAGCCTGTGCTGGAAGAGACTCTTTGGAGGGACCTCCAGACCCATGGGGAGAGGAGACTACGCTGGAGCATGTTTGCTGGCAGGACTTGTAACTCCCTGGGGGACCTATGCTGGAGCAGCCTGTCCTTGAAGTACTGCACTCTGTGGAAAGGGGCCCATGCTGGAGCAGTCATGAAGAACTGGAACTGTGGAAAGGATTCATATTGGAGAAGTTTGTGAAGGACTGTCGGCTGTGGGAGAGACCCCCTGCTGGAGCAGGGTGTGGACTCTCCCTAAGGAGGAAGTAATGACAGAAACAACATGTGATGAACTGACTGTAACCCCCATTCCCCATCTACCTGCACTGCCGAGAGGAAGGACGTAAAGATTTGGGAATAAAGTGAAGCCTGGGAAAGAGGGGTGGGGGGGGTGTTTTTTTAGATTTGGTTTACTTCTCATTATTCTGCTCAGATTTTGATTGGTAATAAGTTCAGTTACTTTCCACAAGTTGAGTCTGTTTTGTCTGTGCGGGTAATTGATGAGTGATCTCTCTCTGCCCTTAACCCAGCAGCCGTTTGTTACATTTTTTCTTCCCTGTCCAGCTGTGGAGGGGAATGATGGAGCAGTTTTGGTGGGTGCTTGGCATCCAGCCAGGGTGGAACTGGAACCACCACAGATGCTACCGTTTGTGTGTGTAAGTCAGCACAGGGCAGGGCTTAGGAACAGCCACAAAACTATGGCTGAAATTTAAAGATTAAATTTCTTTTCCTTACCTTGCTAACCAGGAGATCCCCAAATCAGCGCCTGGGCAGAGGCACTCAAGCAGTGAGGCAGGCACTGTGGAGCTCGATCCTTGCTAGAGGATCACCAAAGCTGCAGTTTGCACCTATTTTTCAGGGATATTCTTGTAGGTGTAGTTTACCACTGTGCTTTGACCTTTCCCACAGCAGGGCAGGAATCTCAAGCATCTTTGACAGGGTGCCTGAAAATCTGTTGCAGTCCTGTGTTACCTGACCTCAGATGTTCTACTTGTGAAACATACAAAGATAGACAGCAGTTAGAATATTACATGTACTTTTCTGCACCCAAGTTGCGAGTCACTTAGGTGTGTTTACAATCCTCCTTGCTGATCTTCTCTTATTTTCCTTGGTGTGTTTGCCTGTGTCCTGTCCACAGGGTAGGTGGGCAAGTATGGGCAAGTGTGGAGAACTGCAGTGTCCTGGTTTTAAGTAACTGCTGCCTGGATGCAGCTCCACAGTTGCTTATGCTGACTAATCTTGTAATTTCAGGGATCATCCATGTATCAGGTGGACTGGTGGTGGCTGCAGGCGGATCCCTGTGTTGGTGTTTCATGCTGAAGCCATTCTGACCAAGGACAGCTACCTCCGCCTAATTGGAGGTGGGTGCTACTATGTGCCAGCTTTTGGCTTGAAGGCATGATGTAAAGTCTCCTACCTGCATGTTCCCTTCATTTTGGTGGGAACAGGACATGGTAGGAAAGAAATTAAATCCTCTCTGGTTCCTGACCACTGAGACATTCAGAAATGCTTAATCTATCAATGAATGCTTATAGTGTCTTTGTATTGTGATAAGTGTCTGTCCTTCCACTGGGCCCTGATGTGTTTTGAGTTGGAACTGTCTGTTTGCAAACTGAAGTTGGGCACCATGCTAGAACTTAGAACCAGATATAAATTCACTATAGCTAAGAACTTAAAACCAATCATTGCCGTGAGTTTTGAGAGGGTTTCACTGGCAAATAAAGCAGTCAGCCCCACAGTTCTAGGAACAATTGTAAGCTGTAGTAACAAATCTCTGAGTCTACAGCCTCACAACTGTGAGAAGGCCATAAAAAATGATTGCTGGCAGCACTTCAGTTGGGAGACCAAACCTGTCTAGTGTCAAATAAGGGAGGGCCTCTAAAGAGTCTGGGTTGTTATAATCAGTCACTCTAGGTTGAGAGAGTTAGTACTTGTGGGTGTGTACATCTGGGAGCTCATTCTGGATGTGCTGAGTTGGAGAAAAGCTAAAATCTACTCAGCTTCTTTTTGTGAAAGTGCTGACACTTCTTTCTTCTCTTGCTTTTTCCTTTCTTAGGTAATTGGTGCCTCCATTTCTAATATTCTATCCAAGCAGAAATGCTTCTGGCTCATTGGGGTAAGGGGTGGAGAAGGTGATTTATATGTGGAAACTCCTGATCCTTTTCATGTGAGTTAAAAACATACTTGGATGGTTCCAGAAGCTGATGGTAATTGTAACTTTTATTCTGACTGAAGTGGGAGATCTCTTCTGCCTTTTCTCGAGTGGTTTAGCAAGTTTACTACTGCGCAGAGCAACTTGTTAAATTTCTTTCAGCTTTGTGTGATTTTTGATTATGATACTTCTTACTCTTTAGTCTTACTTTTACTGTTAGAACGTGTTTCCTGAGGTTTAATCTAGTCTTTTTATTCTCAGTTTGAGTCAATTTGTAAAGTGCCTTTTCTAGGCACTTCTGTATTCTGGCACTGCAGTTTCTTTCTCTACTCTCTTTGAACTCCTTTATGAATGGCCACATCCTTTTGTATGACAACTGGCCTCTAGTCTTGCTACTTGCTTTTGGTTTATCTTATACCTCCAGTGCTGCTTACTGCTTTTGTTTTTATGACTTTCCACTTAGGTAGTGATTTTATCTTTTTATTTCCTTGTGCTATTTACTTTCTTCCTTGCTATATTTGCAGTTATTTGTTGGAAGATCAGTAGAGGTAAATGAGATGTATACAAAAATTCAGTGCTTTATTTTGGATTTTGTTGGGTTTTCAGGATCTAAAAAATGATGATACAAGCTAGGCATATCAATGAGGGCTGTAAGACGATTACTTTTAGCTAGAAATACCAATGTTGAATAGAGAAGAAAGAGCTGAAATCATGTTTGGAGTGTTATAAAGCCCATATATAAAGGGATGCTTAAAAAACAATAATCTGGGTATTTGTTAGTCTGTCCTGTGCTTTATTTTTATATGATGGTGTCCTGTGATGCAAGTATGTTATAGCTAAGGATTGATGTAAGTCAGTTTGATGATGGATGGGCATTTCCTATCACCCTTTGCCCGTCATGTGGTGCTACTCTCTGTGAATGAAGTGCAGCTGTACTGTGCTGAATCCTCTTCTTTGGTAGCATGAGGACTTTGGTTTATTCTTGTAGGTGCAGACTCTAACACAGTGTGTCTTTGCCTCTTCACAGAGCGCTACCACATGTCCTATAAGATTGTGCGGACGGACAGCCGGCTGGTTCGGAGCATTCTCACTGCCCATGGATTCCATGAGGTGAGCACAACCAGCTCCTCATCTGATTTTGTGCTGGGCTGGGAGGCAATGGTGATGTTTTTGGATTTTTTGTGGGTTTTGTTTTTTGGTTTTTTTTCAATCTGCAGGGTTAAAACCAGGAAGTTGCTGTGGACCCCCTTGAGGTTTTTGTCTTTGTTTTTTAAAGTACTCTGGTAGTCAGACTGAAAATATGTCATGATTTTGCTCTCTCAAAGGAGTACCCATTAGTCTTAAGCCTGCAAAGACAGGGAAAAAGGAATGCTGAAGTTTGATCATGTGTTTTTTTCTCTTTTTGCTTTTAAAGCATCACACCCTTGGGAAGATCTGAACGATTTAATCTCTCAGCCTTTAACAAGCTCTCAGAAGTATTGATGTAGCGTTTCACACTTCTCTTCTAGCACCTGTCTTGCTCTAAAGAATGTCATTAGCTGCATACAGGACAATGTGAGAGATATTTGCAGGGTGGATTTTTTTTCTGAATAACACCAACTTAAGGAATTGGTCTGACAAGTTTCCTGAAGAGATTTAAAATGCTTTACAAATTGTGTTTAAATAGTTCATGAAAAGAACAAACCCACAAGTTTGTTTAGAAAAATTTGACACGGTAATTTCCCAGCATGGGAATAATTTAGGGCAAAAGTTTGGCTGGAGTTGCCCTTGTATTAGAGATGGTAGAGGAGACTGTCTTAAACTAGAATTGTTTTGACCTCATAGACCTAGGGACAAATGGTGTTGCTTTTCATTAGTTCTATGATTTTGTGTGTGGTGTTTTTTATGTTGTTTTTTAGGTTCACCCTAATAGCAGTGATTATAATCTCATGTGGACAGGATCACACTTGAAGCCCTACTTGCTGCGTTCCCTTACAGATATTCAGAAAGTCAATCACTTCCCTAGGTAAGGCCTCGATGCCATGTTTTGTTGAACATCTCTGTGATGATTGAGTATACACAATACTGTAAAATCCCAACAGACTGGGCCGGTGCCACATGCTGTCTTCATTCTAAATGGTCTTTGGAGTTTTGTGGGGATAGCATAGGAGTTGAAATGCTTGTGTGTAGTCCACATATTGGATTTTTAATTTTATTTTCTTTATTTGATGATTAAATTATTTGTGACTTTGGGTTTTTAGTTACAGAGATAGTCCTATGTCCCCTGCTCAAGTTTGTAACCACCATTGTAATAGATTGCTGTGCTTCAGTCTGTCTTGGGAATTGCAAGAAGTGCTACAAATTGTATTAATACAGGCATAAGGTAGAGGCAGTAAAATTCAAGAGTAGTTGCAGCTTAGACATCTGACAAGGCTACAGATACTTTAGTAACTAGGACAAAGGGTTGCTGTAATGTTGGGGAAAATGTCTCTTGTAATGTGTCTTGTTTTGGGACTTCAGGTCATATGAACTGACACGAAAGGACAGACTGTACAAGAATGTCACTCGAATGCAGCTGGCCCATGGGTTCAAGACATTCCACATCTTACCTCAGACCTTTATCCTTCCAACAGAGTACCAGGACTTCTGCAGTAAGTGAATGGCTGGTGATGCCCAGACACAGAGCAAAATAACGGGGTGTTGGAAGAAGGGAATTACTTGTAATATCCTAGCCTTTTGATGGTGCCAGTGCTTAAGGCAACAAAATTACAGGAAGCTGGAAAGACAGCAGAAAAGTTCCGTGTGATTTCTTTATGTAACTTCTACTCTGCTGTTTACTCCATGCCTGCGTAAGTCCTCAAGAAGCTGATGTGGGCTTAAGACTCCAAAATTGAGTGGTTTTTTATGTGCACAGTGTTGTTGATGATCAGCTTCACAATATCACAAACAAGTGTCTGAAGTACTGAAGAGAGAAGTGCTTAAAGGAGGCATAGGGCCGAAGAATAAATCTATTGGAGCAGCAGGAGGGGCTTCAGGGAGGGACTGTAATAATTGCCATGATTCCAAAGGGGAAAATAAGATATCAGAAAAGCAGAATTTCACCTCCTTGTGGAGCTCTCTAAAGCTTTTACTGTAGGCAACATTCTTGATCCTTGCTCCTCTGTTAACAAGCAAAATGGAAGATGTTGCAGACTTGTTCTGTTTTCTTTTAACCAGATACCTATTCTAAGGACAGAGGCCCATGGATAGTGAAGCCTGTGGCCTCTTCCAGAGGTCGAGGTGTCTACCTGATAAACAATGTAAGTGTTCACTAAAAGGACTGCTCTTCAGTAACACTGTCTTCAAAACTGTGTGGGTTTCCAGGCAAGAGGCTTTCAGGCATCTAACCAGACACTGGTCTTACTCTGAATTTCAACCATATGTTGGTGAGCAGTTCAGCAGCCCTGACCAGCTTGCGAAGCCTGCCTGGGCTTGTGCTGTGTAACCAAAAGCAGTCTATTTCTTTGTATGCTGTGCCTCTCTTGCAATCTACTTTCAAGTGTTAGCTTATTTAGGAGCAATTTTATACTCTCTGAGACAGCTGGGGAAGCTGTGCTGCTTCATGCTCTCTTTGTGGCTGACAGTAGGCTGACCTCGGGAAGATTTCCAGAACTCTCCTTAGCTGTTTGCCTGTGTGACCTCAGACCCCTTGTCTCCCACTCCCCCATGAAAAAGACCAGCTGAAATGACACCTGATACAGTAGGAAGTGTATCAGTCTTACACCATTGTGCCCTTCCTGAGGTGTAACGGGGATAGTTCTTTGAACTCAACATGCTGGTTTTAGTGTCTTTTGCTCTTTTTGGGCTTTGAAGAGAGTTAGGTTGTCATAGGTAACAAATACATCTGAACAGGAGCCAAACACATGAGGGGATTCCAATAAATATTCTCAGCAGCAAACTGACTGTTGAGTCATTTTGTTTTCACTCATTCAAACCCCTTTAGCCTTCCCTGCACTGAAGGGGTCATGCTGCCTCATCTGTTCTCTACTTGGATCATTTCCCATAAAATAAGGGAGCAATGCGCCAAGTGTATGAGGTAAGTATTTCCAGAGCTGCACTCAGTTTTTTCTTTGCTTGAAAGGGAGGAATGAGCTCAGGCTCATATGGCAGTTGGCCATGACCTGGGGAAAATACACTTCTGGGACCAATATCCCTTTGTGTATTTCTGTTCAAGAAACGCTGCAGCTAGTTTGTCCCACAGGCCAGTTTCTTTCAGTGTGATGCCATTAAAAGAGTGTCTTTCAGAATCTCATCACAAAAGTTTTTAAAAACAACATTAACCGCCCTCAACAAAAAAACCTTTGCATTTCACTGGTCCATATAGAACAGTCTGTCACTTTTATGTGGTGTGCTGAGGGAAGCAGAGCTTGTTCTCTCACATTCTATATGTGCACTTTATATGCTTAGGTTTTCTGCTCATGATGCTGGTGTTCTGGCTGAATACATGCAAAATTGAATAAAGGCAGACTCCTCTGGTTCTCTTGCCTCTTTTGCAAACTGAAGGCAAGAAAATGTTGTACAAGAAGTTGTATGAGTAGTTAAAATGGTTACAAGAGAGGCTTGCGTACAGCAAAAAAGTAAAAGCTTTTTCAGAGAACCCATGACTTTGAGATGTGTATTTGTCATAGTTAGAGCTTTCTGTTCTGAGCTACAAGGGTAGCTTCTTTAGGGTACAGGAACTCCTACTGTGAACTGAGACTCAGTAGAAGGTAGGGAAAAAGGTTGGATACTAGCCCAGGATGTAGTTATAAAGATCACAAGTTGAATCACTTTCTTCACTTGAGACTTCCTCACCAGCTGTAGTTCCATACTCCTTCCTGTGTCCTCTAAGCCCCTTCTCCATGTGTTTGGTTAAAGCCTTGAGAAGCAAGCAGAATAACAGTTACTTCTTAGATGTGTTTTTTATTTTCTCCTGCTTACTTTACATCATTGCCATGTGACTGTTAAATCTCTATTCTACTCTGAATATTTTACTGGAAAATTCAGTAGGCAGGATTTTTTGCCTCTGTAATCACTCCCATACTTCTCTGTAGGATCTAATTACCTTAAATATGTTGTGACTGACAGTTATGTTTTTTCATTTTGGTTTTATTTCTTCCTTCTCCAGACACAGTTACTGGTACAGCGTGACTTTAGGAGGGAGAGGCAGGAAAAAAATGATGGATTTGATCTAATTTCTTCTTATTCCTTAAGTCTCCTTTTTTTCACTCTTGAATTCTCTGTTCATCTGCAGCCAAGCCAGATTGTTTTGGAAGACAACATCCTGGTTTCTCGTTACATCAGCAACCCCTTGCTCATAGATGGTGAGTATGCTTAGGAATTGCTTTTCTCCCTTCCCCTAACCCTGCATCTGAGGATCTCTGCAGCCATTGCAGGAGTTTAGTTGAATAATTGAGTGATCTAGCTTGGTCTAGGACCAGACAAACGTACCTAGAGAATTCATTACAACCTGGAACTTTTCAACTGGGAAACCTTCAGGCAGCTATGTGAGCAGCAGATAATGGTTTATTGCTCTTGGGGGTCTGTTGAAATTCCTAAACTGGATATGATACTTGAAAGATATTTGCAGTCACTGACTCTTGACAACTGTATTTCAGATTTCAAATTCGATGTGCGTCTCTATGTTCTGGTTACATCCTATGATCCACTTGTCATCTATCTCTACGAGGAAGGATTAGCCAGGTATGGAAGAATTCTTCTTTTTCAGTGTACCTGCCCTTGGTGATCCAGACATTTCTTGGCATGCCTCTCTACCCCTGAAAAAATAGTAAAATGAGGGAAGTGCCAGTGAGGGAATTCTGCAGAGTTTAAGTAGATGATACTTCATCATGCTGTGTCCCATCAGGTTTCTGCATATAGATTATAGGATCTTAAGTGAAGGATTTTGTTGTTTTTATATGTAATAAACAGCACAAGTTTTCAACTCTGAAGGGTTGAATGGCCAAACACATGATCATTGGCATGTTAATTCTCAAGGCTGGCTTCTTCTTGAAATTTGTGATTATTGGTGTCTTTGTGCCCCTTCTTCATTTTCCAAGGTGAAGGAAATCCAAACTTTCTCATATATCCTAAAAAAAAGCAACTGGAGACCTGTTGATGACTTTATTGATGTCTGTTTTAATACTTTCAACTACTCTTCTAAATTTTAGGTCAATATTTGTATTTTCTGCAGTATCCACTAAGTGGGTTTAGGCTAGTTCACTGTTTTTACCCTGCAAGACAACAATTTTCCTTTGCATGTAAGTGATACCTAAGATTCCCTAGGAACAACACTTATCGACCAAAAATAGCCTATTTTTCTTCATCACAGAAGTTTAGCAAAATATTTGTCTGTAGTAACTAATAGATTTGAAGCAATCACCCCTCTGAATTTCCAACAGATCAGAATTTTAACTGTAGTGATATTTCAGAAAGGAGCACTGTAAGACTGTCTTCAGCAACAGTTTTAAGTAATGCTGTACCTTTCTTATCAGCCCAACTGATGTACTCAGAATATCTGTGGGATTCATGCCTGGCATGACTCTGACTTGATAGATACTCAATCCAAATTATCTTTGTCCAAAGAAGATAATGAATTCCAAAGAATCCATAAATAATGATTCCACAAGAAATATCCATTAAATTGATGAACACCCTTCAGGTGTGCTGTGATGTGCCTCTGCCTGCAAAGATAATGTGAACGTATTTTTTCCCTGAAAGGAGGCAGAAAGGGGAAGGAAAAGCTTGACAACTATATTCACTGTAGAAAGAGAGCCTGAAACATGCCAGGCATGCAAGAGTTTTTTCTTGGGAACTGGCAATTGGCAACTAAATTGCTAGCTGCTAATATTTCATGGTTTTGGAGAGTGAAGAGGGGAACAAGATAGAGTAGATTGCCAGCATGTTCTCAGAATGGGCAGTGCACAGCAGGCCTTCAGAAACAGGATTTGCACCATCATTAATGTCTTAAAGGTGGTTCTGCTGATCTTGTTGTAACAAAAGAGTTTACTTCTGGAAAAATCCATCTGTATAAACACAAGTGTTCTACTCTGAGGATAAGTGTGCGTTTTTGTCAGTAGAGTAACATATTTTGGTTGGGGAAAGAGTGTGGAAGTGTATATGAGGATGTGTATGGTTTGGGGTCTGTTTTTTTTGTTTGCTTGTTTTTGTTTTTCTTTTAACAATTCCAGTCATATTAAAGGTCTGGGGAAGGAAATGAAGGAAATAAGTATATCCTTCTGACTGAAATACACTGGTCAAACAGTTATAGTGAATCTCTTATGACAGAATCATCAAATTATTTAGGTGGGAAGGAGAGTCTGAAGTCTTGTAGTCCAACCTCCTTCTTAAGACAAGACTTTCTTCAAAGTTTAGGCACATGCTCTACAGCCTTACACCATAACATTTCTAATATCTTCCAAGAATGGAGATTCTGTGGTTTTTCTTACAAGCTGTTTCCACATTTGATCATTATCACTGTGGATGTATGTGTGGTTTTTATATTTAATCAGAATTTCCCTTGCTGCAGTTTGACTCTTGTGTCTTGTCCTTCCACTATGCATCTTTGAGAAAAATCTGGGTACCTCTGCAATAAGGACTTGAACACAACAGTTAGATCTGTTCCTAGTCTTCTTATCTGCAGGGTAAACAACTCTCTCCTCAGCTTTGTCACAATAAGGGCACGAAAAGAAGGACACGGACACCTGCTAACAGAGCAAAGAAACAACTGGGCCCGAAATGGGCCGGGTTTATTTTCTATGTATCTTAGAAACCACAGTGGATTGGAGGGACAACCTTGCCACCCCTCAATCACACTGGTCTCAAAGGAAATATCCATCAAATCTCTCCGCCCAGGAGAAATGAATGTAAATAATAAACTACCATTACAAAAACATGGTCATGTTTACAGGGAATGTGTGAGAAACAGTTACAGAAGAATGAAAACATCAGAACTGCAAAACTCAGGGCAACACAGCTTCTCCTTATACATCAGGTTTTTCAGCCCATTTTAACTGCTCTCTGCCATACTTGCACCACTTAGCAAATGCTTCTACTGGGAGGCTCATAAGTGGACACAGTGTTGTAGATGTGAGTGCTTGGCAGGTGCTGGACACACAAGTAAGAGGTGCTAATGGCTTTCCTCAGCCTAGTGACTACACTCCTCTTAGTACAGCCCAGTGTGTAGTTAGTCTTCACTGTTGGAAAGGCAGACTGCTAATTCGTGGTCAACTTGTTGTCCACGAGGACACTCTTGGTTGATCAAGGGAAGTCAGTTAATGTAATCTTTTTGGATTGCAGTAAAACTGTTGATGCTGTCTCTCAGTGTCCTTCTGGACAGAATGTCCAATGTGCAGCTGGATAAACATGTTATGATATGGGCAAGCAACTGGTCACGGGTTGGGCAGAAAGGGTTATAGTGAATGGGGTGACACCAGGCTGGTGAGCTGTCAGTAGTAGGGTTCTGCAGGGCTCCATCCTTGGCACTGTGCTCTTCAGCATCTTTCTTAGTGAGTTAGATGTAGGACTTAAGGGCATACTGAGTAAGTTTGCCAATGACACTAAGCGGGGAGCTGTTGACTCCCTCAAGGGCAGAGAGGTACTGCAGAGAGACCTCAGCAAATCACAGAGATGGACAATCACCAACTGTATGAAGTTTAAGAAGTGAAAGTACAGGGTTCTGCACCTGGGATGGGGCAGCCCTGGATGTATGGTCAGACTGGGGAATGAGGTGCCAGAGAGCAGTACTGTGGAAAGGGACCTGGAGGGAGTCAATGGCAAGTTGAATATGATTCAGCAGTGTGCTGTGGCAGCCAGGAGGGCCAACCCTGTCCTGGGGGGCATCAGGCACAGCATCCCCAGCCAAGCAAGGGAGGGGATTGTCCCACTCTGCTCTGCACTGGGGCAGCCTCACCTCAGGTGCTGGGGGCCGTTTTGGGCACTGCAGTATAAGAAGGATATAAAGTATTAGAAAGAGTCCAAAGGAAGGTGTGAAGATGGTGAAGGGTCTGGAGGGGAAGCCATATGAGGGGCTGAGGTCACTTGGCTTGTTCAGCCTGGAGGAGACTGAGGGGAGGCCTCATTACAGTCTGCAACTTCCTGAGGGGAAGAGGAGGGGCAGACACTGATCTCTTTGGTCTGGTGAGCAGTGATGGGACCTGAAGAAATGGCCTGAAGTTATATGGGGGGAGGTTTAGGTTGGATCTTAGGAAAACGTTTTTCACTCAGAGAGTGGTTGGGCACTGGAACAGGCTCCCCAGGGAAGTGGTCACAACACCAATCCTGACAGAGTTCAGGAGGTGTTTGGACAATGCTCTCAGGCACATGGTGTGATTCCTGGGGCTGTCTTGTGTGGGGACAGGAGTTGGATTTCAATGATCTTGTTGTTTCTTTCCAGCTCAGTATATTATATGATTATATGATGATTTGTAAGCCAGTGTCCCTGCTTGATAACCTGTGTGTTGACTGGTTGAGTTGCTTTGTTCTTTCGACAAAGTATTCAATTCTAGACCTTGAAACAGTGTTGTAGTCAACCCTGAGGAAATAATTCAGACTTTCTTTCTGGGTATCCATTCAGAAGCATCAGTCTCAACAATTCTGGACTCTCCACCTTGTGAAGATCCCATGTGGCAGTAATACTTACGTATCACTTTCCAGTGTTCTGAAACCCTTAACAGTTTTATATGTGTTTAGATTCCATTTGTTTAAACTATAATCAAATCTGGAGCACATGGTGTCGACACACATGACAAGTGGAACACATGTCTAGAGGACACCACAGTATTACTAATGTAAGTTTTCCTTTCTTTCAAATTGCATCCCATCCTTCAGCTTTCTGTGAGAGGTAGATAGTATATGGAGACTAAATGTGGCACTAGGTATCTGAATGCTGGTCGTGGTATGGTCAGCTCTACCAGCTCTGAAAGGTGTATAGAGGAAATGAAAACAATGAGCTGTTATCTCTCTTCAAGGTCCTGACTCTGGAGAGTAGCTCTGGTTCAGTTACTAAACTTCAGCTGCCCACTGAGCAGTTTCGGCTGACGTGTCAGCTATGGCAAAAGACTTGTAGTTGAATGCTTTCACGTGATAGGTATAAGTTTATTGCAAACAGTATTTTTAATTATTCTTTCCCATCCGCTGTGGCTGTACAGCTGGTATGTTTGTGCAGCAAGTGCTGGCAAGCTCTCTTTGGAGGACAACAACAAACACTCAGGGTGAGGAGAGGCTGATAAAACTTCAGGTAGGCTCTTCTGTGCAGCCTCCAGATGGCACTGGTGCTCTTCAGTTGTAGCGATCTGGATTTTCCCCGATTTGCAGATTGAATTGGTGAGAGGCAAAGAGCCTCTGGATGTACTGGATTATGGCTTCCTATTTAGCTGTTTTGCCGTTCATTTTACAGTGTGAGTTAAGTGCTGGGAGAGAACATTGTATTGCCTCCCATAGTGTAATGCTTCAGTTTAAAGCTGGGACAAAAGTTTAGCTGTGCAGGGAGAGGGAAATGTTTTAACCTTGGAGTAGAAGCTGTTTTAAATTATTTGTTTAAGAAAAAAACCCCATCCTACTTGAGTAGAGGCAATTTGTAGCAGAGAACTGGGAGGTGATATCAGGGTCTGGAATGAAAGGTGATATTGAAGCAATCTAAGGTGAAAACTATCAGCAGAACAAAGCAGTCTGGTTTTGGAACCTCAGCTAGTGCTTGTGGTGCGCTTTGGTGACTTCTATGTTTTGAGTTTGCTTTTTGAAGGTAGACAGTCTCTGAAGTGTAGTAAGGGTGATCTTCTGGCTTGTTCTTTTAATTTTGTTTGGTGTTTTTTTAGTCTGTCTGAAAGGTTGTGTTCCTCTCTAGTGCTATGCTTTGCATATTCCAAGAGGAACATGACTGTTTCAGTAAACTTGGTGGTCTCTACCAGAAAAGGAGTGCTATCAGGAAACCATAAGATGTAATGATCTTTACAAGGAACAGACTTGGTATAACACACATTTATGATGTTTGACAAGATACTTCTTAGGCCTTGTTTCTTCTGGCACAGCTAGACTTGTCATGACATGATCTGCAGTGGAATTTGAGGCTTCAGAGCTGAGGAGAAGTAAGGGATTATGGATCCAACATTTGTACCTTCTGTTTCACTTTCCAGGTTTCCTCTGAAGGAGATAGGAAGAGTATGTACCCAGATGTGTTTAACAAAGCCTTCAGCTATTGTGCTAAAAGTACTAAATAATGATTTGGTTTGCGCTGGCCAAAGTTCTCTCTCTCTTCATTATTTATTTATTTATTTTAAATCCAGTTTTTCAGGAACAGGGTGTCTTCAAAATGTTTGTGTTGGGGTTTTTTTTGTTGTTTATCCTTTAAAAGAATATTGAATAGAACTTAAGAAGCACTTTTCTAGCCATTTCCACCCCACTCTGTGTGGAATAAACTGTATTTATTGGGAACAGAGCCTTAGGTGAACAGAGTCAAGTAATCAGACTTCTGGAGCGTTACTAAGAGTGGTGTCAGTGAACATGCTCTGTTTTCATCTTTTGTTACAATATGACTTTTCTGGTCTTGCCTCCCTTGAACTCTATCAAAACTCCTTGCATATTTTATGCCTGGTGCACCTCTAGAGGGAACACTGCTGACAGAGTCACTTGGAGATACTCAGTGATCTGTTTGGAGGGAGTGGAGTGGGGTGGGGATTTTTTTCTCTTGCTTGAGGCTTGACACAAGACTGAAGCTGGGCTTAGGACGCTAAACAGCACAGGGTGACTTAAGAGCCTCCTGTTGGGTTGAAAAGTGTGTTGAATGTTTTTCTAGTACATATTAAAAAAGTAGACAGTGTGCTGTTGTACTTCTGCTAAATTGGCAGATATTTAGTAACTTTGTGCTGGAAAGGACAATTGTAATCTAGACTAGTCTCTGATCACAGCCTGGAGAATTGTAGCTGGGACCTTTTCATTGAAGGTATAGGTTTGGAAAATGAGATGGTCATAGCAAGCTTGGTCCAGGTTTGCCTGAGGGTATAACTGTCATCTGAGCATACATTAAAAATCTTGGTAGTTTTATTTATCTGACACTTCCAAAACAGATGATGTAATATATTTATTGACATACTTTTTATATCTTAGATGGAATAAGAGGTACAATGTTAATCAACTAAAGTCTTAATTATAAACTTTGACAAGCTTTTGAAGGTGTCTCACTAAGCCCAGTTATGTGGGAGTTCCAAGGCTGCTCTTGGAGCCATCTGCTGAATTGGTGGATTATGGTGGATTATGCTGGTTTATGGAGGGGCATTCATTTAAGTTTAGAATAACAAGCCTGACTTGTGGCTGAAGTGCAGCTGAAGAGAACATGGGACAGAAATAGCTTGTGCTGTTTGTGAGCCTTCCCTGTTTTGCCAATTCTCTCTTCTGTCTAACTTCTCCTTGTGTACTTTCTTGTGGGACAGAAAGGTGAACCTTTCCTGCTTGGTGTCTGCAGGCATAATGGGGGCTCAACCCAGAGTGTGGGGAATTCATAGTGAAATGGTTCCCTGTTTTGGAGGGACTTCTCGATTGTGTACCTTTTCTCCTAAACCATGTTTAGGCAGCCCTGTGTCTGAGCTTGAGTAGCTGGAAGGGTCCTAGCCCATCAGGAACTTGTCATTCAGATTTACACTGAATTTGAAAAATAGATTTGAGAGAAAGAAATGCAAAACAGCCGAAACCCAAACATTCTTGCAAAAGGCCCAAGGAGCAGCAACTTGGGGAGACTTTCCAGTGGGACACGAGGGTTCTCTCTGGGGTTAAACAGCTGAGCTTCACAGCAACTGCCCCCAGCTGCCACGCTGCCACCTGAGCTCACACCACTCAGCCTTGTGGCACCCCTTCCTTCAGTAGCCTGGCTTCCTAATTGACACTGGCTACTCAGGGATATTCACCATTTCTGTGCTGGATTCCTGTGGTTTCCAAAGAATTCAGGTGCTTGCTTTGAGCCAAGGAATTCACATTACCTCACAGGCTGTGCTTAGGCCAGAGCTGGCTGAGCCAGCCACAGCAACCCCATCTCCAGCAGGCCTCTGCTCCTCAGGGAGTGTAACTCACTTCTGCAGGGACACCTGGGATCAGGCTACAGCCAGGCCAGTAGTCATTGCCTCATGCACAAGCTGTGGAGCAGTGTTATGTGCTAGATGAATCTGCTGGACTTCAGGCCAGTGGATAGCGCATCAAGCCAGAAGACTTTGTTTCTTCCTTACTTTTTTATTGAGATAATCAGATTCGGATCACTGAGGTGAAAGATCTGTCTGTCTATATATGTCTTTCAGCAGAACTTTGCTGCTTAAACAGACACCTGTTACCTGATATGTGTGGTTTACCCAGGCATAGTGGGTCGCTGGGTATAACTACATGACCCTACTGTTACGCTTATCAGACAGGCTACTAAACAACTGTAAAGGCTGGTCAACTATTGGTGGCAATCTCTACAGTGAGAAACTAGAGAATGTGAGAGACAGAATAGGAGAAGTTCACTGAATGACAGAGTGGCTGAGGGTGGAAGGGATCTGATCCAACCCCCTGCTCAAGTGGGGCCATCTAGGTCTAGTTGCATCTGAGATCTGGTTGCATAGGACCATGTCCAGATGGCTTTTGAATATCTCTGAGGAGGGAGACTCCACAACCTCTCTGGGCAACCTGTGCCAGTGCTTGGTCACCCTCATGGTGTTTCCTTACGCTCTGTAGGTTCAAAATCCTATTAACGGCAACACATAAGTTGAAAACATGCAAATTTGTTGTAAAAAGATTTTTAAAGGTCTTTTTTTTCCTCCTGTTCCAGCATGCATTTGATAAAACTGCTTCTGGATCTTGTTCTTTAATATAAAACTGAATAATTTTGTTCAGCTTTGTTTAGAGAAACTGCCATCATAGATGTGTCACCAAAACTCCTTTTTATGTTTAGTAATTCCCTTACAAGATTTAGCTCCCATTCATATGCTGTTGCTAACTGCCATATCAGGTGGATGCTGTGAAACACATTAATGTTGCAAGTAGAGGGATTGTGATGGTCTTCAGACTTCTGTTTTCTGTCCTGTACTGTAAGGGAATTGTGTTCCCTAAACAAAGTGGCAGCTAATAGACTTAAAGGGAGGCTAAAGTCTAATGCATGGGGAGGGATGAGGGACTGGGAAAGTGACTCCAAGCATAAAACATGAGGAGCATGCTTGTAAAAGCACTACCCTGATTATTTCCAGGACATTTATGCAGGAACTCTGTGTGCAGTCATGGAAAAGTCTATCATAATGTGTGCTTTTTTGTAGCACACATTTGAGAGAAAAGGGATTAACTATTCTTTCCATCTTCCCACTCCAGAGTCTTTTCTTCTCTTTCCTTCCCAGGCCCTGACTAGATGCCTCAAATAAGCATTCCAGAGCTGTCAAGTTTCATGCAAAACCGTGTAACATCTTCTGTAAATATTTAATGATCCAGTTTACGTGCTTCTGAAATGACTTGCAGACTTTACCTTGTGGTTAATTAATTTCCTGAAGTAATGCTGGAGATAAGGCAAAGAACATTGTACAATCCCTTGGGCAATGTTCTGCCTGAAATTGTGACAGTAAAAGAGTAGTTGTTTGGATTAAGGCAGTGTAGGGGTGTGGATTAGGGAGCAAAATTTGGTGTGGTGGATTTGGGGATTTTTCAGGGGAAAAGCTTGCATATCACTTGTGTAGTATGTTGACCTGTTGAAGGTGAAGCTTAAGCTTGGTTATTATAATGAACTCCTAGAAGAAAGGGAAGGAGGGCTGTAATCTGTCAGTACCTGAATAGCAAAGGTGAAACTGAAGCATGACAGGGAGGCGGAGAGCTGGGATGTCTCTAGATGTTAGTCTGGAGGTTGAGAGTAGTTCTGGAATCTGAAGGAATTAGTAAGGATTTTCCCCTTGATTTTCTTTTTGTGCTGCCTAGCCTACTTGCTGCTACTGCTGCCACCCTTCTGCTTGCTTTTGATTGCTCTTTATCCCTCTCTGATCCAAAAGAAAGTACAGCCAGAGGGAAGGGCAATGTGCTGTTGTTGCAGGTGAGCTCTGTAGCAGTGTGTAGTTGCTGGTGTAGAGAACTGGTTGTTGCCTTCATCCAAGCTGCTGTACGCCCATGTGACTTGGCTGTGACCAGCTGAGACATGAGCAGGTGTGTCAGAACAATGGAATGTGTGAGTGTCACTTCTCTATTCTAAGCTTTGAATTCAGCAATGAGGGGCATCTCCTCTGTCCTGATGGGGAAATAGAAGCTGCAGTGAAAGGGAGGGAGGCTGCCAGGGCTGTTCCCAATATGACTGCTGCTACTTCTGCCTGGGAGGCTGTATTGCTGGCAGCAGTTTGTGTGGAAACTGAACAATGCACAGTCAACCTCAGTTTAACCTTTCCTATTTCCAGCTGTTGGGTTAGAAGCTCTCCCGTCATATTTTCGCCTAGAGGCTTCTGGAATCTAATCTCTTGTATACCATGTTAGTACATGTCCTTAATTTTCTTCACTTAGTCCTTTCCTCAGATTTTAAAAGGTCAAGATGCACTAGATGGGGAGGATCTTTGAGAGAATAGGAGTGCAGTAAGGCCAGGTAAACAAATTAATGAAAGTGAGTATCTTTGGTAACACTTTAGTTCAATTTCTTCAGTGAATACAGGCAGTACATAACATCAGGACATGGAAAGGTGCTTCATATGTTCTTGCTGACGTGAACTGGATTCTCTCTGTGTAATATATATCGCAGAGATGACCCATGTTAATGCTGTGAGAAAAGACCATTCCTCTTGCATCTTCTACCCGTCTCCTCTGCAAGCTCTCCAAGTACATTGACAGGTGAAAGAAAGTTCAGTGGTTCAACTTTGAAAACTGGTGGCTAGAACTTGTTACAGAGAAAGCAAATCTGAATTCAGGCCAAAACTGAGTTGATATCCTTCTGATGGTGGATACTGAACAGACATCCATTCCTTTCTTGGCTACCTGCACAATATTTCTCATTGTTAACAAAAAGAACTGCTGGTTTAGATGAAGTGGGGACAGAAGAATGCACTGAAGTGGCAGAAAACCTTCCTGTCTGACTAATAGTGGAAAATTTCACCTTTTCCTAGGTTTTTTTTTTTTTTTTCCACTTGAGGAGTCCTATAGGAAAATTTTATGTAAGAATTAAATGCATTATGAATCCAGTTGTTGAACCGTTCAGCCCACATGCACATTATCAGTTATGCCTCTTAAGTGTGTTGGGTCTCTGCATTGCAAGCCTTATGGAGTAGTCCAGAACTTGGACAGGAACAGATCACAGTGGGGGAAAATGACAGTTGCTTGAAGCAGAGTAAGAAGAGATGGTATCAGGAAGCAGAAGATAGCGTTTAGGTGAGTTTCACTTGATAAGAGTCTCTTTTGGCTGAAGAAGGGCCTCCACGTGTGGACAGTCCAGCCTCCAGTTTAGGAGTTCTCTTGGATTCCTATCTGATTGCAGGCTTCCACATAGCAGCATCCACGAGTAATGCTTTGGCTCAGAAACAGTGCTATCCTGGCAGATGGTGATCTGGACTCACTTACTTGTGCCTTCATCACTCTTTGGCTGGATTATAGCAATGTGAGACACCTGGGCACGAAGCCTTTAGTGTTTAGAAAAATAGCTCATGCAGAATATTGCAGCATTTGCCTGTGGTAAATTTTGTTACTGGGAAAACACAAGGCTTGCCCTTTATTTTCTGTCTCTGCTTAGCATATAGTTTTTGAATTGCTTTTAGGATCTTGGCCCTTATCTTTTAAGTGACATATATTCTATTCTTACTAGTGACCCAGAATGAAATTGAGAAAGAGCATTGCCCTGAAATGAAATAATCTTCTAAAAGATTATAAGATTTCTCAAGAGTTTATTCTAATCTCAGGTTAACACCTAGAAAATTTTAAAAACTTTGGAGTTTCTCTACTTTTCACTATTACTGTAAGGCCTTTTCCTATGACCTTGGTTTCTCTAAAATAATGGGTAAATGTCTGTTGAAGCAAGACATTCTGTAGCATCCAAGTCTCTTGTTCTTCCTGGAGAGAACAAGTGTGGTGGATGAGTAGCGTAGTTACTGCAGTGGAAGAAAGATGCAGTAAAGTATACTATGAAAAACTGTAGAACTGTAGAGTACTGAAGGTAATTGTAACTGGTATTTCAGAGGGAGTAACACTCTTACATCTCAAGCAAGTGCAAAACACAGAGGTGTAAGGAGTGTGGGCTATTGCTAATGTTGTACTCGTGGTCTGTTACTATTCTGACATCCAGAGGCTATTGATAGAAGCTCTAGAAATAGCTTGGATTTTCTATTTGCAGGCTTGCACTTAGCATGAGGCTAGTCAAACGAGCTCTGGGTAATGTATTAAGCATTGGATTCTGTTACTTAAAGCTTGGGCTTTTTTTGATAGCAGGTATGAGTAATTTAACATTTCAGAGTTTTTTGATGCATTGCTGAAGTTGCCCATGATGTCCTTCAAGATGACAGCATCCTAGTAAAAGAGAAAGCTTATGTGCTGAGAGCTCTGGAACACAGTGAAATATCTTCTGAATAGATGGTCCCCACAGAAATGTAAAATTCTGTGGGCATGGAGCTCAGACCACCTAATAATTAAAGGTGGTCTCTGTAGAAGAAAGCTAATGCAAGCATTTGAAGGTACAGAAATACTGTTGTTTAGAGTATTATCTGTGTCTGCCAGGGGTTCCTATTCTCATATTTGAGTATGAAAAATTAAAAACATAACTGAAAAGCATGGTGAACCTCATTGCCCTCTGCTTTGAAGTACCGAGGGAGCCATGACTTGAAATGGCTCTCTGATTGTGCTCAATATCTTCCATGGTCTGGCTGAAAGTACATTTCAACAAATGCTTTCAACTATGCTGCCAGTAAATGATTGTTAAGATGGATATGATGAAATCATAATTAAGAACAAAATATATGTTAGCGCTGTTGTCACTGTTTTAAAAAGAGAAGTGCTAAATCCAGGAAACTTACAGTTAAACTGAAAAGAAATTCAAATACTTTAAGCTGTGGAAATATGTGGAAATGGGATCCAAACTTCCAAACTCCTTTTTGTTGCCAGCTGCTCTGACTTCATATGTAGTTAAAGCTGAGAAAAATATGGTGCAAAATATTTTTCACTCTTCTAACCTTGACACTTATAATTAGTTATATCGTGAAGGGTTTGTTTTCCCCCACACTTCCA
The DNA here is from genome assembly GCA_013398175.1 of Climacteris rufus. Lineage (NCBI taxonomy): Eukaryota > Metazoa > Chordata > Aves > Passeriformes > Climacteridae > Climacteris > Climacteris rufus. The sequence continues at coordinate 163,573 of VZRZ01008810.1, read as the reverse complement.
CATGTGTATTTAAGGATAAGTTTAAGCATCTTCATGGATTTGCTGGTATATTTATCATGGAAAGAAGTATTTCTCAAAATGACTACCAAGGGAGGGCAGTAGTGGTATCGTTTTCACTGAGAAGTAAGATCTTTGTTTTCTTGGCAGTTCTTCCTAAAGGAAGGATTTTTTTGTGTGTGTGTAACTTGTTAGCTATCTGTATAGTTCAGCTTCTTCTGAGTGATGGAAAATAATAGGGGAAGGACGAAGAGATATGACTTAATAAAACAGGTTGGAGATGCATTTTTTTCGGAGATGCATTTTTTTCAGAGATGCATTCTTTTCAGGACATCAATTTCATTGCATAACCAGATGATCCAAATTTCTCTCCCTCTTCCATTTTTCTTGAATCCTGTCTCCTTTTTTGTGCACTGAGGCTTCCCCCATATTTACTCCCCTTTTCATGCAGCTAACTCCTTGGTACATACTTTCCTCTTGCTGGGGCTTTTTTGGATAACGTGTTTGACTCTCGCCTTACCCTTTCTTACTCCCCTTTATCTCTTTTGGGACATTGGCATCTTAAGCTCTTGTGGTACAGGAGGATTGTCAGTGTGAAGATGATGTTTTTTGTTTTGTTGATTTTTTGTTTTTATTGTTGTTTGGGGTGTTTTTGAACTGGAACATGCTTGCTGTTACGAGCTGTGGTGATTATCGGTGGCTCATGCTGGTTATTCTACCAACCAGGTGCTCTGGATTCTGCCTTCATTTTTTAAAATTTATTTTTCTCCAAAGTCTGAGGCCTAAAATATGTATTGAATCAGGATTACATGTAGTGTAAGAAGATTATTGCAGTTGGGCTAGATGACCATGGTAGGTCCCTTCCAACTGTCACTATTCTATTACGTTATATTCACATTCTATTACATTATTTTTAGATTGATGTCATGTCCTTGTCTAGATGTAAGATTTTGCAAATGTCACCACAAATAGTATTATCATCTGCTGAATGGGTTTTTTTAAGTTGTTTTGTGAGCTGATCCTAAAATAGACACACTGCCCACTTTTTGTCCTGACTGTGCATCTAACACTCTTTGTTATGTTTGTGTACCTGCATCTGATATAAAATTGGTTGGTGTCTTTCTGTAATATGCTCAAGTGACTGTTCAGTCCGATCTGGGATCTCACTTGCCTGTGACTACACAATTTGTGGAGCAGATGAAATAGAGTTTCTGGAGGGTGCACCTGAGCAGGATTTCAGCTACAGTGCATCCTTGGGTTGACAAAGCCTGATCATGCAACTACACAGTTAAAAAACAACTTTTGCACAAGATGTAATTTTAAACGCTTTAAACTGGCATGGCTGACAAGAGAAAAATCTCTTCTGAGGACTCTTCCTCGCAGAAAACTCACCCTGACTGCTGTTTCCCTTCTCATGCCAAACCTTTCCTTTTCTGGCACAGGTATATGATCAGTTCTCTGGCTGCAAAGTGCAAACAGCAGTGGAGGGGTAGCATGAGCAACCAGCAGTTGGTAGCAGGAAGCTCCTTCCCCTCCCTCAGATGCTTATATTGTTTCAGCATTCATTCAACTGCTTCTTAAAGCAGTGTGCTATTGATAAGATTACTAAGTTGCTTCAGTGTAGTTTTGTGCTATATTCCTGTGCTCATCTAGAGGCTTGTGGTGTCCATTGTGTTATGTCACCACAAGCATTTCTGTACCCATGAAGTGAACTGATCTGGTTTAATAAACAGTTCAGTAAAAAGGCTGGCTTTAGATGGGTTGCTGTGCAGCACAAGCACTCTTGTATAGGTAAAATGAATGTGGATAACTGAGGAAAGAGTTTGGATAGCTCCAGTGGCCATTGCAGAGATAGGAAAAGAAACCTGCTTATAAAGTTACAATTTTGTAGCCAGATCAGTGCTTTGTCCTTTGGCATCCTTCTCCCTTTTACATTCTATTCCCTCTGCCTGCACCTCAACTCAAAACAAAGCAAACAAAAAATTCCCTGAAACACCTTACAGAACAAAATCCTGGACTATTTTTCCAGTTGAATCAATTATTTGATTCATTTCAACACAAACATCTGTGATGGTAGTGCATGGCTAAGGAAGTGGTGATGGGGTACTTGGTTACAGTATAGGTAGTGCCTTTCCACCGGGAGGTTGCTACTGTTTCCATAATAAACAGGCTGATTTAACTGCATTATTGTTGGTTGTAACAGAGGTCATATGGAGACTAGATAAGCTTGTTTTGCTCCTCATTGTGATCGTCTTATTGTTCCTTTCTCTGTACTCAGCTAGGTGAAGTATTTGAGCTATAGAAGGGTCCTGAGTAGTCCCTGAGAATGACAGCACCTTGGAGCAGGTGCTGCCTTATTGGGCAAATTGGTCTGGCTTGTAGGTTGTACCTGATTTCTTGGAAGCCTCTGGAGAAAGTGAATTGGCAGTTGTTGGCTGTGTAGTTGTTGGTGGTAGAAATCTGCTTCTGCCCTCAGCCTTTCCTAAGGTGTCCTTAGAAAAAACTGAACTGTGCTTGTATGAGACTTCAGAAAATAATGACAGTGGTATGCATACGTAGCAGTGGATCTTAGGTATTGATGGTAGGTCCTGTTGTGACATATCTAAAACAAAGTGGGCTATTTGGCTAGAGTGTTCAAGGACCGCAAATCTAAGAAGTAAAAAAAATGTCTAACATCATGTGTACACTGTTAGACTGTGAAAACTCCCAGGTGAGCAAAAACTCCTTGCTCTAAGATGCTGGAGAACAGGCTAGAGGTACCTGGATGTGTCCTTTGAGGATAAACTGTATTTTTTGTGAGGAAAGGTTGCATTTGATGAAATCTCATTACATTCATTCTCTCCCTTGCTCCTGTTGTTGAATGGTCTGTCGGGTTGTCTGGGGTTTGTAGTGATGTGCTTGCTGTATCTAGCAGGAATGCCACTTGTTCAAGAAATACTGTGAATTTTTATTCCTCTTTACAGGTTTGCAACAGTGAGGTATGACCAGGCATCCAAGAACATTAAAAACCAGTTCATGCATCTGACCAACTACAGTGTCAACAAGAAGAGTGGAGATTATGTCAGGTACTTGACTGGAAAATGGAACTTGTTCTCTAGAGGTTGAGTCAGTTTACCTAAGCTGATCTAATACTGATCCATAGAGGTAGGCCAGTGGTGTCAATCTCTTTCTTTCATTTATTTTTAGCTGTGATGATCCCGAGGTAGAAGACTATGGAAACAAGTGGAGCATGAGTGCAATGCTGAGGTACTTAAAACAAGAGGGGAGAGACACTGCAGGTCAGTAGAGATTTTGTTCTTTTCTTCTTTGGATCTTGAACATCTCACTAGTGTGGATTCTAAGAAGTCAAGGAAGAGCCCCAGTGAGTCCCATTTAGCACCAGAGCAGGGTGGAGGGAAGCACTGTTCCTTACTCATTAGAGCTGTGCGTTTATTCCCTATCCCCAGAGATGAGGCCTAACCCCTTCCTTTTTGCAAATAGTATTCTGAGACTTTCTCAGGGTGTGTTTCTTAATATTTTACCTACATTTCCCATTTCTTAAGGTCATTTCATTCCTTCTAAAAGCTTCCCTCCCTCTACTGCTCCCATGGCCTGTTCAGTCTGATGAGTGACCAACCTCTGGAGAACTGTGCCAGTTTGAATGACTCTTGGATGTGGTGTCATCTTTCCATGGCTCAGGTTTTTGCTGAGTGTTTTCATTTAGTCTGTGTTTCATATAAAATAGCTCCCTCTTCCACACCTTTTGCCAGGTCTGCTGGGAGTAACTGCATCTGTAGAGCAGAATCCAGGTCTATCCTTTAAGGGATAAATTACCTGTGGTGCTGAGGCATCAGTGAAGTTACTGATAGCAGCTGTGGCCCCTATTGCAAATGTTGCCAGGGAACACATAGATGTTGGAGAAAGGGGTTTGAATCTGGCTTTCAGATGGAAGTAGACTTTTTCTCCATCATGTGCGTGCATGGCTGTCCGATCACTTGCACCATATGTGTTCAGCAAGCTGTGAACGCATAGCTATTGATACATCTCCACACCTCAGCCCAACCTAAAGTATAAAATACACACTCCTGATTATTAAGTAAACTGCTGAACAATGCAAACAGATTTCTTTAACTATCCATTACAAGACTTCTTGCACCTTTCTCTGATGCATCTGGTTCTGGTCATAGGGAGGCAGAATGCTGGCTGGAAAGTGCTGGCCTTGTCTGGGCTGGCAAGGGTTTTGTGCTCTGGGTTGTTTATGTGTGCTGGGATGTTTCCGTGCTGTGTTGGTTTCACTTAGTTGTTTTCTGGTACAGAAGTTCACATCTGAATTTGCTTGCATGCTCTTTCTGTAATTGTTCAGGTCCCTGCATGTCATCATGTGAGCATGAGAAACAGTAATTGTAGACCTAAAGTAAACTCTCTTGTAAAGTGGTTTGTAGAAGATATTCTTTGAAGCAGGGATTGCCAAATGTTTGTGTGGATTTGCTTGTGTTCCCTTTGAGGGGTGGGGAAGGCTGTCCTTTCATCCTTACTAATTTTTGAGACCAGGACTTCAGTATTTGTTCATTTCTCCCTCCTCTCACTTCTCTTTTGGTTGTCCTTGAAAACAAAACCAGTGTGATGTTCTTTCTGTCGCATGACTCATCCCAAGTCCAGGGTAGAATCCAGGTCTTCGTCTAATGTGCATCTTTCCTTGCGCCTTTTTCTTCCTCTGTCTGCTTAGACTTCTGTTCCTGAGCTCTGTTCAGAGGATCATGCAGGAGCTGGAGAGTGCTTTCTTGCTGTGGGCTCTCTGTAGGTCAGCAGGACTGGGAGCTGTCACCAGTCATATAATTTTGAAAATATTTATGAATTTTGGTATGGGAACAGCTGCTTTAGAGGAAGGTGCAGTGTCACAGAACAGTTATCTCATAAAATTCACAAGAAAAAGTTGTATATCTCAGTGGCTATGGCTTATTCTCAGTAGTTTAAGGGCTTATCTCACTAACCCACTCTTGTTTAATCCTTCCTAATACTCGGAGTGGGCAGCGGTCAGACTCCAGCTGACTTGTGCTGATGTGTTTGCCATATGTTTCTGCTTACCTGCACTGTAGATATACTCACATTTATCATTGTCACATTCTCATTTGTGAGTATTTTTGCACTAGGATACTTATGCACATCTCTGTATACTTATACTTGCATGGATTTCCAAGCATCATTGCTTTGTCATCCATAGGGTTTCATGCGCTTCGATTCACAAAAGTGTGTCCCCATATGCATATTTTCATGCCTATTTAGGTATTGCGTGTTACTTCACAATCTACTTTTTTCCTTTTTCTCCCCCCACCCCTTCCCCTCGCAGCACTGATGGCCAACGTGGAGGACCTGATTATCAAGACCGTAGTTTCTGCTGAGCTGTCCATTGCCTCAGCCTGTAAAAGTTTTCTTTCACATCGTGGCAGCTGCTTTGGTAAGGCACTGGGGACATCTTCGTTGATTTCCTCTGGAGTACTGTTTGGAACCTCCGGCTTTATCATGTAGAGAGAAATATGTATTCCCTGCTGCAAGGAAGAAATGCGCGTTCCCCATTTGCAAGGAAGCTGGATGCTGTTTTGATTGTTTTGTTTTGCGTTTTCCTATGTGCGTCCGAGGCCGGGGAGGAAAGTGTGTGGCGGTGGCAGGACCGCGGGCGGCCGCGGCCGGGCTGCGCTTGCGGCCGAGCGCCGCGCGGGGGCGGCACAGGCCGCTGCCGGCCGAGCTGCGGCACAGCTGCGCCCTGGCAAAGGCATCCCGGAGCTGTGCCAGCGCAGGCCGGGCCGGGCTCCAGGAGGCAGCGGCTGGTACCACAGTGTGCCTTCTCCCACTTTCCAGTGGCTGCTTCCCAGCCTTCCCTAAAGAGGCCTCCTGCTCTTAGCCGTCCTTCATTCATGTGGATGCACGCACGAAGATGGAGTCTCAGTCAGTGCTTAAACCAAAGGCCAAGCTCGGCTTAAGCTGTCCTCTGTTTAGGTACTGGGATTTATACTTAAACTAGCTGTGTCAAGTAAAGTAAATCCATTTATGTGGGCCTTGCATTGCACTTAGATGTTGATGATTCTGCAGCTTTCAACACTTCAATGTAAATGCATCTTTGGAGATTTGGGGTTGATAAGACGGTCGGGAATCAAGGAGCCATGACTGATAGGTTTTTTAGTTACTTCTCAAAACTAGCTACCTCTCCCAACATAGTTTCCCCTGACTGACTCTGATGCCTTTATTCAAAGTTGAAGGACCTGGTCACACATGGGGATTTATGAGTTATATAATACTCTCAGTGAAATAGCACTCTATTGGCTACTCCTAAATTATCAACAACTGGGTTGAAAAAAAAAGCACACCAAAACCACTTTAGCTGCCTCTTTTTTGGCTTCTCCCTTTTCCTCCCTCAGTTGTGTTTCTAGATTCCTCTGAGCTGTGTATGTGGAAACTAATGTTCCTCATGTACTTTCTGCTGGGCCTGGCTCTGAGGTTATCCCACTTCCTGCTGCCTCCCCAGGGCTGCAGTAACCACCCTCCCAGATGCTCCCCCACAAATAAACTGTTTTGTTCAGTTTATTTCAGTGTAAACATAAATTAAGAGCTTCCCAGGAAAGAGAGCTTAAGTAGGAGCCATACTGCTTCCCTAGGGAGCCATAGGCATTTCCAGAGCTCAGTATTTTCTGCCACCTTCCCTCACAATTAAGTGGTGGTCCTTGTCTCAAGGATTTGAACTTTCATCATGATGTGTGGTTCATTTGTCATCTCTGTGTCTTGTTCTGATGCTCTTTGGTTGTACCACTTTAAACCTTGTTGTAAAAATTCGGTTTTTCTAGCTGGAAATGTTCATCATGGTTCAGTTCATAGCTGTTAAGGAGAAAACTGGGAATGAAGATTCCAAGGCAGCATGCAGAGTCTCACAAGAGCCTTTTTTTCTTTTTTTTTCCTTATTCTGGGCTGTGAACAATGAAACTGTGTGTGTGTGTCCTGAGAAGGGCTGATCATATGAAAAGTGTCTCAGACTTCAGAAACCTTTATTGAAAATTCAGGTTCAGAGGTGGGCCTTGTTTGGAAAACTTCTAAAAAATATAACTAAATTGCATTCTACTCTAATCTTTGTAATGCTGTTCTGGGGAATAGAATTATTGTACAATTGCCACTTTCTTCCTAAAAAATAAATCACAAGCACTTATTTGTCTAGATGAGGCTGCCCACTTTATTTCTCTAACAGTTTAGTATTGCCGTGGTCCTTCAGTTCTTCCACAAGTAAATGTTTTTATATGTAATGTACTTGTTTCCTAGCTTTAAAGGAAGAGAATTTATTAATGGCATCTTCATTTTCTAAAATAAGACTGGTGAGTCTGGCTGATTCCTGCTACCAGTGCTTGCCTAGAAGGTGAGAGTGGTAGGTCAGGATGAATCTTTTTCCAGTGTCAAAGTGTAGTGCTGCTGATAATTTGTGTAAAGATTGTAGTGAGTTCCATTTTGGCCATGTAATGTCAGCTGTTTACTGCATTCTAGTAATAATCAGTTTTCAGAGGATTTGGGATGCTCAATTTTGTTCTCTGAACATCACAGAAAGCACTGCAAGTGCTATGTTATTTTGTTCTCTTGTTCATGCACTGTTATTAACAAAGTGATCTCAAACCTATATTTCATTCTTTGTGATTAGCTAATAATTCCTCATGTAAAATTAAGCTCCTAGTAAAAATTGTCTTAACCAGTAAGTAGCTCCAGAGGAGGGCATACTGCAGGTCTCCAGACCACTGCACTGTCCTGAAGTTGGTCACCAGATGAGTTGTTAGTTACCTGTGGAGCCTTCTTTAAGAGAAAGCTGGATTTGCACTTACTTGGAGAGATGTGATGTCTCAGTGTGGGAACAGGTGGTACAATAGGGATGCATATGCCCAAGCCAATCATAGATTGCATTGCTCTCCCTCCTGAAGTAGGCACTTCTGGGAAGGCTTGAAAAGTCACTAAGACCTGCTTCCAGACAGAATGAAAAATCTCCCTGTAGGATGGTTTAATAGGGCATGAAATGAAGGCAGTTGGGTGCAGCACATATTTTTGCCAGCATCCAGTCTTTTCTGCACTCACTGAAATGTGAGCCTGAAGAAGCAACAGATTTAAGTCCTCTGTTTCACTTACAGTTCTAGTCAACACAGCTGTGACACTGTTGAGCTCTTCCTCAATCAAGAATGCAGGGCAGGATAGGGTAATGGGCATACTGATCCCACCAAAGCAAGGAGTTTCTTATTTAGCTGCTTCTGTGTCCTAAGGCTCAATGGGTCAGGCTTTTATTTCTAATCACATCTATATTAAGATAAAAGCAAACAATAAACTGTTGTATGACTTGAGTGGTGCTGACCTGGAGCTAAATGCTTTAAAAAGTCTTCATTTGTATCTAATCACCACTTTCTCAACCGTCTATGTTGTTGTTCTTCATGAACATTTAATTTTCTTAGTAGTAGCAGTTGACCTGTTGGGGGAAAGCCTTTTGTGGTTTGAACAGTACTGACCTACTCCATAATGACTTTTGCAGGGCACTAAAAATTTGAAATTCTTAAGGAGTTTCTGTACACACTTATTGATGTGAGGTGAGTCCATGCATAGTGACTTAAGTCAGCCATACATATACCATACATATTTCCTGTGTTTTTCTGGTTTCTTAGGTGACACATTACAGAAATGCTGAAAAGCGATTCCCTACCCTTACCTTTTTTTGCAATGCTTAATCCATTCTATTTTTATTGCCTTACCATCAGTCTTTGCTTTGAAACCAGTATGTAAAGATGCCATTTGGAATCTGAAAAAAGTTGTCCTTAGAATCCTCTGGCTGTGATCAGATCTGTGGGAGGCCTGTACCCTTCAAGACAGGTATTTTGATGATAGGATGAGCATGGTAGATTTTGTAATGTAACTGTATCTTCAAATTTAACAAAACTGTCAGCTGAGTCTGAAGGACAAATGAGTTCAAAGGACAGGTTTTCTAGTCCTAGCTTCTATAGGAATGGGGTGTCTATCCCTGCACTGTTTTTCTTACTTGTCACTTCATGGCTCTGAATGGTACCTGACTGATGTAGTTGATGATATAGTACCCAGAGCTCAGTTGAAAGATTCAAGATCCCTGTTGCTGCAGAGGGTTTCTATTTCTTTAGGAAGCTGTTGTCTTCGTAGCACCGGTTTTCTTTCTCAGGATGCTGGGGCAGACCTAGAAAGAGTTTATAGCTGTTTTTGGGAGACTTAAGAAATGACCAGCATTGTCAGTTTATCATCAGTGGACTTGTGTTACCAAAGTCTGAATCAACCCTGGCTTCTCATTCTGATTGTGGTGGAATAAGGTCTATCAGATAGACAAGAACATGAAAGCAAGGAACACCAGGTTTTTCTTGTCTCATGGTTTTCTTGGGGCTGAAGTTCTTGGAGTGTAAGAGCTTGAAATCAGAAGAACTTGGGCTATTGAGGTTGGGAAACATGCCCTCTTTCTCCTTCACCTCAAATACCCATCTGTAGAGTCAGATGACTTTTATTTTGGTCTACCTGCTACTACATTTTCTTACTTTGGGAAGCTAAGTTTATTGAGGACCGGGTAGCTGCATATCTACTCTTATGTTCCTCAGTGTTGTAAGGGAAATTAAGTGATATCCAAAAGTGGTTACCGGGATATTAACCTCTTTTCTCACTCTGGTGTTACACACAGGATTGAACAAGTTTATACCTCATGGGCGATAATTTATTTACTCAGTAAGATTAGGATTATAAAGGCAGCCTAATGTGCACCAAGACTGCCATTCTTTGATGTTAGCCTTGAAGATGGTCTTATTAGCTTTTCTGACTTAAGAGCTGAAGGATTATTCTGGGTTTGATTTTGGTATAGATGATGATGAGCTAAGCTCAGTTGTAATCTTTTCTTCACCAAAGAAAGCAGTGGTTCATGTAGAACAAGGAGGACCAAGGTGGTGAAAGGTCTTGAGGTCAAGACTGAAAAGCAGATGAGGTCACTTGGCTTGTTGATCCTGGAGATAGAAGAGGGGAGACCTCAGTCTACAAGTGCCTTGAGGACAGTGGAGGGCCATGTGCTGATCACCTCTCTCTTGTGACCAGTGATAGGATACAAGGAAATAGAATGAAGCTGCATCAAGAGAAGTTCAGAGGGGATGTTAGGAAAAGTTTCTTCACTGAGAGGGTGATCAGTCCCTGGAAAAGGCTCCCCAGGGCCCCAGGGAAGTGATCACAGCGCAAATCCTGTCAGAATTCAAGGAGCATGTGGATGATCCCTTAAGTCATATGGTTTAGTCTAATGGTTTAGTCCTGGAAGGAACAGGAGTTGGACTCAGTGATTCTTATGGGTTCCTTCCAACTTCAGTTATTCTCTGACTCTATGTATGTACCCTGAAATGAATCCACTTTTGAAGACTCTTATTGGAATTGTGAATAATTGTCTTTCAGGCTTCAGTAGAAGTAAAGAAGTGTTATTAGTGAAGGGCTTTCTCTGGTTACCTAGAGTGCAGAAAGTGCCTCAAAGGGAGGCAGTCACATATTTGGCCAAGCTAGTATGCCAAACTCTGGCATGTGCAGGCTGCATCTCATAAAGTAGACAAGAACACCAACATTTGGAGTAATTTTATCCTTTTGTTTGGTCCTTTTCTGTAATAACAGAGATAAAAACTTTCTCTGTTAAAGTTCACTAAAAAAGGGAATTAAACCTTTATATAAGAACAGAAAAACTAGGAAGGAAAAATGGAAGACTTGAATTTCAGTGGCAAAGGTGTAGTTCCTTGCATTAGAGATGTCTGTAAATATGCTCCTGCATAAAATCAGGCAATCAGTTTTTACTGCAATATGCAGTGCAATTTTTTTTTTTTTCTGTGTGTATGTCCTTTCATAACTTCAGATTGTCTCCTTTTAATTGCAGAGTATGTACTTTGCAGTAAAGCTTTTTCTCCAGGGAACAATCTGCAAAGAGAGACCAGAATTACAGTGACCTTTTAGGAATTAAACTTATTCATGCTATGTAAAATAAGGAAAAATTTGTGTGTGCTACTGTGCTATCACTTGTGACTTAGTTTCTAGACTTACAGAGAATAACAAATTCTTTGGGGATATTTTGTAGAAGAGAGTGCCAGTGCAGTCTTGGAGAGGATTATAAGCGAAACTTGGAATACGTGGGAGTTTGCCAGAACCAAAAAGCTTGAGACCATCTCTCTAGCCTTCCTCTTAGTCTTAGATAATGTCATTGGCAAAAAAATCCTAACTGAACTGTTGCTGTTAGACTTCAGCCTGAAGCTAGGCCTGCTTTTGGGAGGATGGAAAGCTCACTCAGCAATGACTTCTCCATGGATAGAGAGGGGAGAGACAGGCTGCTCCTGCTGAGTCTTGGCAACAGCTGGTACCTCCTGGTATAATTCCAGTCTCTTTAGCAAACTGCAGGGGTGAAACACGTTTTTGTGGCTTTTTAGCAAGAGAAGGCACTATGGAAACTTGGTATCTTAGTTTCTTCTGTTCTTCTCTTAGTTACAATAGTGGCACTAGGTGGGTGTCATGAACCTACCGTTGCTACAGCGTGAGACATATTTTTCTCTTTCAGCCATTCTGTTTTCTTTACTCTCTGCAGAGGGAAATGGCAGTCTTGCTTAAGTTGGTAATTGCAGAGGATATACTTTTGATCTTGCTATACTCATGTGACTCCACATCTTTGTCCTGCCTTTATATTTATTTTTAGAAGTGGTTGTGGAGTTTCACAGTGGAAAGGATACTACTGCTTCTGTGTTTCATCTAGGAAGTACATTTTCCAAATGTGGAAGACAGTCAGCAAGATATTTCTATGTAGACTTCTGACTGTTGGGCATATCTTTGTGCTAAGCCCTATGTGGAATCTGTGAGGTTTGATTCTGTTGCCAGAACATGGATATTGCGTAGCTCCTGATGCCCTGAGGTAGCAGACACATCTGTGTAGGGGTTGTAGATATGACTTAGAATACATTAAACTTGGGGCGTTATCAACACTGGAGAGTTCCTAGGAGACTCTAAGTCATTGCAAGTGGCATTAGATTCTGTGTGTTTAACAATGGAATTGAGTCAACAGGGATACCCTGAAGAACTTACTGTCCTAGTAAACAAGGCGGACACAAGGGAAAGGAATGTAAAGCTCCAGCAGCATGGTTAGAGCTAGTTGAGGTCAAGAGGTTTCCCATGTGTATTTGTAAAAGTGGACAGAGTGAGTAACTGGGTGGGAAAGATGGAGCTTTAAAGAGCGAGTGATTTGCAAGAGAATTGTGTGGGAGAGAAGGACAAAGTCAGAGGAGCCAAAATACTAGCAAAGGTCCTTTGAGGGGCCAAGGGAGGGAATGGCCAGCAGCGAAAGAAGCCGCAGCTAGTCAAAACAAGATGCACTGCTTCCTGACTGGGGCTGAGAGCTTGCAGCCCAGCAGCTGCTACAGGCCCACTCATTGCTTCTCTGCCTTGGACATGAGCTGCTGATCCACTGGAGTTTTCTGTGTTAATAGTCATGGGTCTTCACCAAACCCGAGATTGTGTTTTGGAATAATGTATTAAAGTAATCAGAAGTTTCTCCTGGTCAAAATGCTTTGCTAATGTTTACACTTAAAATCTCCACCTCCTCCTTTTCCCTCTACTGCAGCCATTCCTGTCTGGGGAGCAAGAGAGCCAAGTGTAGATTCAGGCTCATTTCTTTGGAGTGAACCAACTTTTTAACTCTTTGTTGTTTTGCTTCCCACTCAACGCCTGGCTACAGAGTCTAGAAAAGTGAGCAGGCAGTGCTCACTCTGCTGCCATTTCCCCCCTTCCAGGTCCCCCCCCAGCTCATTAACTTCCCATTATAAGCTACATGAGCTTTTGCACAGCTGTCTGCATAGGAAGATCTTGTCAAGCAGTCCAGCTCCCCAGAGCCAGCATCAACGTCAGGCAGGCGACAAAAGGCCAAGGCCAGAATTCAGGGAAAGAAACACAGCAAAGAAATTCTCCTGTTTTCAGTCCAGGCACTGGGGAACTGGTTAATGCCGTGAAAATCCTTCTCTGCCAATACCCTGTTTTGTGGTGTTTTGAAAAATATTTGCTTAAGTTGCCCTGATGATTATTAGTTGTATTTCTTAATGCTGGAAGAGGGAATTGCATTAATGCCAACTTCTGATTTACAGCCATCTTTGTGTAGCATCCTTCTTGCAACCCTTTCCAAACTAGAGAGAAAGTGTATATAGAGTGAAATAGTAAAATCAGGCTTGGAGTGGGAAGCTGGCTTCAGTCTGACCTGTGCAGAGCAGAACACATCTAGCAGATGTAATATGTTATGAATGTTTTAGAAACTAAAGAAGAAATATTTCTGTTGTGATTTGCTGCAAAGTGGCAAGCTGTCAATAAGCTCTAAAGAGTTATGGGAGCTTGTCCATGTAGATGGAGCTGCTGAGAAGTCTGTTGTAATCCCATGGGGATATTGCAGAAAACGTACAGGAATAATTGAAAAGAAGCTGATGCTTGAAAGAAGCAAGATTTTCTCTAGCAAGATTTTCTCTAGCTGACTGGAACAATGAATAAAGAGATTAAAAAGTGAAAAGGAGAATGAATTTCTGTTGTTTCTAGGATCCAGTGGAAGAAGTAGATTGCACCTGCTGTGCTTGTGGCAATTGTATGTGAAAACAAGTAGTAGAGGTCTGCATGAACTACAGTTTGTGGGCAGCAAACAGTTTTCATTTTTCTATATAATACTTTCCCAAGAGTAATTTTTTTGTTCCCCTCTTTTCCCCACAGACAGAACATATTTAATTTTGATTCTGATGAAGTGAAAATTGAGGAATGTTATTATTTGTTGAGCCATAGAGAGTTTACTGGGTTTAACGTACAAAATTTCGAATGAAATGACCTGATAGAGACCAATGTTGGACCTTACCTGAATGTTTAAAGATGCAGTAAACTTAGTGTCTGCTGTGTTTTCAGAGCTGTATGGTTTTGATGTCCTTATTGATGATACTCTGAAACCCTGGCTGTTGGAAGTGAACCTGTCCCCATCATTGGCCTGGTAAGTGATTCCCAGTTTAATATGAGGTGGGGACTGTTGCTGGAGATGGTTGTCCTTGAAACTTGTGGTCCTAGGAGGGCATGATTTCATGATGCCTGCAGATTTTGTTCCACCGTGATTGACAGAGAGGATAGTCCTTTGCTTTCTTCCTTTGTATGAACAAATTTATTGCAGCTATAGGTTTGGGAAGAGCCCAGTTGGGATTCCATTTACTTTTTAATTATTTCTCTTCCACCATCATTGTTAACACTTCATAATCTCCCATCTTAGATAAATTTTGAAACTCTGTCAGACTATTGTGTTGGGTTTCAATCTGCTTAGCTGATAGAAGCTTTTAAGATTTTGTAGTCCAAGGAGAGTTCAGTCAGTTATGCTTTACTTGAATACATAGATGAATGCTTGGACTCAAATGTTCTGTCTAGTATTCTCATTAGATAAATTCTAAAGAGTGAGTGTTGACTTGGCCCTTGTGGTGACCCTCAAGCTCTAATGGAAATTGAGGATTTATTTTTGTAGATCTCCCAGCTGTGATTTGATGTGGAAGAGGCATAGTTAATTGAGATTTTTAAGACTTCTGCAACAGCATCTTTTATCTGCTTAGTGAAATGTAACATACATACATTCAAAGAAAATGTTTCTAGCCAAGGAGAGTTAAAACAAAGCTGTACCTGTCTGTGTTAGGACAGTAAAAGCTATGAAAGAAGGATAAGCAGTTTAGTCTGTTGTTTTCTGATCTTTACCTATGTATGTGAAAATCACCTGGTTTTCTGCCCATGTTGGTTTTGCCTGTATTTTAAGAATGAATACAAAGAAACTATATTGGGACATGTACTGGGTACTGATGCATTCCTCTCAAGTAATGCCAGACAAGTAATTCTTCTTGTCCTCTGTTGCATGTGGGGACAGTGATGCTCCTTTGGACCTGAAGATCAAAGCTAGCATGCTCTCAGATATGTTCACTCTTGTAGGTGAGTGTAACAAAAAACTCCTTCAATCTTTCCCTCATTTAAAACCAGTAAAGGGTAGGTTTATGAGCTGCATGTTATTAGATGAGTATAATAGAGGTGAACTCCACTTAAGTAGAGCAGCTGTATTTAGCACTAAGAAGTGGTATGTGGACATTTCATCTTCAGAATAATCTGTCTGTTTGTGATGCTTAGGTGGTTTTAAGAGTCCCTGATTTGGTATTTGAATACACTACTCTCTCTTTAGCCTTCAGTCAGTATTCATGCACTTTTTAGGTTGAATGTGTGGGTTCTTGTTAGGTTATTAGAATTGGAGTACTGTCTAGTACACAGTATTCCTTGCATCTCAATTCAGTTGCTTGATGCAACTTGCCCTTAATACTGAAAGAAGCAGAATTGTCATCAGGTAGGCTGCTCAGCTGTTTAAGAGACTTAGTCTATCTGTGTACTGCTATTCAGTAGCCCATTTATTGATTTATTTATTGATTTAAGTACTTGGTTTTGAAGCAAGTTACAGTTTTTATTCAAAAAATGTAATGCAAGGTACAGTTTAGGATTAAACAAAGCAAGGTATAGAAAAGAAAAGTATCCTTACTGGCCCTTGGACAGGGACAAGGTGGTCATGTATAGATTAAGATTGTGAACAGGAATGTTAGATTTGTATTTCAGGGTTTGTCTGTCTTAAAATTCTCATGTGGCTCCTGATGCCCATAGGCTTTGTGTGCCAGAATCCAGGCCAGCGGTCAAGTCGGACCATTTATCATTCAGTTGAATCTGTCAAAAGAAATCCATACCAGAAGCTGCAGGTAAGTAACTTTTACAAGCCCTGGCTGAGGAGGAGGGCAGGAAGTCGTTCTCGCTGAATCTGACTCAGATGTGAGTGAGGCAGTGAGCGGCATTATCTGGATTTGTAACATAATTACAGAAGATGAAATTTTTAAGTGTGTGGATGGTGAGCCTCTGGAACACGTTGCCCAAAGAGTTTGTGGACTTCATATCCCTGGTGGTGTTCAAGACCAGGCTGAATGGGGCTTTGAGCACCCTGGTCTAGAGCAAGGTTCCCTGCCCACGGCAGGGGTGTTGGAGCTAGATGACCTTTAAGGTCCCTTCCAACCCAAACGATTGTATGGTTCTGAGAGACTCAGGGGATATGCCTGAGTTCTGGGCTGTTCAGCCACTTTGATTTTGTTGTGGACAACAAGCTTCCAGAACCCTAGAGCTTTATGAATGTCTCCAAGACCTCCTTCTAGGCAAACAGCTTCTTTCATTTGAAGTTTAAGGCTTCTTTTCCATTCACTTTTGGAATCTCACTTCCTTTCCCATGGATCGTTGGACCGAGGCCTCATGTGGCTTGCTGTGACTGCCCATTGCCTTTTCTGCTGAGGTAGTGCTTTCTCAGCACTGTAATGTTGAAGGGCAGTTGTTCTCTCTCTCTTTGGCTATGAAATTGATTCCATAAATATCTGTGGAAATAGAGCGTTCACAAAAGGCAGGGAGATCTGTTACTCCCTTGGACGTTTCTCCTTAGGCAAATGGTGTACTCTGACATCTCTGCAGCTGGTGCTGCTGTGAGGGACATGCAACATGGCTTTGTAGCTCAAATTCAGTTAGGTAATGACGAGTCATTTTTGTTTTGTGACAGTGCACTGATACACTGTCCGTTTTGGTATAGGGAAAATTCAGAAGTTGCAGTATTTTGTTACTTGTAAAATGTAGAGTTTTTAGTCACTGCAAGAGAGGTGAGTAGCTGGTAAGGTGGGATTTGAATCTTTAGAATGCATGTCTGAGTCTGAAACTTCTAAGGCAAATATAATAGATAGTGTTTCAAATACAGATTCCTTTGACCCTATAGGTGCTCTTTGTAGCAGACAAAAGGTACATGAGAAATTAGGAACTAGTCCAAAAAAAGTTCCCTTCTCTGTTAATGGGATCAGATCCTGATGATTTGACATCTTTTATCCGTTTTGTACAAGACAGTCTCAGAAAATTATGCTACTGGGAAGCATTGAATTTTAAGGAGGCTTTAAACTTTGTTTTGCTTAAAAAATATACACAAGGCTGGCCAGTTGAAAAGTGCAAAGATTTGTATTGTAGAGCCGTGGTTGTGAGATGGGATTAACTTATCTTTTGGGACAGGTGTCCCCCCTAACAGGAACAGATTTATAATCCAGTGATAAAATTTTACAGGATGTTTTTAAGGACCTGAGTGGAAATTCCATGGCAAAATATTTGTTTAGATCTTTCCATGGTCCAAGAATGTTTTGTCTTGTTCTCTTGAATAACTGTCTTGAGAGAGTTACTCTTTTTTCTGAGTTTGACCAGACTGCACTGCAAGTTTCTTGTGCAATTTCTTTGGTTTGACTCCTTGAGCATTTTTCCCTCTAGGGAAATGAACAATTTAGCTGCTTCCTTTGCAACTTCTTGTTGATTGGGGTTGGAGCTCTTTCAGTTAATTGTAAACAATGAAGGAACCTCGATCTGTTTTGAACAGACCAACTGTAGAGAAGAACTTGTCAGTAGTACAGCTAGAAACGATAGGTAAGTGTCTTGAGAATCCTTTCTTACACCATTTCCTCCCCTTGGGTGTTGGAGAGGAGGAAAATAGCCTGAATACCACTGAAGGCAAGAAAAATATAAGCTCTGATAATGATTGTTTAATTTTCAACCTGCCCCTGTCATTAAACTGGTCTTGTTTGTAGGCCTGATGCCAGATAAGTAATACAGGGTACTTCTTGACATTCTGATATTTCTACACCTGTTTCAGAATGTTAAATAGCATCTTGTTTCTCCACAGGAACTGGAATATTGTTGAGATATTTAAATGAAATTACTTGCAAAATTTCAGGATTTTTACTTTTTTTCCCCCTCTGGTCTATGACCAATTTTACTCGACAGCATCTGTTTCTCCTTGATGTATAGCTATTAAATATTTTTATGTGGGTGACTCTTATCTTACAAAAGTACAAGTTTTGGTCATCACAGTTGAGTTCAGAGCTCTTTTCTCTGTGCTTTTGAAAATCATATGTCCGGATGCATATTGTACACAGTTCAGCACATGTGAGGTTGTGCTGAATGAATGAGTGCTGTGTTTGGAATGGGGACAGGATACATTTGTGCGGGATACGAGGAAGATCTGAACTGAGATGATATAAGTGGTTAGCTTTATCTCTGAGCTTCAGTTATCATAGAATCACAGAATGGTTTGGGTTGGAAGGGACCTTAAAGATCATCAAGTTCCAACCCCACTGCAATGGAAAGGGACATCTTCCACTAGACCAGATTGTTCCAAGCCCCATCCAACCTGTCTTTGAACACTTCCAGAGTTGGGGCATCCATGACTTCTCTAGGCAACCTGTTCCAGTGCCTCACCACCCTTTGCTTTATAGTGTTTTGTTTAGGGTACTTGTCAGTCCTCAACAACTTGGGCAGGGATCATAGTGTCTTGGAGAACACATGATTTTTAGTCTCTTTGTGTGTTTCTTGCAGCGTCCTGTGTCTGCACAGTCACAAACAGCAAACAACAGATTGGTAAGTACCCTTCATCTCCCATCACCCATATATGGGCTCCAGTTTCTAATGTTATCTTGTACAATGCTTTTGGCACAATTACCACTTTATTCATTTTTAATTTAATTTTATTTGTTTTTATTTTTAATAAATTTATTTTTACCCCAAATTTATTTTTTCAGTTAGAGTAGCCTATGGTGGGGGCGGGGAGTGAGGGGGAAGTCAACAAGAAAAGAGGAGATGGCACCAGCATATGTTTTCATGTGGCAAAAGCAAATGTTGAAAAAATATTTACATCACTTTTAGCAACTTGGAAAAAAAAGTAGGTGAGGTGTGCTGAGAGTCAAGGTCTGCTGGATCAAATTCTTCAAAGTTTTTAAGACTACAGGTATTTCTGACTGCATTTTAAAGAAATCGATAGGGATGTTTAAAGATAAAGTCACTTCAGACATCAAATGATGAAGACAGTGGCAGCGCAATGTTCTGCATTAGATAGGTCATTGAAAAGGAATATGCAAAAGCAAAGGAAAAGCTGGTGAAAGCAGCAGCAAATAGGATTGTCACACCAAAAGGGAGGAGAAGGAGGAATTTTTGTCTTGTGTACTACAAGGGATGGAGATCTGAATGATAAGGAAAGCACAAGAGAATCTATGCAGACAAAATTCAGGTGGCCCTACAAAAGAAGTAATCCTTTTCTGTGAGACAGTCATCTGAAGGACACTGCAAAAATTTGAGAGTGAACTGGGTCAAAATAGATGCAGAGAAAAGAAGGATTTCTCAAAAGACTATAGTACCATTGTTAGCCTAAGTCAGACTGATCTACCTTTCTAAATGTTATATTTGTCACCCTTCTTGCAAGCCATGTAGGCAAATCAATGTTAGTTTACAATTCTAAGGACCTAGCTGTGTGGGGACATACTAGGAATTATTTTGCTGCTGGGCTTCCTGCAGAAATATGATTGGAATTACTCCCTTCTTTTTCATGAGGTTTCCCAGCAGGAAGAGAAGGTGGGATAGATGGAATCATCTTGAGAACCTAATTCAGTCTATTCACTGCTGTTTATCTCATTCTGTGTAAGTTTAGCTGAGGCTCAGAGGAAAGAGTCTTACTGAATAATGAGGTTTTGCACAGAATAGGAAGGATCTTTGTGCCAACTGCTGTCAGTGCTTAGTAAAATTAGAATCATGATTTGGGAACCAGGGGTACTTGCAGAATTGGGAGAAATATCACAGTGGTTGGATTTATCTATACTTTTAAAGATAAGCTGGGTCAAAGAGGAAACAAGATCTTTGTGAAGTTGGAGACATTTGTATGGTACAGCCAGAGGGTATTCTGTAGTGAAACACTGAAAAACGTGTGCATGAAGTCCAACAAAGACAGAGTTTTCTCTAATGTTTTGGTAGCACTGTAGTTTTGTTCTTAGGTAGGAGTCGGAGCTGCCAGTATGTAGACAAACGTTTTCTATTTGTAATCACTGAAATAATCTCTCTTGTATTGAGACAATGGAGATGATTTCATTCGAGTGTTTCTTTAGTAAAGCAGATATAATAGGATGAAAAATCTCTTGTAATACTCTCTTTGAGCAGCAGTTCTCACATGATGTTGGGTTGTTATGGTGGTGCCAGGAAATGGTTTTTAAGAGAAGGTTACCTATCAGAAGATTTGAGAGGAAGTTGTTAAGCAAAGTTTTTGAGCTGTGAATTTGAAATGGAAGAAAGTTTAGGAAGAAAGACTAAAGGCCTTTCAATTTAGTGCCATCTACAGCATCAAGCAAACTTGCTTTGTTACTGGCATTTTTATTTCTTCACTCAAGTAAATGCTTGTGTCTCCTGCCTTCTTGTCCAGATTGCCTCGTTTTCTTGTTTTAGTCAATTTTAATTAGGCTTAAAATGTTTCAGCTGGTACCTGCTATGTCTGTTTTATCTTTGGATCTTTCTGTGCCAATCACTGCAGTATAACCTATTTCTAGTGCAATGCTTGTTGCTTTTGCTGTTGCATCATCTACAGATTCTGAATAGCCGCTTGCCATTTCTAATGAAACTGAGAGAATGGAATTCAATTCCAGTAGTCTTTACAAATAAAGATGCATCCTGATCTTGCCATGGATTTTGTTTGTGTTTGAGCAGTATGGGCTATTCCCCTGGACTTATCCAGCTTAAGGTTTCTGTCATGTTTTTTTCCTTCTTTCTAGATTAAGGCTCTCTGTGCATTCTTTGCTCAGTATAGAGCTAAAAGAAAATTTGAATTCAATATAAATGCCTGAGACCTTCTCAGATAGACTCTTTCAGTGCTGTTTTTACAGGGGTAGTTTATCTAAACTGATCCTAAGATCAGCTTAAATGTACTTGAGTTCAAAGTTCAAAGACTTAGGTCTTGCTCGGATTTTAAGAGTTTTTTAATCCTGATGATTTGAAGACATTTTGAATTCCAGTCCTTTTGTTAGAATTGGCCAGGACTACCCATCAGGTTGAAAATAAGCTTAGTGAGATTGTCTGCAAATTATTGCTTTTTGTATTTTAAGAAATTTGCATATTTATGCAAATTTGCATGATGTATCTGTGTACATCTGCAGGGTTTGTCTGTTAAGTGCGAGAAGTAGCAAGCTGACATCCAGCAGTATCGGAACAAAAGGATAACAAAGGATAACAAAAGGTGGTGAATTTTTCCCTGCAATATTTCTCATCAGGGAATTGCAGTTCTGTTTTCCTAGTGTAGCAACACAACTAGAACTGACAATCCTGCTTCTTGTACCATTGATGTGTGAATCCAGGTGTATCTGGGCCCTGTGAATGCTGACTCTAGTGCCCCTGGGGTGAGGATTTTTCTGTATCACATCCTGACTTTGCTGCTTTTGGTGTGTCTCATGTTTTTCCAGAAGGGGCCAGGGGTGTAAGTACTGGCACTGATGCCTGAATTGTGTCTGCTGTGCTACAATCTAAGAATGTGAATACCCACACTTAGTGCCATCTGGGGTGTGGAGTCTTCAACAGCTGAGGTGTGGAATTGTGAATTCTGACTGTAGTGCTCTGGAGTATAGGTTCTGCTGGGAGTGGGGTCCTGGAATATGAATGTAATTTTTTTAATATGAAAATTGAGAGGAAAAAAAAATCTGGATTCACACTGTCTCTACAGCGTACCCGTCCTCTGTCTGCCAGTGATGCTGAAGTTAAAAGCTCAATGCCATTAGGCAGGGAAAAAGCAACAGGAAGGCATAGCAACTCTGTTCTAGGTCTCTCCATGGAGGAGGTAAGTAGGCTATTAAATAACTTCTATTTACCATGGCTTTAATGCAGTATGTGGGGTTATTTGCTCAACAAAGAGCAAGTGCATGTATATGAAAAGCATAACAGAAGAAGTATAATTTTTGAAACAGAATGTCCGAGTTTTATTGCTGGTACTGGCCTTGCCTGCAATCGTGCCGGGCAGATATGTGCTTGAAGCAGTGATAGACTCCTTCAGAACTTAAATGCAAAACAAAATTCCTTTAGGATATCGTACGTACCCAGTCTGTTTGCAGGACTGGATAGTCTTGTTCTCTGAAACGCAGAGATTTTTGTAACATTCATTTTTCATTGTTATCTATTTTCTTTCTTTTTTTTTCCCCAGATCAGAGTTCTTCGGCGAGTGAGAGAGGAAAATGAGCGGAGAGGAGGCTTCATCCGGATATTCCCTACCCCATTAACGTGGGACCTTTATGGGTAAGAATAAAAAATCTGATAGGATGGCACTGAGTGCTCTGTGTTGAGGGTTTTTCTGTGTTGGATATGTGTAGATCAACCATCTTGGCAATCAAAAAGACGTATTGAAAGTTTTAGTAAAGTTTATTTTACTGTTGAATATGTTTTTTTCTGATCCCCTTGTATTTATCAGCTGCTGCCTTGCCTAACTGCACCCCATAAAAAGCTGTCAGACATTGTTTCTAGTGTTGCTTGTCTATTAGAATGAAAGTGTCTTCCTTTCAGATTTTTGCTCTCTACTTTTATATCCTCAAGCTGCATATTGTGTATGCCTGTCATTAGGCCATAAACACCATATAGGCCTCACTCATTCTGTAAGTGATAATATATTACACTTTCCTGAGTTAATTTTTCCAGTCTGTAGTGTTTTCTCCATCTCTTGCATCACCAGGAACTTCAGATGAGAAATGACAGACCTGCTCCTTTCCTTCTTTTCTGTTGTGGTACTGCATGTTGTCTGAATCCACTTGTGAGATTTTTAGAGGTCATTTATTTCTGTATTATGCTGCCTTTCCTTGTGTTGGGCTCTGTCTTGATAATTCCGTATTTTTTTCTTAGATCTTTTTTAGAGCACAAGACATCAATGAACTACATGCTGGCTACACGTCTGTTTAAGGACAGGTAGAAAGCTTTTCTGTTTGGGAGAGAGGTAAAGGGCACAAACAGTACCAAAAAGGATTGATTCCTCACTTATCCAATGTTATAAACACCAGTCTGGGATTTATAGGGGTGGTGATAATTGTACTTCTCTTCTCTAGTGTGCTGCTAACTGTTGCTCATGTATTTACATGTTGCTCTTCTGAAACCAAGGGCAAAAAGGACAATACTCAAAAGGCATGGGAATTGTTGGAGTACTAATAATGCTGTAGATGTGAAAAAAATGTTTCTCTGTGAAGGGATTATAGGTGGTCCTTGCTTACCGTTTGTTTCAAATTTCAAATCGCATTAAAGCTTGTCTTCATGTAAAGTAAGCACTGCAATTGACTTCTCCAATGTTTTAGTATCCCTATGTCTTGACCTGTGCAATCATGATCTGATGATTTTTTCTCTGGGTTGTGCTTGGGTGGAAATCAAAGTTCATGCCACTAGCTGATCTTCCTCTGAGAGTTGTGTGCAGTGTCTTTCACTGTATGTTTAACCCCCTTCCTTCTCAACAGTTCTTCCTGTGCAAATTTGAGATCCACTATACAGTAACTACCAAGTAAGGACAAGGTGGCTGTGAAAGGAGACAATATTTACAGAAACTCTTCCTGCATCAGTGCTGTACATTTTTTTTCTCTGTGTACATTCAGGGATGTGTCTAAAGCCAGACAAATGCAAGCATCAATTGTAGTACAGCTGCTCATGTATCCTCTTATGCAGCCCTTTTTTTCCTCTTTGTGATAGAACTCAGAAGTTTTTCCATTGTACATGAAAGACTATGAAGGCTTTTTAATGAAGGCTGGTCCAGTATGGAGGGTAATTTTTGACCTTTTTCTTTGTAGGGGCAAGATGAAAAGAGAGTTCATCACTGGGAGATCCCGGTAAATAGCTTCTTAATTAAATAATTTGTACTTTGTAGGATTTATTCTAAGTTCAGATTTCCACAGCTTCATCTTCCAAGTTGTGGGTCGACACTGTTTCTACCTGAAATACATAAAATGATTTTAGAGACATAAATACAGAAAAATAAAGAGAAAATAAATGCAGAGAAAAGAATATACCCACATGTGGAAAGGTCATATTTTGTTGGACTGGACCTTAAAATTTCTCCTCATAGGCTTCTCACTTCGATATTCCTACCACATTGATAAAGCCTCACCATTGAGGTCTCTCAAAAGATCTCGTAATGTGTGAGGGGTTTGGACTTCATATACCCATATATTCACTATTAGATCTAAAAAGATAAATGGAGCAATAAGAATTTTCTATGCTTGTTTCTGCTTATATCATAGAGAGCACTTTTCTGGATCTTTGTGCACTGGCAGAAAGTTGTTACTTTTGTTCATGTGTCCCTTAAGGAATCTGGCAGGGCTCCTTGTCCCTTGATTAAGGCAGAACTTGTAGAAAGTTTGGTATTTTCTACTTTGATTATGTTAAAATTCTTATTTCTGACCAGACAGTGAAGAACAGGCTGTCTACATAAATGGTTCTGACAACTGGATTCATGTCCATGTGCTCTCTTTACATTCCCTTTCATTGTTTTGTACTCTTGCAGTTTTCCCTATTAATTGTGCCCTGAGCTGTTGCATGGTGGACAGATGCTGCTCAGTCAGGAAAGTGTGACACCACATAAGGGTGTCTTGGGGCTCTGAGAGATGATGTTCTGTAAAGTACTTACATGACTCCCTTCAAACATTTGCAGGCTGAAATAGAGCAGAGTTAGACTGATGCTAAATATTTCTTCCCTGTATCAGGAAGAATGTTTCTTGAAGACTTTTGATCTGCTAGGTCTCTTGTATCATCAGGGAGAGAAGTACAAAGGGAGACTGAGGGATATCTCTGTGCTGTGCTTCCCAGAGCAGGTCTTAATGGAAAGCCAGATATGAGGATGGAAACTGTGGACTCTAATGCTCTCTTTTATGAGAGAAAGCTCGTTTCACTGGAGCTACGGAAGCGTCGTCGATGTCATGGCAAGGCTAGAGCAGCACACACCAGATCATCAGGTATGCATGGCTAGATTTTAGATGAGCAGCTAGTCAAAAGCAAGCAAGCAAAGGACTTTTTCATTTGAAATGTGTGTGAATGCAGTTGTTCTGCTTTCAAGTGTTAATAGTTTGCACTTCATTCCTCTTCTGAGCTTACGGCTTTTTTAGTGCCTTGAATTTCATTTTCACCTTTCCACATCCCCGTGTATGCGATTAAAGGTAATCAGTGTTTGCTTGGAGATGAGCTTCTGGTTGCATTTTGAGTAAAGAATTCAACCATATGTGTACCTCTGTAGTTCTCCAGCTTTTCAGAGAAAGATGGGACCTTTCAGATTGGTTCTTGTAGACAGCAATGACTCTAAGCCGTTGGGAAGATAAATCTTTATCCAAGCTGATGTTGGAAAAACTTAAAAGGGTACAGAGGTGAATGATCCCCACAAGTGACTGTTCCTGAAGCCTTTATCTAAACTCTTTAAAGTAGCTGTGTGATACTGACTGCAATGCTAGAGATTGTATGTTATAAAATGATTTTACTGCTGTGTCAAGGTATATGATCTCTATTGGCACATGTGGAAGTTTAGATTTTGTAGCTTTGTTTTATTTGACACACAAAATACAAAAAATGAGTGTATATGTATGTCAAGTATGGGTGTATATATGTCAGTATATATTTTAGAATGAGCATGAAATATAGGAAATGTCTTTTCCTCTTTGATTTGTGGGGGCTTTTTTTCCTTAATTCATGAAGTTAAAACAAAAGTCTTGGTCTGTATTCTCTAGTACTGGGGAAATGGGCTTCTCAACTGTTTGATGCACAAGCAGAAAGACAAAAGTAATAATACAGAACAGTGATAGTTAAGATGCTATTCTAAAATTGTGGTGTTTCATCTTTCAAGCAGAAAAGAGCTTAGGGGTAAACCAGAGGGTATAAATAGTAGAATAGTCCTCTGCACATCTTTTTTTTTTTTCTTTTAAGCCGGCAACAGTGATTTCTCTTCTACTACAGGCACATCAGAACCAACAAAGCTGTCCCTCAAGTCAGACACAGAAGGTGAGGAGGAAGAGGAGGTAGATGCAGATGAAGATGAAGAGGTAGATAGAAGTGTTTGCTCTCTTTCGGACACCCAGGTGAAAAATAAACCAAAGCTCTCTGACCCACTGAAAACCACTTCTAAGGAGAGGTTACAAAAAAAACTTGACAAGAAAACTGGAGATGGAGAAGAGCTATTTCTGCAAAAAACAGACTCAGAATCTCAGTTTAACTTGCTTCAGATTCTTCAAAATCGTGGAAACCTGAGGTGAGAGCTTTCTGCATATTGTCTTTAGTTTTGACTTGAAGCTAATAGGAGTTGAAAGATGGAGGATGTACATTTAACAGTGTAAGTGTGAGGAGATAAGAAGACCCTAGAAAAGGGGCCTGGATTTTTGTCTAACTGTGGGCTGCCTTAATATCGTCTTGGCACAGAAGGGAGACTATTGCAAAGTCTGACTATTTACCTAAATGCCTGACCTGTTGGATCAGTGTAAAGCATGACTTACAGTTTCCATTGCTGTTCTTTAATCTGATGACGTAAGCTGTTCTTTGGTCAGCTCAGGCTTCTAAAATGCCTCTCTTCCTTAATGCAGGATTCCTGCTACTGAATTCTAAAATTTGTCTTCTCATTCTTTCATTTACCAAGAAGTGTTTATAAACATGCATTAAATTATTCAAGAAGCATTGGATAGGAATATCTCAGTGCTGTCTCTCCATAAAATTAGTTTTCTCATTTTTGTACTTTTATTTTTGATGATAGCATTTTTACCTCTGGTAATAATCTTTGCTCAAGGTCATTGCCTCCTGAGAGCAAGATTAGGAGGTAATTGGAGAGTGACAAATTACTGAAAGAGCTCTTTGCATGTTGTTGACTATGACAGTGTGGAATAGAGTATGTTCTGATGCATGACACTGTTGCTTGGAATAAAAGAGATGTGCTGGAGGAGATTCTGTAGAAAAACACCATGCAGGGTCCTACCAGATGTTTTGAAGTATGATCCTCCCCTTGCATGTGGGTAGCAAAACTGTCTAATTGCAGATGGACAGAAAGTTCAAAAAGAAAGCGTGATCATGTATATCTGTGTAGGAAGATTTTACATCTTCTAGAAGCAGCATTATGTTTTCTCTGAAAAATGTCCAAACGTAGAGAAAACATTTCTTGTTGCTTTCTTAGTTTTGTTTCTGAGAGAAATTACGCATTATTAAATGGATTTGGGGATTGTTCTGGTGTCTTCTTGTAACAAGGACATTTGCTGTTGTGACAGGGAAGATTCTGAAACCTCTTTTGAGGACAAATATAGCAATGCTGTGTCTGTATGTATGTATATATAGAACTGACTCCTGGCAAGAACATAAGCTCTGTCTGATGTTCCTGGCAGAATCTTGCTCAGCACCCAGCACTGTTGGGATTCCCCACAGAAGGGTAAAAGGCTTGTGATGACCTCATGTTCCAAGATTGCGCTGGGCTTGGCCCCATCTGATCTGTCATTGATGAAAGCTTTGCTTGTGGGCTTACCAGGCAGAGGAGCTGAAGTAATAAAATTTTCATCCAAGAGAAAGCAGGCTCATTCTAGTCAGTTTTTGTAAGTGGTAGGATTTCCTTCTCCTTTAGTCAGCCTGATGAGTAAATTTCTCTACCTTGCACACCTTGGGTGTTACTGGTGAAGAGGTGATAGTCACAGGAAACTTGTTCCCCCAACTGTGCCATTCCCAAGGAAGTAAAATGAAAAGGAAGTTACTTGTTCCTGCTTTTAAGGCCTCGGGCTTCAATATCCCACACACCAGAGGAGAAGCAGTGTTATGCAAGGACCTGTTTTAGTTTTTAGTCATAGAAGTATCAGGTGCAGGCAAAGAACTGTATTATTGTGCTGATGTTGATGATGAGGGGTTCCTTAATTTCTACCAGCACAACTCTTGAACTCCTGGTCATAAGAGTTTGAGTTGCACCTGAAACAAACTTGACAGCTCTAGAGAGCTGAGGTGAGAGCCTTTTCTGATACATGGTGGCATGAGGTAGAGGGTATCAGTTCTCAGCCAGGATTCAGAGAGTTTTTTCCTGATGTTCCCCACATGTGGAAAGAAAATGTAGGTGTAGGGACAAGCAACATATAGAGCTCAGAGGTGTTGCAAGGCCTGCTCTGCATTCTGGAGTTCACTGAAGCTCCTAGAAGACAGGGAGTGTAACAAGGTATTTTCATCATGTTTTAGTTGCTGCTGTTCACAGAGGATGTTACCTTGAGACTCTTCTGAACTTGACATTTGCTTAGCCCCTATTTGGCCCTGGTGCAGCCTTCCAGAAGCATCAAAAGTTGATGATTAAGCTGATGCATGGATACTTCCAATATATTTTGTTTTAACTTCAATTCTCACCTAAATTGCTGCATTGATTTCTGTAAGTGCTGCTACGGTGTGATTTCTGTTTAACGCTGTAACACAGTGTTCCTGAAATTTACAGACCTCTAAACCAGAAGGACTGAATCGCTGCACAGTGTTTTTAATGGCATTTGAGAAACTCATGTACAGGGAGTCATAATGACCATATAATTACCTGAGGATACTTGTAAGAAGCAGAGAACAAGTAGAAAAAATATGGTGAGGTTCCTCAGGAATCAGTCTGAGGCTGATATTAATAATCAATTCAAGAATGACACAAAATGTATGAATGTGCTCTAGTGAAATTTAATGATGGAAAATATTTGGGAGTTATTACCATGAGAGAAAAGTAGTGGATTAAATATGAGAAAAACTGGATGACCCTAAGGGTATAAATAATGTAACTAGGATGAAATTCAGTAGCACAAAGTGCAAGGACATGCTAATAAGAACTAACAATTTACAGCAGAAATTCTGTCAGCTGTGTTCATCAACTGGAAGTTAATTATAAGGAAAAATATCTTGCACGCTAGTTGATCACAGGAAGTTTGTGGAGTTCTAGCTCATGCATGCGTGACAACACCAAATATGTTCTAGGGTTTATCACTTGACATACTTCTGAGACTTCATGTAGAGTATTGTACACAGACACCATCACCCATGTTCATGGAAGGCACATTGTGAATGGAGCAGGTAGAGGTGAGCTGCTGGTCTCATCGTGTCACCAGTGTGGGTTCTTTGGTAGAAGACACTGGAAGATGTGGATAGTTCACACTAATAAAATGAATACTATGAAAGGATGTAACTCTGTTAATAAATATATTCAAGGTGGGAGACACATCATGTGTTAAATTTAAGATACAGGACAATGCTGGAGAAAGAAAAAACAAGTATAAACTGCTCATGAGTGAAACTGGGCTGGGTAGTAAAAGAAGGTTCCTAATTCTTAGAACAGGAAGTTGTGGAATAATATTTCAGGAAAGTAATAGGTTCAAAACTCTAGTTTGTTTTAAGATGAAACTTAAAATTTTACAGAACATTTAGGACATTTCCTGTGACAGAAAGGGAAATCTGTTGCTGACACTGAAGCCAGTCTCCTGCTGCATCCTTACGAAAAGCTTCTTGTAACTATGGGGAAAACTATGAGGAAGAGCAGAGACTGGGAGAGCAGAATGTTCGAGGACAGGGTTTAGACCAAGAGGACAATGAGCAGAATTAGGCAAAGCTTTCAGCAATTTCTCTCACAACAGATGCATATACTAAAGTGACTACCATTGTGGGGGAATGTGTCCCTCCCAGTCCCCTCTCCTTGGTTCAAGCTCAGAGCTTCCCAACATGTTCAGCCAGCTGCACAGCAGATTTTGCTGATGTTCCTTCATTCGTCAGCGGTGCCTTGCTCAATGAAATCTGGCTTGTATCCCCGAGCCAGCAGGGGAAGAGCTCACTTTCACATATTTAATTCTTTCATTTGCAATGGGAATTACAGGGCCTTTGTTATAACTCTGGCACCAGTACCAAGCCCTTTGTTTATTTTATGGTCTGTTGTTGTGGTGTTCAAAATGTTTGTGAAAACAGAGGCCCAGTGGAGCCTTGAATTTGGTTTTAAAATACATAGTTTTGCTGATGTTCATGTTGCTGACTTTTGGAGGAGAGTAACAAAGGCTGTAAAAGGCAGGAAGAAGATTCAATTTTTAGAAATTATCTTAGAACTTAGAGGGTGTCCACGATCCTTTGTACCTCCTACAATACCTATGCCATCTTGGTGAACTGAAGGTCTGCTTGGAAATGCTGATGGGATGAAGGGGTCCTCCTTTCTTTTAGGTTCAACATTAGTGTACCTAAGAGTTCCTTGCTGACTGTGCTTTGGTCCATAAGCTGTGCCTGGCTGTTGTAACTCTTCCCATTCCTATTCTGAAAATAGCTGATTGGTTCTTTTTGTCCACAGCAAAGTACAAGCTCGTACAGCATTCTCTGCCTATCTCCAGCATGTTCAGCTCCGACTGATGAAAGAGGCTGGTGAGCAGATCCAGAATCCTGCCTGGGCTGCCAAAGAGGATGAGCAAATGGTAAGAAGCTTTGTGTTGGCACGACTGAGAAGCCAAGCTGAAATCTGCCTTGAGAGTTTTGAGGTCAGTTCCCATCCTTGCAAGATCAGAAGTCCAACTGAGATGATGATTGTTTATCTTTGTCTAACTGCCAGTGCTGTATTTTTAATATACAGATGAGGTAGGACTGTTGACTGACCTCAGAGCAGTGATAGGCAGCTCTTAATGGCTGGAGCATTGTTGACATCCAAACTGCTCAGATCTGTTGTTGGTTCTCCTTTACTGATTTCTGAGCTTACCTGCTCTTGAATTCTTCTCTAGAAGATTCTTTAGGATTGCTTGTTAGGATCTGGTTTCTACTGCATTATGCAAACCATTAATCTACTCAAATAGAACAGGTACCCAGTTAAGCTTTTTCTCTTACATACTGTTGTAATGTATCCAGACATCTGCATTTATGAATCTTACTTGCATTCTAGATAGAGGAAATTAAAGTAAAAACCACTGAGAAGAGAGAGTAAAAGTGATGGATTTTTCTAGGCAGTATTTTAAAGCCCTGCATTTGATATATATGCATTTCAAAAAGCGCAGCAAGCCCAGATCCTCTCACAAACTTTCCTAAAAGAGCTTTCTACAGTAGGCTCTTGAGCTCTCTGCATATTCAAATATATTCTCACTGAGTGTGTGTTGCAGGGAAACAGCCAATGCCGTTCAGAGATAAAACTGTGTGTCAAGAATAATCATTCAGCTCAGTGGAAAATGTTACCTCTGCTCTTTCCAAGTGCAAATTAAAACGGGCTTTTTGAGAGTCACTTTGTCTGCTGTACTGTGAAAAATAATGTTTAAAATAACAGATCAGACCAGCCTGGAGTAATGGCAGTGAGAGGCGAGCTGTGAAATCCAATAGTTTGGCTGTGAGGCTGCTCGTTTATGCATTAGTAGAGATCCTAAGCAAAAGCAAATCCAGAGGCTGGACAGAAAGGGTTCAAAACACCCACAGGATATATCTTGCCTTAGGGTCTGCCTTGCCATATGTTTGCCCCACCAGAGGTCAAACAGACACGGTGAGGGATTGGAATTACATGGCTGTAGATGTAGTCATCTGTTGCTGCAGAGAGGATGTAGCAATAGTATATATATATGAAAAATAATGAAATGAGATTACCCACTGTAGTGGAGATATCTGACCAAGCTCCCCTTCCCTGAGGTAGTGCTGAGAGAGTTTTTTGTCAGTACACTTCATCACAGGCCTTCTTTAACACATTGCAGGTTGGGTTTTGGAAACATTCTTCTAAGCTATTGGACTTTACAGGTTATTCTATGGTGTTGCTGCTTTTTGCTGTTTGCTTATTTTTTCCCTTTACCTGCCATGCTTTTCAGACAAACACTTCTCAAGTGTTCAAAATTTTGACCTACCTCAGGCAAGGCACACCACTGCTTTTCTCCCTCACACAGTAGGCCTGTATTAAAAATGCATATTGCAGAAGGCTTTTGCCTGCCAGTTTCAGGTTGTTTTCTCAGGATGATGTGTTTAGTTCCTGGCAGTCATTAGCTGCTGTAGTATCTCTGTTCTCTTCTCCCCACATCTTGCAGATGGTGTGTTGTTAACTTCATCTCTCTTGCTTGCAGGAGCTTGTGATGCGCTTTCTGAAGCGAGCAGCCAGCAACCTTCGTCAGTCCCTGAGGCTGCTGCTCCCCAGCCGCCATTTGGGACTGAATGATCGCCGTCGTATCCTGGCTCGCCAGCTGGGCGACTTCATCATCTGCTATAACAAGGTGACTAATTCATTTTTGGGTTCTTCTTTTGGTTTCTCTTTTCTTACAAAGTATCTCATGCAGGCTGTTTCAGAGGCGCTGCTCTGTTATTTACATGGTCTGCTTGCAGCTGTGCATCTCATAATGGTACTTTGTTCAAATTGTCAGAGGGACAACAATATTTTTACGTAATATGTGCAGTCCAGTAATTATGTGCATAAAAAGAAGTGCTGAAATGAAGTGGAATTTAAGTGGCAGTTTGCTTTTTCTTTGCCTTGTCTTTGATTCTAGTGTTTTGTAGTGCCTCTCCCCACTTCTTATTTTTATGGTGCTTCTTTAGAGATATTTTGTTTCGTACAAAACAGCATGAAATATGTATTTTACTATTGGTTTGCTATACTGACGGACTGCTACGTATCTATAGTAAGGTACTTTCCACGCTCAGTGTTAAGGAGATGTAGGTCCTAATTAATAATTTTCTCATCTTTAGATGCAGAAAGTGTTGTTCTTAGCATAGTGGTTTCAACCTAATCTTTGTTCTGCAAGGACAGCTTCCCGTTTCCTTTGCCCCCTAACGTTTCTTTAGTGTTAGAACAAGGGTAGTTAGAATTTCACTCTCAGAGCTGCTGTGCAGAGGCCTCCAAGCTTCTACTCATTAGGAGAGGGTGTTCACTTACATTACCTTGTCAGAACTGACATCTGGTAACTGTATCTGTCTAAGCAAGGTTGGTATTGAACCAAATCTGTTCCAGGGAGTGCCTTGTATGCCTAATGCTCACTGAATTACTGTGTTAGGAGTAACCACAAAACACTTGGGTGGCTCTGTGGTGAGTGAAGAATGCAGCTGCTTTGGATATAATTTCCACTTAAATTGTATTCAAACATTAGGATTTTCTGCTAACTCATGAGTAAATTCACAAAATAAAGCTGTGTAACTGGTAATAAATCAGTGCATAAACATATTTTCTCAGTTAAAACAAGTGAGAACATATCACTTGAGGTTTCAGGGTGTACATGTTTAAGCCATTGAGAGACTCTTAGGCTGTGAGGTTTTTTGATGTGTGACTCCAACATATAGACTTCTTTCATAGACTTGTAACTTCAAATTTAGTAGGGACTCCTGCTAGCCATTATATATTATCTGTAATGACACAGGAGAAAAGAATACTACTTCCAGCAAACTAAGTAAAACAGATCACATATTATTCATTTAATAGTAAAGGGAAGAGATGTCCCAAACTGGCTTTTTCTTTCCTGTCTTGAATTATGTTTCAAAAGACGTATCTGTCCCTTTTATCCTGGGAATGCTCAGTGTACCAGCAGGAAGAAATGAAGTGGAGGTCAAGTCTGATCAGATAAAGCTTTTAAGCTGATACTGGTATTTCAGACAGGCCCAAAGGTTGTTTTTTTTAGTGAACAAAAATGTTTGTGTCAATACAACCTCTAGTGTCAGCCAGTTCTATTGCGGTAAAATAGATCATTTCTATCTGAGAACTTGCTCCCATTTTCTTACACAAAGACTTACCATTTATGCCAGTATAATTCAGTGTATAAACATGTTTGCCATGTTTGTACTGTTTCGATTTCTTAGTTTTTCCTAAAGCAGTGGTTTTAGTATGTGTATAAGCCCTCAGCAATTTGCTGCTTGACAAAAGAAATTAACTTAAGAGAACTACTAGTTAACAGTAGAAGGTGTGGATGCCATTAACAGACATCCTTGATTCAGTTTCTTTAATATTAATTTTGTATTTTTCCCCTTCTTTCTTCCTGAGTATCCATCTACGTCTGGGACAAATGCTCAAATAAAAGCTGTTTTGAGGAATTCTGTGACAGAAACAATTAAAGTAGAGAGGGGACCTAATATCTATAAAAAATTACTTTAATTTTTTTTTCCTTTCTGTACTTACGTTCCAGCAAAGAGTGTAGTTGAAGGAACAGCACATATTTATGAAGACTTCACCTTTTCTCAGCAAATCGGTTGTGTCAGGTGGAGGAGTGAAGAGTTTAGTGTATGCTTAGGATGCTGTCTCTGGGGAATTCCATATTTATTCATGTTGCTGCACATAGTAATGTTCTTTTTTCTTAGATCCCATGGAATTGGGTTTTTTTATTCTGGGAGCTATAGCTATGCCATGAAACATAGAGACACTTACTGATATTGCTTATTAACAGGAAACGGAGCAGATGGTTCAGAAACAATCAAAAAAGAAACAGGAAGAGGAGGAGGAGGGAGTGAATCCTGAAGGTTTTCAGAACTTTATTACCAGAGCAAGGTAGGAATAGATTTTATTCCCTTTGATGAAAGATCTCCCAGCCCTGAAGGTGATGGGATTGTTCAAAAGATAATTTGATTGATTTAAAGCCTCTAGATACCTTTCTTGACTATAGGAGCTGTTGAGGGACAGAGAGCTTGTCTTCTGTTGTCTCTCTTCCAGCAACCAAACACTTGTAACATCATCTGGTGCATAGAAAAGAACATACAATAGATGTTTTGACCATGAAGTAGCTTCCCAAAGGACAGCAGTGGTTGCCCTAGCCTGTGTACATTTCAGAGTTAATGGTGTCCTTTCCCATGATGCTGGAGCAAATAAGGCAGTACTTTGGAAGGAGAATAAAACTAGAACTGCTGCTCAGATGATCTTGAGCTGCTGTGGTTGAACAGTTGCTGTAGCTCTGACTCTCAGGTTTCTGCTCTCAGAAACAAACCTCATGGTTGCTCCCTCTCTTCAGGAATTTTCCAGGTCTGGATTTTCTGACATGAGCAAGGAAGGGAGTTAGGCCTCTTATTTGGCCTGCTAAGCCAGTTCAGTGCAAGCAGTTACATTTGCAATGGAAAAGCAACATTTTCTGTCATTGAACTTTATCTGCTTTTCTATGAAAATTGTTATGAAAAGCAATGGTGTTATAACTATCTGACTATGGAGAGATCTGAAATTATTCAGTGAACCAGAATTACATTTTCAAAGTCTCTGATTCGTGAGCATAAAAAGCAATTCTTCTTAACTCCATTATTTGGTCCATGTATGACAGGCCTATATGGGCAAGGACCCCTGTCAATATCTGGACAGAATTTACCTGCCTTTTTAATGTCCATCTTCGTTTCTCTGGGAAGACTGATGGTCACTGCTTTTTTTTTTATGACCAGTTATAAAACTGTTCTTTCTTTTTCCTCTGTTTGGATAGCACTCTTAGTTAATGATTAGCAGTGGGTGGTAGCTGAGGCATCTTAACTAAGTTGAGGAGGTTTCACAGTCTCTCTTGATATATATTCTTATGAAAACAAGTGTTTTACCTTTTGCTCATATAATTAATGGAGTCATTACTGCAACAGATTTACCTGACCCCAGAAAAAATGTACTGCTTTTCAGATAAAGATGTCTGATTACCGTAGGATCTACTGCTCTTGCTAGAAGTGCATATTACATGGGCCCATGGCATGCTCTTGGGTCTCTGACCTTTCTGGCCACTAAAATGTCTATTGTGTCCTAGGGCAGGTCATTTTCCTTTTTGCCAGAAATGTTAAGAGCTGAATGGAACAGAACTGCAAACTCATCTGTTTTTATGTTGTTGACTACCATGTCATCATGGCCTGATGCACAGTCTAGTCTGGGGCTGGAGATTTTTGCTGAGTTGTTTGACTGAGTGATAGAAAAGAGTTTGGCAATGATCAGACAATTTCTAGAGATGATTTTTCTGCTTCTTATGAGGTATCAGGTTTGTTTGAAAACTCTGGTATCTGACACTGCTTGACACTGTGCTTCAAGCTTAAATCAGTGAGCTAGTCATTTGGAGCCAAGCAAAGGGGATAGATTTCCATTCTGAGTGTTCGTTCTGCAGTACACGGAGTGCAACAGTGGAGAAAATGGGTAATAAATGTTGCTTCTTAATTGAGATTGTCTCATTGACTTGGATATCACATGAATGTCATTGTGTTTAGTTATACATATGCTATTACCATTGATTCTAAATGTGCATTGAAAAACAGAGACTTGCACTGGTAAATTCATTTCAGAACTTAAAGCCCCTTTCCACCACCAACTTCTCATACTTGTATTTCCTCTTCACTTTTGTTCTGGGAAAAAAAATGAACTTTGGAACATGCCCTGAAGATCCAAACTTCAGCTTCAGACGTTGCTTTTACAAAAGCTTAGACTAGCTAATACTAGTTACAGTGTGATATGCAGAGGATATTTTGAAGTATTCTAACTGCTGCTCTGCTAATTTATATTCCTGTGTTACAATTTTTTGTACCATTACTGGTACTATACTACTTGCTTTTGGTGTTTGCCCTGCCATACAGCCACTCAGTAATGCTGAGGCAACACTGTAAAGCAAAAGGAAAGCATGTTAGATACCAAACAATTAGAATTACAGCTTGCACAAGCTCTATAAGAATGGCCAAGTAACTGATACTGGTTTGGGACCAATAGATGTTTAGAATATTGGGACCTATTGCACTTTGTTCTCGTAAAGAAAATGAGGAACTTATGCAAGTTTTGTGAGTTTCACAAAAATATTGACTGTTCTGTTTGTCCTGCAGTTTTGGCTAATTAACAAGCTTTTACCTTCTTTCGTCTTCTCCCCCTACTGCTGAATAGAAACTACTAATGGTGACTATAAAACAGAGGCTGAGCTGAGTACTCTCATGAGAAAATAGCTGCTTATTCTAAAGAGCACCTGGGGAAGATTCACAAATTTAGCTGTGAATGGAATCTCTCATGTTGAGCTAATCTCCACAGATGTGTTTGGAGTATTCACTTGCTCTTTATTTATCCAGGGAAGGCTCCTGAATGCCTTGAATTTTTACTAGATAAGAAGATGGTATTTTTAGTGGGAATCTCCAGTTTAACCTGGACATTTTGCCTTCCTTCTGCTCCTGTAGAATTGAACCAATCATTAGCTTGTCTAGTGTCACCTTTTTTTCCACTCCCCTCTTCAGTCTCCTTATAATTTATTGTCTTTGGTTGTTACATGAATGCAGAAATGCTTAGTGTCCTTACTCTACATCCATTCTTCTCTCCTTATTGTAGTGAAAGTGACCTCGAGGAAGTACTGACATTTTACACCCACAAAAACAAATCAGCAAGTGTCTTCCTTGGAACAAAATCCCCAAGCACAAAACACAGCAACAGCAGTCAGCAGTCACAGACACAGCCCCAGGGCGGTAAGTTTTGCAGGCAGTTCTGAGATGATGTTGCCCAGACAAATCTAGTTTGACTTAAGTCTATGGAAAGAGAACAACCACAATGTTACTCAGGTTTCTTGAAATTGCATATCTTTTTTGTTTAACTCAGTCTTATGTGAAGACTAGAGTTACTGCACTCCTACCTTCTTTACCTAAAGTGAAATGGGATGAACCTAGACTGGCACTGATAAGGAACTAGATATGGTAGCTCATGACTGAAATGAGAATGTGCAAACAGAAGGCAGTAAGAATTGAAATGAATGGAGAATCCTGAAATCAAAGTAAGGGATGAATGAAATCAAAGTCTGCTAAATTTTGCTGCCTCCAGTGACTGTATCCATTGGAGGGCAGAGACTGTGTATTTGTGCCTAATTAGGCATTCTATGGAAGGAAGACTGTGCCAGCCAAATGTATCTAGTAGTCCATGTGACTGTACATGACAGCAAAATTGTCATCAATTAATAAAGTTGCATGGGCTACAGGAAATACTAGCAAGAAAGTCAATTATAGCAAGGGTAAATTCTGCAGTCTTGTTCTAATGATACCACAGTTTGCAATGTTCTACTTCCTAGCTCCTTTGTTACAGCTCCTTGATTTTGTTACAGAGCATCCTGAGGTGGTAAAGAAAATAAAAGGTGATCATCCCAAAAGTTCAGTTGCAGATTTGCCTGCAGAAGGAGCGCTAAAAGGGTATAAACCTAAAGAAGCTAAATCAAGCTGTAAGTGAACTGATTTAAATAATTGTCAACAAAAAAATCGATGCATGTACTGTTTTTAATACTGTTTTAAACAAAGGTTGGAACCTTTGGGTTCAAACTGAGGGATTCAAATGCCCAATTTTGGTGAATATTCTTCAGTTTTTACCTTTAAACACAAGAGAAGATGCTGTAGAGTGGGCAGTAGGAAAGAGTTAGCTGCCCCTCTCTGGATGGGAAGATCTAGATATGGCAGGCTTTGCAAGAGGGTATTTATTGGTAGAGCCCCTTCTTGTCTCTGCTGGTAGATGAGGTTATTTTGGCTTCAGTGTGTCTGAATACAGGCATTTGGTGTGTTGATATTATCAAAGGATGTCAAAAGCAGCTTTTTTCATGTAGTGTCTTCATTGTGTAGTTCCAGATGGATCCACCTTCTCCTTAAATGCCGAAGTGAAATTACCTCGGTGCAGCCCTCCAGGCGCTTCTTCCTCTGTTTCTGGTGCCACGTTCCAGAGAAGTACCAGTTCCTGGATGCCTGCAGCCTCTGAAAATTCAAAGGTGGCTGGTCACCATTCATTGCTGGCTCCTCCAGTTGCTCCCAGACTGATTCAATCCCCACCCCCACTGCCCTCCTTGCAGAGCACAGCTCCTGACAGCTCTTCTGTCCTCACAAACCCAGTGTCCAGCGAGACTTGTAGCCTTGCAGGGTTACATCGTTGTCGTTCTGGTAGCTACACCATTGGCCCATTCTCGTCTTTTCAGAGAGCTGCTCAGATCTACAGCCAAAGATTGTCCCGACCATCCTCTGCAAAAGTAGGTGAGTGTTCTGGGAGTCATCGTAACCTTCTAGTTCAGTACAGAGATTGTGTAATTTCTGGTGTGGAGTAGGTAGAAATCTTACATTTCCAGAATTGAGTCTTGTTGGATGGTGCTGGATTCCTCATGGAAAGCAGGAGTGCAGGATACAGCCCTTGTTAGCCAAAGACGCCCTTTTATTGACCAAATAAACAGGAAATCATAGAATAATTTGGGTTGGGTTTGCAGTTGGGTTTAAGATCATCAAGTCCATCACTAAACCATATCCCTAAGAGCTGCATCTACATGTCTTTTAAAAAATACCTTCAAGGACTGTGACTCAACCACTTCTTGGGCAACCTGTTCCAATGCTTGATGACCCTTTTGGTGAAGAAATTTTTGCTAATATCCAATCTAAACCTCTCCTGGTGCAACTTGATGCCATTTCCTCTTGTCCTTTTGCTTGTTATTTGGGAGAAGCAGCTGACTCTGCCTCACAAAAACCTCTTTTCAGGTAGTTATAGAGAGTGATAAAGTCTCCCCTCAGTCTTGTGCTTTGAACTCGGCCTTTGAACTTGTTCAAGAAGAGCTGTGAAATTAAATAGTATATATTTTCTTTATTATGTTACTGATCTCACCTGTCTTTAGTGGTTTTAATGTTGTTTTCATTACCAAAAGTCCTGTCTCAGTTTACGTGCTGTTCTTAGTTCTCTGCTTGTCCATCAAGCATAGAAATCTTGAAATGAAACCTCATAAATATTGAATACTTAAAGTTATGTCAAGACTTCCAAAAAAGAAGGATCTGAATGAATCATTGCAGTATCTCATTCTCTAGGGTGTTTCAGCACTACCATATCCAAGGGTATCCTAAAAACAAGATTTAGACACCTCTCATTTATCATGCTGTAGTAGAACACAGTTGAGCAATGCAGCTTTAGAGTGTAAAGAATTTGAAGGGTAGAAGAAACTGTAGGAATTTGCATGCAAACTGTAATCTATTAGGAAACTTTTGGGAACCAGACACAGGCTAACAGCTGTGGTCCTGATAATACTTAATTTTTTGTATTTTGAATGATGGTATGTGTTTGTTCTAGGCTGTGTGTCAGGTCAGCACATGTTCACTAGGGTTGCTGTATATCTATGTTGACAACCCTTCTAGCGTTAAAATACATCTTACTTCCCAACTGAGTAGCTTATTTAAAGATATCCATTTGTCTTTAAGGAAAAACATTACATATTTGACTTGGATAACAGCTGCCAGTGTCTCTGGAATTGGATGCCATTAGATACATTATAATAAAGAGAATACAGGTTTGGAATTGCTAATTATTCATATGGGCAATACACATGCAGAATAGGTGTGTTCTGTATTCTTCTTAGTATCATATCTGCTTTTGTGTGTCTGTGATCAGCAAGCTGAGAGAGTCTGACACAGCACTCATTAAGCACACTGAAATGTTTCTTTGGCAGGTTTGTGCCATCGCAGTTCAGGTGGGCAGTGTGTGGGCTCAGCCAGGAGCAGAGATGCAGAACATTGTTCCCAGGGCAAACTTCATGGGCCCGGTGTGGTAGCAGCAGAACTGCAGCAGCTGGCAGAAAAGCAAGCAGCCTGCCAATATTCCCCACCAAGCCACGTCAGTCTCCTTACACAACAGGTATGTAAGCACTAAAGTTGTGTCCCTGTGCAAGAGAGAAGTTTGTAACAGGCTTCTATGTCAGCTCTGGGCTGGACTGAGGAGTAAATCTTACAAAAATCCATTTCTGTCATCCTGTTGTTTTGAAGTGTTTACAGTCACCAAAATTTTGATTTTCTGAGAGATGCCGAGAATGTTGCTGAAGTTGTTTTATGGGACAAAGGGCAGAGGATTAGAAAATATGTTGGAAAGAATGGAATCCATGCTTTGTCTTATTAGACAATAAAACCTAGTCTTCTCAGATTTGTGCTTCCATGCAATTTGCTTCCTCGTTCCTCCAGTGTGTCATCACAATGCTGGGAATGAAAGTCTGCAGAATGTGTTCTGGTGTAAATTTTATATTCCAATAACATTGCAAAGACATAATGAAGTACTTACAAGCATGGGGAATGATAATCCTTTTCTTAACTTGGTGGTATACATGAACCTTGCATTGAGTTCTGGTAGAATTCCACTTAGTTTCATATTTCTTTTTGACTTATGTCCTTAATGGCTACACACAGTTTTTTTTTCTTTATAGTATGCTACAGTTGTGCTCATCAAAGGTGTTCAAGTTGGACACTTCTCAGTTAATTAAGCTGCCAACTGGAGATTCTCCAGCATAGGCACTTTGCCTTGGAAAATAAGCTTTTCTCTGTACTTGCTAGAGACAAACTATTTTAATGTCTTTGCTTTGATTCTTTTATTTTGGAATTACTGGTTCAACAGTTACATTTTGCTAAGTTTTCTGAGGCATGTTTAGTAGTTGCAACAGCTGCTGGTAATTGCTTCACTTCTTTCAATTTTACTGTTACGTGTTTGAATTTTGAATATCTGGTTATGTGATTAGCAGTATCTTTTTTTAAAAATGTGGGGTACCTTTGTGACTTTAGGAAGCTGAATAGATTTTTCTTTGTAGATAGGTCTTCAAGTTTTAAAGGATATGTCACATAAACAAAGTCACTTCTTGTTGATGGACTCAGCGGAGAATGTGAGCACTGACTATACTAGTGATGCTGAGGCCTGGTCTTGCATCAGGCCAGATCCTGTTTAGACTATTTGTTCTTGTTTGCTTGTCCAGTAATACTCAGAGCTGTCAGTCTGGTTCTCAGCTGGTTTTAAGTTAAACTTTGTCAGCAAAGCTATTAAAAAACTTTGATAGTGAAACATTTTCATTCAGGAAACGCTGATTTGTTGAAAGCTAAATGTATGATGGAAACTGCCTCCTTGGATAAAAGTTAGTATCTAAACAAATACTTGGGAAAATTTTGAAATGCATCTATTTAATTTCAGTCTTTTCAGAAAGGAACTTCGAAAAATAAGTTTGTAGACTTTTTTTCTGAAACCATTCATTGCTCATTCTGCTCCAACTGCTGTGGTTTCTTAGGTCTGTCTAGAG
This sequence comes from Climacteris rufus, assembly GCA_013398175.1. NCBI lineage: Eukaryota > Metazoa > Chordata > Aves > Passeriformes > Climacteridae > Climacteris > Climacteris rufus. The sequence goes on along the minus strand of VZRZ01008810.1, from coordinate 121,775 downwards.
AACCCAAGGTGTCTTCTTGCAGCCATTTGTGTAGCTATTAAGTGATTTTTAAACTCCTGTATTCCCATGGCTAGTTACTCCTAGTTAGATTAGGAAGTATAAGGGGGAATTGAGAGAGGAATTCACAAAGATCTGCATGGGATGGGCAGTGCAGCTTCATGAGCACAGCTGTGTTGAGTGCCAAAGGAGCATACTCTGGTGGCAGCTGAAACCTGTTTAGGCAGCAGTCAGTCAATCAATATAGGTGTACTCAAGTCTGAAGGTGGCTATGTGAAGTGCAGGAGTAGCCTGGAAATGTTGGTCATAGTAAATGTGTCTGCATGGCTTTTTGCTTCTGGGTTCTTCAAGGTACTTTCCCACAGAAGAGGTGGGAATTGTATAGTAGGAGAATGACAGTGCTAATTCCCTTCTTTGCAACTTATACCTTTGCAAAGACACCTCAGCTCCTAGCAGACCCTGCAGATTTTCTGACACTGATGTATTTTGTATTCAACTATGCAGTGTTTGCACAGGCTTTGCTTTGGTAGTGAAATACAGAAACATGTTTTGGGTTGTGTCTTTGTCATCTTCTCTCATCATGAAAAAGATCCATGTAGAAAAGAATTAATGAGTTAATGAAAAGTTTAGAGCTGGAGTTCTATCTGACAGTGAGTATCCTTCCTGAGCCTGTGTCCATTCAGTTCTAGACATCTGCTCTCTACTGTGATTCTTCTGGCTATAGGCATGTTTTTAAGTAATGCCTTTGGAGAGATGAAATCTGAATCTGAAGCTTGCTTAGTATGAAAATTTGGATTTAGTTAAGAACAGTTTTAAGGCAATCTGATTATTCAGTACTGATTTTGTGGCATGTAGTAGTTTCTAAGCATTATTTTAAGCACACTTGAAACCGTGATGTTTTGGAAGGTTCAGATGTAGCTGCAAAGCCCAACAGATCATAACTAAAGCATGCAGTTACTGCTTGTGCTTTTTGTTTGTTTTTTTTTTTCACCTGGACACATTCTACTCTTCTGTTAGTCATTAAAGAGTCATTCTGATTTTTTTTTGATGCAGCCTGGATTTTAAAGCCTTTCTTGCAAGAGGGACCAAGGGGTTTTATGAGAAGACAGGGCTCCCATGACAATAAAGGCAGTAAGAGTTATCAACATACAATAAAAGCATAATAGTATGACAGCAAGGCTTGACCTTATTGTTGAGGGACCTGGAACCAGGATATCTGACTTTGAACTAGTAGGCATGGATGTGAACTTGAAGCAGAAGGATTGAATAATTACAAGTGGAGGCATTGCAGAGCAGGTTGGCAGTTTGGAAAGTGATTTGCAGAAGGACAGATACTGTTGAGGCTACTTGGGAGTGCTGTGTGGTTATGGATTTGGGCAGACCAGGATTTGGCCTGAGCCAGGAGAGGGAAGGTAGAGGCAGATGAGACAGAAATATGTGGGAGAGGCTTTAGTAAACACCTGCAGAGAACTGGGAAGTCAAAGACTATTGGTATGAGATGAAAGGGGGAAAGGCTTGAGATGGGAGTATTTGAGGATTCTGGGTTATGAAACTCTGGTGGCTTTGGGACAGGAGAATTAAGGGATTGAAAACTGAGAGAAGAGTAAAGATAGGGCTTGTATCAGGGTTACTTATTTAAACAGGGCACTACTTTCCTGTACATTTCTAGGCAGGAGTCTCTGAATTGTTATTTTCCCCCTTTACACTCCTCAGTTTAAAGAGCTTGAAATATGATAGTATTTTTGAAAAAGCATTCTAAAATAAATTGGCATGAAGATGAGAACGTTACTTACCTAATAATAAAAATAGTACAATTGTTTAAAGGCTTTCCAGAAACTTGGAGTTAGTCTACCTTGTTGGAAAGTACCTGGCTGGTGTGAAAAAGACTTGATACTTGGATTTAATTATGTTTCATGATGAGATTAGGACCATTGATTGGGAGGGGGTATATGAAAGAATGACTTTTGAAAATACTACTGTTGTTGTGGACTGTGCTTGGTGTTTCTTTATTTTCTTTTTTTCCCAAGGACAAGAACTTACAGGTGAGAATTGAATGTCTTTGTGCATGTCTTCCCTGTGTTGTGCCAAGCTGTGTCTTGGAGGCTGGGGTGCTCTGAATACATAACTCGTCCAAAAGCAGCTGGGAGATTTGTTTTCCATTCCCATTTTTGTGAGGATTGCTTCTGGTATCCATATAGTAGTGTGGGTCTCTGGGTTCCCAGGAATGTAGCCTCAGCAGCTGTGCTTGGAATGATGATGTTATTCTGGTTGGGAGTTTACTGCTGTCCCCTTCCAATCCCTGCAATTCTTCACTGTTTCCTACCTATGCCCAAAGCACCTATTTCATGTTTGCTCTTTTACACTCTTGTTTTCTAGCCTCTATATTAAATTAGTTTGTTGTTGATTTGTGTTTATTGATATTATTGATACTTTTATTATTGACTGCTAAAATATTGATGTTCAAAGGGAAAATTTTAAGTGTAAGTATCTGATGAACTTTGAAAAAGATGTTTAAAATCTGTCTTCTTAAGAAGAAAAGGTTTTTGTGATTACATGAGCTTTCTGTCTTGTCAGTCCTCTCCATTCACTTCTGAAACATCAGAAAGGAACTTCACACTCATACTCATAGAGTATACAATTCTTAGTATATGAGAGATGGAGATACAGGAATGTAAAGCCCGACTGATGTACAGTTTTATCCCATTGTACTCAGTTTTCAGTCCTCACAGACTGTCTCACAAAGTGTGTGAGGACATTGTGCCTTTCATTAATTTGTGTTTTTGAAAAAGATTTTGCATTGTATCGTATAAAATTTCATGAGGGTGTCTTCGTTCTTGCAACCTGTAGAAAACAATGGTGCCTTCACAGTGATCTACAATAGAAATATTGATCTAGAACCCTTAAGAATCATTACTTAATCCTTTGCATCACTGTACAGTGCCTTACTGCATGGTTGCAGAATGAATGAGAGATGAATAGAGAGCAAAGAGGAGCAGTATTAGTTTGTCTTTGACTAGAAAAGAAGTGGCTGTTTGGTTAACTTCTGCAACTGTCTTTAATGATAAGACCAGGAAAGATGTTGCCTTAAGGATACGCTTGAGTATGTCAATCTCTAGTTATGTCATGAAGGATATGGTCTGAATCGGGACCAGTGCTATTCAATGTCCTCATCAGGAACATAGTGGCATTGGGTGCACCCTCTACAGGTTGCCATCCAGAGGGAGCTGGAAAGACTCGAGAAGTGGGCCCATGGGAATCTCATGAGATTTAACAAGGCCAGGTACAGGATGCTACACCTGGGTCAGGGCACTCCCAGTAGCAACAGAGGCTGGGGATGAACAGATCGAGAGCAGCCCTGTAGAGAAGGACTTGGGGGTGCTGGTGGATGAGAGGCTGGACATGAGCTCTGTGCTCACAGCCCAGAAAGCCAAATGTGTCCTGGGCTGTATCCAAAGCAGCATGGCCAGCAGGGAGAGGGAGGGGATTCCTGTGCTCTGCTCTAGTGAGACCCCACCTGTAGTGCTGTGTACAGTCTGGGGTCCCCAGCACGAGAGGGACATTGGCCTGTTGGAGCAAGTCCAGAGGAGGGCCACCAAGATGATCAGAGGGCTGAAGCACCTCTGCTATGGAGACAGGCTGAGAGAATTGGGATTGTTCAGCCTTGAGAAGGCTTTGAGGTGACCTTATTGTGGCCTTTCAGTACTGAAAAGGGATCTACAGGAAAACTGGAGAGCAACTTTTTACAAGGACATGTGGTGATAGGACAAGGGGTAATGGCATTGAACGGACACCAGGTTTAGTTTGGATATTAGAAAGAAATTCTTTACTATGAGGATGGTGAGACATTGGAAGAGGTTGCCCAGAGAAATTGTGGCTGCCCCATCCCTGGACGTGTCCACAGCCAGGTTGGAAGGGGCTCTGAGCAACCTGGTCTAGTAGAGGATGTCCCTGGGCATGCAGGTAGGGGCTTGGAACTAGGTGATCTTACAGTCCCTTCCAACCCAAAATATTATATGATTTTATGATAAAAATTCAGCATTAGAAATGAATGTGGGCACCAAAGTTTTATCGGCAGAGAATTTATTGTTAAATATAGCTGTTAACAGTGAATGTTAGTTTTTATTTCTGAGGAATTTTCCTCCAATATATTTACTTAAAACCACAGATTTATGATGTTTTGTGATTAAATAAAATCTAATAATAGAGTTCATTTTGAGATTATGACAACAGTGGGAGTTAGGTACCTCTACCCATAATATATATTTCAAACGCTGCCTGATTTTTGCAGTATGCACCATCTAACTGTAGTACTCCACAGCATCCAAAGACAGAAAGGTGTGCCTCTAGATAACTACCCAATATGTCTGGGAGCAAGCAACAGAGATCTCTGTGGAAACTGTGCCTTTGAGGGTCCAGCATTAATCTGGTAAATCAGTGACTGGGTAGGATAATAAGGAGGTATCTGATCTCAAAAGGTCATAAGAAAATGAGTTATCTATTATGTCTTATCTATTAGAATTCTTTGAGCTGAGAAAAATAACATCCAGTGTAATTTGTTTGTACTCAGACTTTCAAAAAGGTTTTTGACAAGCTTTCAGCAGATAAATGACTACAGCAATCAACTGCAAAATGCAGTTTTAATGAGGAATGATAACATTATGTTTTTTTAGGGAGGAGATAAATGTGAAGGAATTACACAGAGCAATGGAAGACATGGTAGATAAAGTTTCTTTTATTTATGTTTCTCATAATAAGAAGGGGATACTCAGCTTAGTAGGAAGATATTGGAGTAAAAAATTATAATAATAGTGAATAGTTACTGTCTCGAAATATATTTACCTTCTCAAACTCCCTGAAACAGGACACCATTAAGGCTGAAAAATTAGTAGGCTGTAGTTTCCTCAGACAGAATAATGAGCATTTGCAGATGAGAGATCCCTAGATTTTACCATACAGAAATAACAAATTCATTTTCCTTATCAATAAGATGTTTCAGTTATATGCATGTAAATTAAAATTTCTTCCATCTTCTGAAATATGTCAGACAGGATAGTGAGTTTACTGGGCCATTGCTCTGAAGCGACCTATTATACTGAAGAATGTGTCTTATGCTACTGCTTCCATATTTATGAGATTTTCTTTGTTACATTGCTTTATTGTAATCAAGCCAAATATTTTCAGTATGATACCTGGGTTACTGAGACACTTGTGAGAAACTCAGTATCTGAAATCGGTAATTTCCCTAGTTATGTCAATCAAATGATTGCTAATTATTTTTACAAAGTGCTGATGTCTGTCAGTGTGTGTAGTGTAGTGGTTAACTATGTATGTTACCAATACAATTTTTCAATTTCCTGAAATTTTCTTGTTCAATTTGCCCACTCCCTTGCACGAGCCTAAGATGGTGACAGTACTGTTGGGGAAACAAAGCAGGTACAGTGGTGGTGAGTCAGGGAAGAAGGCCTGAAGATACAGTTCAGTAAGGTCCTTTTGTTGGAGAGGGACTTAATTGCCTTTCTTTCCTTAATTTGTGATGTAGGGATCTTACTGGCTACTATGTGACTTCTGGACAGCTGAACTAAGAAGGTTTTTTTGCCTGTACCTGCTCTAAGCCATTGGCCTTTCCTGATGGACAGAGGGATGAAGACTGTGACCAAAATAATCCAGACTACTTTTCCTTCTGTTGCGTTTGATACCAGGCATTAATCCTAAAGTCTTTATTTCATATGTGTTTAGCATAAAATATTTCCATGTGTTTGCATTGCAGGACTTTCTACAGGGAGGACATTAAAATGCACAGCACGATGTGTACATCCAGTGCCAGGTGCTGGATCCTGGATATGTATGAGGTTTTTTTTTCTTTGTGAATAACATGCTGCTTCTTTCTGAAGTATGCTGTAAGGTAAAATGAAGGTTTTCTTCTGCAATGCTGTATCTGTGTGAGGTCCCTATCACTGCCTGGTGGGGGGGGGCTGCAGTTGATATCTACCAGGCTGTAGTACTTTGTAGTTATTAATGCTAGGGAGCTGAAGAATGTGTTGAATTGGCCAGCTTCACCGGAGGAGGAGGAAGAGAAGGAGGGGAAACCTGGTGGGAGCTCTGACCCTCTCTGTGTGTGGGAGAGTGTGAGATTTCAGGTCCCAGCTATCATCAGGAATAGCTCCAATTCTTGCAGCCGGGGAGCTTAATCACAAGGATAACATCAGACCACCCAGGCAAGGGCTATACAGAGCTGCCTCCATCTCTGCTATGCAGTCAGTCAGTGCCCCAGATCGAGCAGCTAGGATTCCTGCAAACGTACTGACGGATCCACTGGAGCATGAGGCACTTGTCTGATTGTACGTTTTTTGTTTGGACAGAAGGTGGAAGCAAGAGGTAGATGAGTTTACTAAAACTTAGGACCAGGGAGAGGGAGTGGGAAGAATTGAAAGGGGCATTTTACAGTGTGCCAGAGGGATGCTGGGGGAATAATATGCCACAGGAATCCTAAAATACTGAGCTTCATCTTAACATCAGCTACAACGATATTGGAAGCCACACCACTCCTCGTTTACCTGTCTTAATTACACAGTGTGGTACCCTCGCCTGCCTTGACCTCAGCACAGGAAATGTGCCACAAAGCAAACTGCCAGTCTGCCAAAGCACACTGTACAGGTCCCAGTGGGCATCAGCTCTTTCATGTCTAGACCTGAACAGCACAACAAAAGCATTAAATTTCGGGTGCCAAAAATACCTACAGAATTGTGGTGAGGCGGTTTTCCCCACTGAGGAATTTAGGGTTTTTTTTCAGTGACGATCCCTTGCTTTGACTCAATCCACTTTATCTGAGTCTTAATTGGATTCATTTTCTTTATGTAATCATTTCTTTAGTTTATACCCTTCCACTGATGGAGAGAAAGGGAAGTGTAAAGAAAAAAGGCATCTTATTGTAATTAGGAAGAGGAGCAAGAAGCAGGCAGTCAAGTCTGAAGGGCATTTTTCTTTCCTCTGTCACACTTTTCTGCACTGGTGCAGGGCCCCCATCTCCTCACCCAGGCTGTTCACACAGGAGCTGGAATTACTTTTACTACTACTGATTTGTAGCATTAGCAGTAGTGTAACCAGTTGGTCTCAGCAGAGGTTGTAGAAAGTGAAAATATCGGTATGGTTTCTGCAGTGCTTGTATTGAACTCCTTCTGCTCTGAGGCTCCAGAGGGACTAGAAGCAGAGGGTTTTGTTATGATGCAGCAACATCTGCAGATCTGCTGATAGTCACCAAACAGACCAGGCTGAGCAGCTAGATCTCATGTTATGGGAAAGATTACACCCTGATCATCAAACTTTTGGCAGGATTTTGCCTTGTAAAAATCACTCCCACTGGGAAGTTTTGAGGCAGAGAGTGTCTAAATGAAAGCCTGACTTTTTCAGGAGAAGGAAGAGGGGGAGTTCAGCCATCCACAGCAGCAGCACTAACTTGGGTTTTCTTTTTTCATTGTTAAATGGATGCATATGCTGGAGCCACTACAAAGGAATTTGCAAGTTTGTCAGGTTTCCCAGGAATGTCTTTGGCAGGTCTTTGTCTGGAACATTTTCTGGAGCCTGGAACACTTGTGCTCTGTATGCATATGTATATCCTGTAAACTGGTAAGCTCAGAGAGCAGAGAAGGAATGTAACAGGCCTTTGGCCAGATCAGCCTTGGTACACACACAGATTTCACACTTCCTGGCCTGTTAGCCCCAGTTCTTCCCTCGTGGCCAGTTGTTCCTGCAAATTCAAATCTCTGCATAAAGTGAAGTGCTTTAGGATGGGATGCAGTCAGCAGGATGGCCCGGGTAACAAAAAGATGGTTCTAGAAAAATCTGTTTGTAATACATGTTTACTTCATGGAATTTGTAGTGGTGTATTTCGTGCTACCGTTCAGACCAGCGATTGTGTGTTATTTGTGGTTTGGGGTTTCCTTTGCCTCTTAAGAGGCAGGTTAAGAGTGTATGATTTTTTTTTTTTTTAATTTTAGTTTTTCCCCCATATTGGGATGGCCTGTTGAATTCCAGTATCTTGATGCATTAAGGCAGGCAAGGCAGCTGAACTGTTTCCTGTAGTACTGGCAGACCTGCAAGCTGTGTTAGACCAAGTCAGGCTAGCCTGTGCTAGATTACAGATGTACATGGGAGCTCTGTGGCAAAGCCAGGAAAATGCAACACACACTGGGGAGAGGACAGGTTAACAGTGAGTATTTATCTTGTTGTAGCATCTAGTCAGTCATCTCTGAAGGCTGAAGGAAGAAAAATATAACTGAAAGAATACAGCAATTTTTTTTTTCTCCAAATGACAAGTTCTTAAGTCTTCCCTTCTGTTCAAGATTTCACTGATCTTGAAAGCCTTCGGGGTGTCTGTGTCTGAGGAAGGCTTGGCAGGTGAAAATACAGTGACTCTGGAAGCCAGGTAATGAAAGAAAAAGCACATTTCATTTGCAAGCTGTTGGATAAAGATGGCATTGCTGGATGAACAATAAGTAACAAAATGGAGAACTGGGGATTGACTGAAGGGTCTTGAAAGAGTCAGACTGGATAAACATATGCATCCAGAGCATATGGGTAAAAATAGATCAAAAGGCCAAGGAGAACACATTACAAATTGAGACATTTTGCACATTTTCAGTTTTCAAGTGGAATGGTTCCCTCTTTGAGCTTATGATACAGTGTCACCTTGTCCTGTCTGACACATCAAAACTTAAAGAATCTGGTCTGATTGTAAAGTAGAGGAGCAGTAATGTTACGTGCGTCTTACCGTGATCCTTGTCCAATCCTTCTTTAAACAAAAAGGTTTCTCAGTAAAGTGTTTATTCATATATATATATATATATCTTTTTAACTTTTTGATAGGGTACATTGTGCTGAAAACTTCGTCTCCTCCTGTTTCTGACTGGGAACATTTTATCATTTTGAAGATTTTTTTGGAAGAGACAAAGTGGGCCTGTGATTACTGCATTCTTTTGGCATATCTCTTAGGCTTGACATTTGAAATATGGCTTGAACTCTGGACCCCTCTTCCTCCTCACCAGTCAGAAAGATGCAAATGGAAATGTGAGATCTGTGAACTGGGGAGGATGCAGTTTGGCTCCAAGTAAGAGAAACGATCTTTAGACTTCGCAGATCTCCAATCTCCACTACCTTTTAGGCAACAGGATATGACTGATTTCTGCCAGAAAAATGCTAAAACTGCCAACTGGAGAGGGTCAAGTAGGCAGTTTTTGTAGTGTATTGCTTGTTGTAACACATTGACCAGTGAAACTAAAGATCTGTTGTTCAGGATGTTAGTAACGAAAATTTTAGTCACTTTTTCACTGCCTGCCAAGAGGGGCAGAGTAAAACTTCTAGTGATGATGTGTCCCGGTTCCCCCTGGTTGACTCCTGCAAACTAGGAAGAGAAGGCTATTCAGGCCTTCAGGAGGCTTTTCCAGAATCCCTGGAGTCTGATCTGCAACACTGGTTATTACTATTTTTTTTCTGATTGTTATAATTCACAGCTTCAGCTTCTTTGAACTATTAGAGAAGATCAAAAAGAAAATACTAAATTCATTAGAGAAAAAAAGATTATTGAATATGATAATGGGAAACTCTTGGATGACAAGTATAATGTAGATCAAAAAGCTGAAAGATATTAAGCTCTTTTTCTGGCTCTGGCTTATGATTTCTTAGAAGTACCATACAATGGATCTTTGCCTGTAGGATGCTATTAATTGGGAACGAATTCTATCCTGGGGTTTCTGTCTTCCTATCTGTACTTGGAGAGTTCATATTTTGTATTGATTTTTTAAAGCAGATTAACAAAACCAAACTCCTCTTATATTCAGCACTTTTGGGTATCATTCAATGTTGTGGCCTTGCTTTCAGTCTTAAATTTATTCGGAAATAAATTTCTCTGAATAAAGCATGACCACAGAGATCAATTTTTTTAAGCTTATGTGTCTCTGCTGTCAGGAAGGCAAGTGTATTGCAGGCATAAACTTACCTTGTAGCATTTAAAAATGAAAATAAATATAAAAAAGTATTTCAGCATTATGCAATAATTTGTATTTTGGCTTATTAGCATTAAATTGAGGTAAATATAACAGTACATATATGTGCTGTTTCTAACACAGGTCTCTATTGATAGAAGTGTGACAACCCACATGTTCTTCTCCCCTTCCCCCATTTCTTCATGTTATATGATAAATAGAAGTACAGCAACTGGGTTCTTCTTCCATGAGAGCTTTTTGAGATTCTGGTGTTCTTCAGTCAGCATGTTTCTTTCAGTTTCTGACATCTCTGCTGTCCCAAATGGTTTAAAAATTGTGGCAAAAGTTTATGAACCCTTCTGTCATGAGAGATACCAGATGTGCATTGTCTTGCCTTTTACAGGCTTCACAAAGAACGTATAGTTGTGAGGAGAGATGTGTGAAAATTGGGATGTTTGAAGTGTGCAGTGCAACACACAGGTCTCCTGTCATAGTGTCAGTGTCAGAAGTCCATCACTGCTAATGAAAAACAGGAATCTTACCAAGCAGGAGAGTTTGAACCCACTTTGGTGCAACTCAGTTTGAAAACTAACTTAATTCTTGTAGATCCACACCAATAACCACCCTGTTTGTTGAGCCTCACTAACCTGACTTGCTTGGTTTTGGGGAAACTTTTTTATTTGCTTGTTTTTGCTCCATTACTACTATTTCTTAAGCTACAAGCTCTTCTTTATGGATATTTTGGTCCAGGTGCTCTACGTTACCTTTTATGCCCAAGTACCAATTGATTTGCTGCTAAGTATTTGCCTCTGTAAAGGGAAGAATGCAGTTCCATCAGGTGCACAGGAAGACTGGAAAATGAAGCCACTGCTGAGCACAGATGTGTTGGAGGTGCCTCAGTAATCCTCCAACACAACATCCCAGACAGCTAATGATAGCAGCTGAAATGTGTCAAAGCATGGCACAGTAACAAGCAGTAACACCCATCTGGGTGGGCTGCAGCTAAACCTTATATTCTTGTTGGTGTTCTCTCTCTCTTTCTGAATCCCTTGCCTGTTTTAATCCTGCTGTAGTTTAACACCTGCCTATCTGGAATGTGTGAAATGTCCCTATTACCCGTGCTAAGCTATTTGCTCACCTGCTTTGCTTAAAAAGACAGCTTTCAAATAAACAATTACACAGTATTATAGAGGAAGGATATCACAGTAATAGAGGAGGATTGAGGCGGTAATTCATCAGACTAAATGGTTCTTGATATCAAGGTGATGAGGAGAGAAAATTGGATAAAGTCATCTTCGTTTCACACATTGGATGTGTTAACAAAGTTGTGATCACAGTTGCTCACAAGCTAAGAGTTGTATATAACCTATTCTATTTACCATATTGCCCTCTGTGTTTGCATCATTTACCATCCTTGTTTCTTTTCAGACAATAAACTCCTTGTGGCCAGCAACTGTCATTGTTAGGTATTTGTATAGTGCCTGGCACAATCAGAACTAAACCTAATTTGAAGCTTTCTGTTATTGCAGTGGAGATGCTTTAAATTTTAATTAATTTCTACAGAACACAGCAATGTTAAGGGTGAGGTAGAGGTACCAAAATGACACCTAATACTGTTTTCCATATAAGATGGATAGCACTGCCCTTTACTAATCATGCCTGATATGTCCCACTATAAGATCTTGTCTTAAATTGCTTACAGTGTTCTGAAACTTTATTCATTTGAATTAATGTTTCCTGTGCTTATTGTTCCATTTTCAAAACACTTCAGGCAAGGTGAAGTATTCCAGCCGAAACCAAGGCTGGATTAAAAAATATTTTGTGTCTTTTAATATTTACAGAACTTTTCTTTTAAATCTCTTAATCTCCCATGCTTTGAAATAGCAATTTGGAATTTAGAGTTTTGTCCAACCTTGATTGTAGAGTAACTGTTTGAAAAGCTTCAGGTGAAGTATACTCAGCAAGAGCTACTAGACCTTCTCAGCTTCCTGAAGGTTTCCTCCACACTGAAGATGCTAAACTAAATTTCTCTGGTTTTGCACCTCTAATGTACTTTGGCTTGAGCTCCTGTTCTCCTGTGTTTTCAGTAACGTGGTCCACATTGGGTTTGGGACCTGTGTGACTTGAATGCAGAATGAGTGAGAGTTCTGCCAAGGTGTGGAGAACAGCTAGGGTATGGAGGCTGTGAAATTTGTATCTGGACATAATTTACAAGAGGACACTGAGAACCATTCAGATGGAAGAACAGAAATGGATGGAGTGGTAGTGTGGTAAATGTTCCAGGTGAGAAGCCCACATTCAGGGACTGGATGAACAAAGAGGTTGGCAAAAGGAGTGGACTTGGAGGGGAGGTGGGATAAAACTAGAACTAGTTGGATGTAGGACATGTCAGGAACCAAGAATGGAAGTGTGGAAAGACAGACCAAGTAACTACTCCTGTGGAAAGTTCCACGCCTGAAATGGTGTGTGTCAGGGGCCAGAAGTGGGGAGGAGGCTAGTGCTGGAAGTCTGTAAGAATGAAACTGTACTGAGGAAAACAAGGAGAATGACACCTGAAATGCAGAAGCTGGGACTGGCTGTGTGAGAATAATGACACACAGATGAGAAGCAAGAATGGGAAAGGACAGAGCTGAGAAAGGTTGAGATGAAAGTGGCTGCTTTTGGAGAAATGGGCAGAAGCCTAGGGTGTAACCACTAGAATTTAATCCTGTCCAGAACTGGAAGTAGGAGTTCTGAACTTACAAAATGCTTAGGTGCTTTGTACTGCTAAACCACAGGAGTAACAACCTACTGTATTGTCAATTGCAATGTTAGTTCATGGTCCAGAATTCAGTGAGAGGACTGACTGTAGTTCTGAACAAGGCCAGTTTGAGTGTAGTGTATTGCAGTGAAGTTGGTATGTACTTGTACTTGTGCACAAATTCTGTTAAAAGAGCATTGTTAAGATGTGCTTAAGTCACATTTTAACTGGCTTAATAAGCATCACCTTTGAGATCTGGAGCAGATGCAGAGAGTTGTTAGACTCTTCTTTCTCTCTGTTTCCTATGTCTCATTGGCTTTATGCCTTCTACTTGCTACAGAAGTGAGGAGGGCCAATACAGGTAAGCCTTTGCCATATGATTCTAAGCTTTGTGCAGAGCCTGATGTTTTTGCTACACCTAAAAAGTAGCATGTGATCATGTAATTTTTAGGTAGTCATATCTCAGCTCCTGACTGGGAGGCTTTTACAAAGTTGGCTTTGCAATCTTTGTACTGTTTTGTTACTTTTTTTCCCCAAATGTAAACTGTTACACTTCTGTAGTAGATCTATTGCTTTATGTGTTTAGGCTTTCTTCAGTACATCAACAGATAGTGTCTGCTTGCTGAGTTTTGTCTTTCAAGAATATAAGCAAAGCAGGAAGAATGCTCACAGAAAGAAACAATGGAATGCATGTTATATGCTTAAAAACTCATAGATTTTAGAGCTTGATATAGAAAACATACACCTAACGTGATTTTTGTGTATTTACTTGTATGAACAGTTTGTAAGTGGCCGTGTGAGAAATTTCTTTAATGTTTGATTGAGTTTGTTCTGAATTTTATATCCAAGGTACATATGCTTTTGGGTTGTGCCTGTATGTTTGTATAGAGAGGAGTAGAGATTGGTCAGGTGCATATGGTTGGCTTAGCAATACATCTCATGATGACTGAAGAGATACTCTGGTCTCTGCTCAGTGTAATATGAGCTTCCAGCATATGTGGAGTTAATTTTTCACATGGCAGGAACTTTCTTGCTTTGGGATTTTTGCCCTATCTTTGTCCTTTTCCTCTTTTGTTCTTCAGTGAATGGAAGAGTTGTAATTTTCATGGTGGCCCTTGAATTCATCTCAGACATGGTGGATATTGGTGTCATCTCTTACTGTTTCATGCAACTAGCACAGAGTTTTTGCACTTGAAGATTTCCCTTTTTTAGTGGTTTCACTTCTCTTAGTACATACTCTATCCTGTTTACTTAGTGATATCTTTTGCTCTCTTCTTGGCTTTTAATTGTTTCTGATAGTTTGTTTGGGTTTGTTTTTGTTTTGTTTCTTTTTTTTTTTTTTTTTGCCTCTTTAGTTATCAAACCTGGACTTGGCGAGTGGAGCTATAAGCAAGGGGAATGCAGCTGCCCCACAGAGCTACTGGTCACCATTCAACAAAAGAGGGTCACTGGGGGCTGTTCAGTCAGACACTCATACAGATGACAAAAGATCTGTCTCTTCAACAGCCAGGTAAGTTAAAATTGCTGCTCTAGCTTTTTGAAGAAGAATGCAATGTACTCCGGACCTTGTTTGTAATTTGTGTTTGGCTTCTTGCTCAGATGCAGGAGTGTGTCCTGAGAAGGGCAACAGAGCTGGTGAAGGGTCAGGAGCACAAGTCTTATGTGAAGCAGCTGAGGGAGCTTAGGTTGTTTAGCCTGGAGAAGAGGAGTCTTGGGGAAATAGCAGGGAACACAATATTGCTCTGTACAACTCCCTGCAAGGAGGTTGTAGCAAGGTGTGCATTGGGCTCTTCTCCCAAATAACAGGCAATAGGACAAGAGGAAATTATTTCAAGTTCCATATGGGGAGATTTAGATTAGCTGTTAGGACAAACATCTTCACCAAAAGGGTTGTCAGACATTGGAACAGGCTGCCCAGGGAGGTGGTGGAGTCACCTGGGGGTTTTGAAAAGATGTGTAGGTGTGGTACTTAGGGACATTGTTTAATAGTGGACTTGGTAGTGTTAAGGTTAACAGTTGGGCTTGAGGATCTTAAAAGGAGGGTCTTTTCCAGCATAAATAATTCTGTGATTCTGTCTAAGGGCTTAGTAATGGTTCTTCTCAGGTCTAGAAACTAGCCCTATGAAAATAGGTATGTTCCCAGAGCTGTCATGTTCGTGATGAAATAAGAGCATAGATGAACATGGTGGGTGAGAGGGAAATGTCTGTTTCTCTTTGATCATTTCCCATCCTTGCATCTATAAGTTTGCTGGTGTTGAGACATATATGCAGAATACAAACTTAGACCTGATGCTGCAAAAATCTCCACTAAGTCCTCATCTTCATGCTTTTTCCTTGATTATCAAGTTTAGATTGTTCAAAGATAGAGCAGTGTATATCAGAGTTTCTTTTCCAGATGTCTTCTTTATGCTCTATATTAATTTTGAACATTGGAATTTATATTTATGGCTGATACACTCATGGGAATCAGGGCAGAGGAGTGATTCTGCAGTAAAACTGTTCTTCCTGAGATTGAAAAAGCAGCAAGATTTACTTGCAGGAGTCTGAATCTTTGGAAGCTGGGAACAAGGCAGACTTGCTGCAGTAACCAGGCTAGAATGCAAGCCCAGAATTGCTGGAGATTTTAGCTCTTCCTTTGCCACTACAGCAAATGTTCTTTATTCCTTTGCCTAAGCTTTCATTTTCATCTTTTAAAACAGAATAATAAAGCAGAGCTTCTCCAAGACATGAGTTTAGATCTGGAAAGCATTGTACACATGAAAATACTGATTTGTATCATTGGTGCTTGAATGCTACTGGAAAATGAAGGGAGGGGAGAGAGGGAGAAGCAAGAGAGAAACAAGGCCTGTGATCTCAGTGGTTATACTTTCCCAAATGGATCCTTCAATAGAAATATTGTAAAGGGATTTGGAAAGCTCAAGTAAAATTGTTCTTGTTTCATCAGTCACTGCTTTTCATCCTGCCTAAAGAAGAGGAATGTGAGAAATGAATTCCTGGCCTGTTTGTGTTCCAGCACAATGTTTACCTCAGGGGTTTAAAGTTATTGAGAGAGGTGGTGGTGATTCTGCTCTTGGACCCTATCCAGGCAAGCTATTACCTAATCCAAATAAAGAACCTATCCAACAGGTGTAAACTGCCTTCCCCTCCTACATGGGTTGGGAGAGCAGCAGCATGCAGGCTGTCCTAGAGCTTCTCTTACTTTTCCAACTCTTTGCATCTTTGCATGGGTTCACAGACATAGCTACAAAACCCACCACTAATGCCCAGAACTCTGCTCTGAGTGACTTCCAGGGCTGTGCATCATCCAGCATTATGTGCGTAGTTTAATGCCTTTAGTTAAAATTTCTGTTTTATTTTGTACAGAAATCTGAAAATACTTCAGAATTTTCCAGTCACAACTGATAGAAGATTCCGTCTTCAAACGTTTTATGAGTCATGTAGTCTTTCACTACTTCAGTTTTTTCACTACTTCAGCTCTGTTTTTATCCTCAGAGCAAGAGACAGAAAGATGTCTGAAGACTCCCCATTGAATTATTGTATCTTCATGGTTTCCTTTATTGAATGGCCAAAATACTGGGGGTTAAAGGTTTTATGTAAGTCTGGAAATGAAAAAAACAAAAAAATTCTTGAGGCAGTGCTGGATTACTTGGGCTGTGAAGTTGTTTTTAATGAGGTAATTCCAAAAGGAATATCAAGGTCATGATATATGGAGATGGCTGTCTTGTATTGTAAATGCCTTTTTTGCTACTTGATTTGTTACATTGGAGCAAGCAATTCATAGAGGGTCTGTCATCTGATGGGTGTCAGCCTGTGCTCGGTGCTGGATGACTGAAGAAAAGCTTCCTGTTTTGTTCCATTAAGATTCTCATCTATCAGTTGCAGAATTCAGCAAGGATGGAAACGTTCTGTAAATGGGTCTCTTATCTGGCTTGCACTTGGCTCCAGTTCAAACATCTGTCTCTGAAGTGCAGTCCACACAGTTTTTGTATGGCTCTGTGGTAAATCTAAGCCATTTTAGTGCTGCTGAAGTTCGTTAGAAAATTTTGGTTTGGTGTTTGCAACCTATAGGATTTGGGCTATTCTTACAAATCATCTTCCCCTTTAATTCCCACTCTCCCAATACTGACTTATCTAAATGTTTCTCCAAAGAAGTTATCCCTTCTTTGTTGTCTGTGTGAGATGAGGTGTCAAATTAGTAGTTTGCTTGCCAAAAGGCAAAGGAGATCTTGGGTTTGTAATACAGAGACAGAGGACAGTTCTGGATATGTTAAGATGTTATTTTTATAAATCTGCACTGCTGTACATTTTGAGATTTTTTTTGTTTGTCACTTGCTATAAGCACTGGCACTATTCCCCCTCAAATGATGGCTTAGCCTGTTGCTACACCTCAGACTAGCCTGCAGGGCTGCACAAGAGGTGAAATGTTCCAAGTTGCATGTGGGCTTTCTTCTGACTACTGTAACATGACTGTCAGCCTCTGCCACATTTGCTGCAGACCTGCCTTTGTTGCCCTCTGTATATCACTGAAGTTATCTGTTGGCTCCTTCTTTAATCCTAGTCCTGTGTCAGTGTCCTATTTCAGTTCTTTCTCAGCTTCTCACTTAGTCCATTGGGCAGGATTGTTACCCCTTCACATCATGCTGTAAAGGCACTAAATGTGATTACACATTTTGTGTAGAATTATTAAAGATTGCCATATACAATTTTTATCACACTTTTAGTAATGTAATCCAAGGACCACAACTGATTCCGCATTATCCAAGTGAAACTACCAGTCAACTGAAGTCAAGACCATACTAGAACTGCTCTTGAAAAAGCATTTTCTTGAAAGCATTCTCAGTTGCATAATAAAGGTAAAAAATCAGGTGTTTAACAGAATAATGCTTGTTCATTCAAAACATAAACTAACTTTAAAGTACCTGTTAGCAAATAGCTGCATAATCCCTAGTGCTGGGGATAATGGATGGAGGTTACTAAAGGCCTCTGGCACTGAAATTTGCAGCTGCTGTGCCACTTGTTTCTTGAAAAGACAGTGGATTTCTTCTCCAACAATTACTTGGGCTCTGCAGGTCACTAAATCTCTAAGACTTGGACCAAAGCTAGCAAGAAAGATTTCTTTTTAGCTGGTGCAGATTTCTGTGTTTTCAGTGGGCACCTTGGATTCAGCAGCAGACATCCTTGCTCATGTTCATCATGTAGAATTCATGTGGGCAGTCAGTTGGCAAGAATTCAGCAGTGAAATGGAGTGTTTTCTCAGACCTCTATTTCGTTAGCTTCTTGCTCTTTCATAACATCTATCTTAGACCCGAAGACCAACCTAGCACTTCTAAAATGTTTTTCCTTGGATCTTCTGACAGACTGACCTAATTTGGTTAGGGCAGGCAGGCAAGCTTCCTTGTCATCAGTCAGAGGGTAGAATGGCTGTCCAATTTATACCAGAGGGCCTGTGAAGGGCTATTGCAGTCAGAAAGAAAGGATTCTCCTCTTCTCCTTGCTTGACGTATCTGAAATACTCCTTAGCTCATAATTTCTGCCAAGGTGCTCAATTTCATCAAGAAATTATATTTTGTTGGCAGGCTGTCCAATCTGGTTTAAATTATATAAACACATGCTTTTTCAATTTTCTGATCTAAGGAGTTTTAAGTTTAATTTACTCTGGTACCACTCTCAGTAATAGTAATAGCAACAGCTCTCAGAGCTTCACAGGCTGTGTCCACATACCTGCCATATGTCCATGTTCCCAAACAATCTTTGTGTGTTTTCCTTTCTATTTTTCCTTGCCTAGAAGTATCAAATAGGGTGGGAAACCAGAAGATACTGACCAGACATTTGGTATTTTAGATGCTTCTGGGACACATTGCATATATTTGCTGCTTATGTGCAAATCAACAATATAGGTGCAGGAAATCCAGTACTACTTAAAAAGCGTCCCATGCCTGCTCTAACAGAAAATAAGTATTAATTTGTAGCCCAAAAATTCTACACAGCAAAATGATTGTACACTCTGCTCTCTTGCACACTCCAGCTCGCAAACTAAGATTGCTGTGCTGCTTGCTCTGACAATCTTAGACAGTCTCCCAAATAAGAACCTTCTTTTTAATTGCTGTCTGCCTTAGCCTTGGCTGGTAGTGGATACTTAAATATCCTCCTTCCCCACCTAGTGCCTAATACTGCTTCCTGTCAATTTCATTTACTGCTAAGGACACATACTACGTGTTCTAGGTTTCAGATGTTCTGTTCTGATCATACGAAATATATATCCTTTGGACTTGTGAGGAAGAATCCCAGGTCTCTTTTGAGAATTTTTCTGAGCTGGTGTATTTGGCTTCTCTAGTTTCACTGAATCCTTGAATTTTGCCGGGAAGACCCCCAGACAGCAATCACCAGCTGATTATGGTGTGCTGGTCTCAATTCTTTATGTCAAAGGGGCAGCTTGCTGTGTTTGACTTGAAGGGAAGGTGAAACTGGCTTTGTTGCTTCCTCAGTTTTTATTTTAAATTTTGGAGTTGTGAAATGTGAAATAAGAAATCAGTCTTGGACCCTGACTCTGAAGAGCAGAGAGGCTCTGAAAAGCAATGAGATGAGGGAGGCTGAAATAGCCAAGAGATGTGCTAATGTGCAGGGTGATTCTCACAAGAATGGAAGGGTGAGCAGTTGTTGTGACAGTCTTGCTTTTTTGCAAGACTCTTGAGCTAGACCAGGGTGGGTTTAGCATGGCAGAAGCAGCATGGATGTTGCAGTAGGGGTGTGAGAAAGAGCTAACTATATATGGGCTTGCAGCTAGAAGTAAGGACGAGGGAATTCCCGGGGATCTTTGCAGCTAACACCAAGTTTTTCTAAGAATAAATGTCTTTCTCTGTGTTACATATGTGTTGCTTTGTAGTTCTGGGTTGATGGTGACTTTTTTCTCTTCCAAATAATTTTTTCAAGCTCCCTGCAGTTTCTTGCTAAGTGGAGGCTGCCTGACTGCTGTCCGGTGCTGCATTTGCAAAGTGTTCAGAACCTTTTTGTTTGCACAGCATGTAGGTGTAAGGTAACTTGGAGGCTGCGCTGCACTGATGCCTCTGGAGGAAATGAAGGGAGAAAGCAGGAAGCACTGAGGGTTACACAGTAGGCCCTCAGTTCACTCTGAGCAAACTGCATTGACCTTAACACCTCCCTGGCTCAGCAGTACAGAAGTGCCAGAGCAGCAGCCCAACAGCACTGAGTCCAGCGCTGTGCTAGCATAGCCACATGTCTGTTCCTTGTTCCCCACAGTGCTTGTTTTCTTTCCTCTTTACCTTAATGCCTGAATTAATTCAATCTCTTTATTTGAGCTGGAGAAGTAATTTAGGGTGGGTTCACTGATTTTTCTGTGACCTCTGTCTGAATTGCCTCAGCAGCTCTGTCATGCTGATTCTGCGGTCCTTGAGAGGTGGCATTTTTGAGAGCCCTGAATTTGGGGTTTATTGCTTTCTGCTCAGAGAAGGTTTGAGGAGGGCAGGCGAAAAATAGAAGTACTACCTGGGTAGCTGTACGTTCTTGCAGCTCATCCTGTTTCTAGTTTGTGCATGTTCTCCCTGTGCATCCGTGCATATTTGTGCCTGTAACAGCCTTCTCCTGCCTCGACCACCTCTTACCTTTTGTTGAGCTTTTTTTCCACACACCAGGGTCACCAGTGACAACTTGTTAAGTGTGGAGGTGAATTGGCTGACTTACACTTCAGAAATACATGGCTTGCCTTGTATTTTTTTTTCTATATATATTTTGGTCACACTAAGGAAACTTGTGTTGTCAGGGCCAATTGCTCTCCATCCTGCTTGGAAATTGCCCTGGGCCTCAGCACCATGGATTGGCACCGTCCTGAAGGATCTCTGCTTCCCACAGCTAGGCCTTGGCTCTGTCTGTCTGGAGCCTCCAGGAGAGGAAAGGCGGAATGCTCGTGACTTGCCCAGACAGTCTGAGGCCTGGCCCTGCAGCCTCAGCTCCCCAGACACTGTTGAGTCGGACTTGGCTGGCAGCCGCTGCACTGTTACTTTTCCGAGGTAATAAGTGAGATTAATCACAGGACCCTTTCCAGAGGCAATGGAGATTTGTGCTGCGTGCAGGGAGCCAGTACTGGGGCTGTGAGCTGGAGGCGAGAACTGGGGCCTTGCAGCAGGGCAGAGCAGGGCACCGGTGCAGTTGTGCAAGTGTGGCCTCTCCACTGAGCCACTTTTGGGAAGTGTTGCTGTAGCTGCAGCCTGGTGCCTCCCCTGGTCAGGTCCTGGCTGAGCACAGGGGGCGCAGCGTTGGCATTACATGTGTCTGCTGGCCTTGGGCAATTACATTTGTAGCAAATAACTCTCAAAATTTCGGGGAGACCAGGCTTCTTTTGGACTGCATGACATCCTTCAGAGAAGATATGAGGATCTTTCCTACTATGCCCAGCAAGCAGCCCATGTTGATAGGGGGGAGTGACAGGGGGTCTTGTACCTTCTCCCAAGCCAATACAGCGTAATGGTTTTGGGTTTTCTCATTTCAGATGCCTCCACAAACTGACCTTACCCTAATGTAAACATGAGCTTTGCCATCCTGGGCTGTGCTACTCATCTCTCCAATTCTCCCATCCTCTGCTTCAGAGCAACTATCACCACCATTGTCAGTAGAAACACAGAGAATGTTCTGATGGGCAGCAGGGAAATTCCCTGTCTGAGGGGGAGCTAGATTTTGCCCTCTAACTGCTAAGAGCAGGCATGTAGCTCTTGCAATACTTTGTTCTGCATAGTCTTGTGTGGATTTTGTCATTAATCATGTATTTTACCTTCTGCAAAAAATGTAGTACCAGTGAGTTCCACAGGTGAG
The DNA here is from genome assembly GCA_013398175.1 of Climacteris rufus. Classification (NCBI taxonomy): domain Eukaryota; kingdom Metazoa; phylum Chordata; class Aves; order Passeriformes; family Climacteridae; genus Climacteris; species Climacteris rufus. The sequence continues at coordinate 100,238 of VZRZ01008810.1, read as the reverse complement.
TTGCATATTATGCAAAAGCTTCCTTTTAAATTTTTTTCCCAAGTTTTGCCAAAAAGTCTCTGTACATGTAATAAGATTACATGAAGGCAAGCAGAAATGCTTGATTATTTTTTGCACTATTTATTCTCTATCTTTTTATCATCTCCCTTCTTGTTGTCCTCTCCTAAACTAAACAGTCGCATTCTTTTCAAATTCTAAATGGAAATCTTCCTGGACATATAATAATTGTCTGGCTGTCTTTATAGAGATGACAAGAAATGAAAACAGTACATCACGTAGGAGTAAAACATTAGTTTCATGTAAGTAACACGAGTATATCTTTATTTTCTATCTCAGCTTACATTTACAAATATTTTGTTGGCTTCTGACCATGCTAAACACTGAATTTTCTATTAATATGCAGTTATTTTTCTTTGATTATTACAGTCAATGTCAAACTGAGCAACAGGTACAAGTAATTAATTTTTTTCAAGGATTTTTTTTTCTTTCTGATTTTGTTTTTTTTTTTGTTTTTTTCCCCCATTCCTAGCTAGTGAACTCTGCTTTTCCTGTGCTGGTAGATTTTGTTCGCTGTGATGGAAGTTACTTGCTCTTTTCTGTTCTATTAAACTCCTAATTCAATATAGAAAAAGTTGAAATCTTCTGGTGTCTTGCACTACTTGGCTTATAATGTCCCCCCAGTTATCCCTGATCTCGGATGTCTTTGAAATACACTGTGTCAGTTTTAGGTATTCCGTGTTGCAAAGTGACCAGTACATCTTCCTTTCCTCTGCATTTATTTAAACCTCCCATTCATCATTAAAATACTTGTTTTCCAGAGTGGTTTTCAGAGGGTTAATGTGCCTGTAGCTCTCATGAGGTAGATCTACTCTACTCCTTACATTCTTCTAGGAATGAGGGGACCCTGTAGTCCAGTGCTCTGTAGGAGTGGCTCTGACTACAGCAGCCTTCCTCTGTAGAGGAGTTCTGAAAGGGTTACAAGAGAGCCTTGGCTGTTTCTTTGAGCTATTTGGAAAGGACGGGCCTCAGACAGCTTGGCAGGAACCTGAGGTCCTGTTTTTTCCAGCCCAGCCCTTCCTTCTGCACAGAGCTGTCAGGGAATCCCACGAATGTCTGGTTTTTCCCCTTTCCTAACTCCTTTAACAATATTTTTATCCATCTGTGACTCTTCCTCACACAAGGATCTCAAATTTTATCCATTGATTTGCCTTGCAGGTAGTGAAGTATAAATAAAAGCTGTGCTACCATGCCGTAGCTGTTGGGATTAGTTCACAGTTGTGCAGCTGAGAAGGGCATTGGGAAGTTTCCCAGAAGAGCATCCTTTCTGGCATTGATCTTAGGGCAGGTCCATCTGGCCTAAGAACAGAGGGATTGAATGGGCCCATCTTTGAACTGTGCTATTCCTGGGGGTTACAGTGAGGCACTTTGAAATCTTGGAGCTGCATGTTCTGTATCCTCTCTACCAGACATACAGAATGGTGCTTTGTAAAAATGGAAATCCCTTTTGTAAGCCAGGTTTATGAAAGACAAGATAGGGTTAGCAATTTTTCCTTCAGCTGCCTCATGTTCTCCAGCACTGTCCTGAAGCTGAACTCATTGTGAATATTTCTGAGATTTCCAGGTCTGCTGTGTACCTTTTCACTTCAAGAAAACAGAGGTGTCTAGAGACTAGCGTTAGAAGGGAAGTTTGGTGACTTGGGAGAGCAAAGGTCTTGAACAGCTGTATTGAAGACATTGGTGTTGTACAGCTGAGGAAGAGAAATTGAGTTGGAATTGTATTGGTATCTCAGTAAGCCTGTCAAATGCTGGGAGTAGGGGGTGATCTGAGTTCCATGCAGAAAGACTTCCCAGAAGGCAACCCTCATGTGGGGCAGTCCCTGGACAACCCTATGAAGTCAGCAGCCAAAGGGCCTGGAATCAAGCTCGGTTGAGTTAAGGGCTTCAGTGACCAAGTACAAATGCCAGAGCAGGAGGTAGCAAAAGGGGCCAAAGGGTTTTCCTTCCTACTAGGCTTTGTTTTGGAGCTACCTTCAATTGTACAGTGAAGTTTCCACCATCAGTGCACATTCATATTTTCCATCCAGCCCGAGGTCATGCTTTAGCTTGGCTTGCTCAGGATGAACAATCTTCTTTTTGGTGTTTTCTACTATGATATAAATGGGAGATCCCTGCAAAAGCACAAAGCCCTTTCCTATCCCTGAAAATGTTAGTGGGTCTTTCCTGTGAAGATCCTGCTTTCACCTAATTTTCCCCAGGCTTCTGACTGGTAAAGTTTTGTAGTTGACACCAGAATTTGTGAATTGCATGCTGTTGGCTCTGTGTCAGCCTGTTACTCTCCAGGGTTTCTCTGGGCTGCAGGTATCATGCAGCAGCTGTTTTTGAACCATGCAGGGATCTAGTGTTTAACAAAAACCCCTTTTGAAAAAGGGAAAGGGGAAAAATGTAAGAAAGTCAGGATTATTTCAGTTCCCCTATGAATGTGGTGACAGCTTTGCTTGGTGATCCTGTTCAGTAGCTCAGAGGTGTAGGTACGTTGTGTAATCTGAAGAAGATGTGGCAACCAGAACACCAACTTTTTGTTTAGAGAATAGTGTGAGTTATAATAATGAGTAACGTTGTGGTTTCTAGTACTTTCTTGCAGTGTACCCAACACTGGATACTGTCAGGGATTGAGTAGTTTGACCAAAATGCTCTGGGTGAGAGAATTTTAGTTGGTAATGAGCAAGGAAGCTGACTCAAAAAACGTTTGTTACTGGATTGTCCAGAAGCAGTGTCAATTACAAGAATATTTAAGTGCACTGTTAAGGCTAGGCTCTGCAATGTCAGAATAGAAATACCAAGAATCCTTTATCACAAACAGTTATTTCTAGGATTTCATTCTGTAACAATAGTTGAAAGTTAGATACCTTTTTTTTAAAAAAAAAGGCAGGAGAGTGGGCAAAAAAGCTAGGTGGTGCTTAAAGATACCAATTTCCAGACACTCTCCTATTGCACACGGGGCATGTTTATTAATATTTCTTATCCAAGTACTGTTCACAGCAAACCAGATGGGGAGATGCCAAGCCAGCCTGGCTGATCCAAATCTACTTAAAACTGGCACTGAGACGACAGCCTTTAGTAAAAGCAATTTCAAAGTGAAAGAGCTCTGCTGGGTGGTTGGGCATGTGAACAGGCTCCCCAGGGAAGTGACCATAGCATCAAACCTGCTGGAGTGTTTGAACATTACTCTCAGGCACATGGTGTGACTCTTTGGGTGTCTTGTGCAGGGCCAGAAGTTGGATGTCAATGATCCCTGTGGATCCCTTCCAACTCATTCAATGATTCTATGTTGCTTGGCTTCTTTGTTCAAATTTCAGATTGCATCTGATTTAGTAAATGTCTTCCACTCCCCTTTCTGTCTTTCTGCTACCTGGCACACGGGACTTGACTGAAAAGTTAGTCAAAGATGATCTGGCAGTGCTGGACATCTGTTGGCAGCTGTCTGTCAGGGATGCTTAGCCTGAGCAAGATTTAAACTTTGGAGCAAAAATGCTGTGACTTATGTGGTCCAAAGCTTTTGTATGCATAAAGATTTCTTCATTTGCTTCTTGCTTGGAAAAAAAAAATTAGAACCTTTGCTGTGAAGAATGTAGCCAAGTTGGGCCATTAATGTCTTCAGTGTTAAAAATTTGAGTTTTCTCAAAATTCAGCTGAGAAAATTTTCATGTTTGGTAGACTGTCTAAAAAGGAGGAGGAAATCTCAAGTCTGTACCATCTGTTTCTTTTTTGATATTGCGATAAAGATGCTGGTGAGTAAAGATGTGTCAGCTTATCTTCATTTAGCATTTTGATAAGTTGAAGATGCAGAGACTTGAAATTGAGTTAAGTTTAGAAATTTTTTTTCTTGCTACTGGTACTTAGTTCAGAGAAGCTTTTCACAGTCAGATTTTGAATTTCAAATGAGAATTTTTTGTTACTCACTGAAGACAACATACTCCTTTGTGTAGTGACACCTACTTCCCATTGCTGTTTCCTAAAACTTCTCAAGCTGTGGTGTTAGAAAAATCTTGAAATAACTTGTTAGAAAGAATATTCTGTTCAATAAATTTCTGATCTCAGCGTCACTAGACACTTGGGTGTAAGATTCTTTGACAGTCTCACAATGCTGAAGATTTTAGCTTCTCCATAAATATCTTCTGGGTGATAATGTGAACAACAATTAAAAGCTTTCTGATTCAAGCAGTCAACATGACAAGAGAACAGTCTCATCTTTTGTGAAGAAATCAGCAAATCAAACAATGTACATGGAAGATCTAAGCACAGGCCAAAAAACTCAGCCCCAAAAGTGATTCTTTATAAACTTGGCTGTTCTTAAGATACAGTGCTTTGGTGAGCCTTTATCTTTCCAATAAGGAATTGCATATAATGTCTCTAGAAGAGTGAAATTCTGGTTTGTACTAACAGTGATCCCCCATGCCTTCTGTTTTCAAAATTCCTTACCAAAAAGTCAAGGAAGTTGAGAATGTCCCTTATGAACAATTCCAACAAAGGCTGCCTATTAAGATTTTTTGGAACAGCTGTCTTTCATAAAGTTTGGTTTTGAATATTGACAACTTGCTTATCTTTCTTCAAAGCCTCAAGAAGGAGCTGTGTTTTAATGTGGAATTAATTTTGTTAAAAATCCACAGGAATAATAACTTTCTCTGTTATGTAAGTTCACAAATATTTTAATTTTTTTATTTTAACTTCTGTAAATAAGTGCATATAATACGTTTAAGAGTATTAAGTAAAATAATAGATAGTGGTAAAATAATTTTGAAAACACAGTTTTAATAGTGGGATTATTCTGGTATATTTAAAGAAACTTGGATCCAATCCATATTTAGTCATTTAAATATTCTATTTTTCTGTTCAGGACATTGTTTGCATAACTGGCTTTGTTTTTTCCAAAGGTCATAGTCATGTTTTTGTTTGTTTCTAAAATTCCACTTTCCTGCTGCTAATAACCTGAATGATTTGAATATGAAACTATCCTCTACTATCTGTATAAAGAGAACAAAAGTTACACATCAGTTTCCAGGTTGTTTTGAGGTGTAGGGGACAGAATATGTTTCATGTAGTGCAGTGATTTTCTTCATTGTTATTTTCTAAATAGAAAAAAAATTGTTAACATTCTGTGACCTCTGAAGCATTCAAAACCTGAATATGAGTGTAGATGTGTTACTGAGAAGCATTTCTGTGACAGGGAAAAGAACTGTGGTGCTGGATGTTTTGTTGTTTTTATGTTTCACTCTGAAATTACTAAACTCCTGGTATCATCTAACTTTATCAATTGTGAATTATTCTGATTGTTGCTACAGAAGGCATAGTTGTTTGTGTATTGTTTATTAAAATCTCACTCTGGTGTTTATGGTGTATACTGTTTGGTAGCAAAACCAGGTAGCAACTGCTCTTGTCATTTACTTTCAGGTTTTTTTCTAACACTGTACCTTTGTATGAGAGCTTGCTTACTGTCTTATACTCCAACTGGTCTCTAGAGAGCCTTAAACACAGTACACAAAATGAAGGTTAACCTCTTTGCAACCTTCTTTGTGTTCACCGCAAGCCTTCTAGAGGTCATATTTGGACTCTTACTTGTACTGCAGATTAATTTTCTCTGAAATGTACCAGTTGTGGCCTTCGAGAAAAGTCTGCTCTATTTAGAGCATTTGATGAAACGTCATGCAAGGCATCAGTTATAAAGAAGCAGCATATAATGGAGATTTCTTGATGGACACTGTTGTTATTGTCCTTGCTTGATGTGTCTTATCTATGCTAGGAGGGAGGTCTTGAAAGGACGTTGTTCTACAAGTGGCTGGGATATTTTAGTCTGCCCTTTTATGGGTTTAGCATCTGCATCCTTGATGTGCTCATGCTCAGAATTACATGCAATCAGTGGGTGAAATTCCTGAGGTAGTGATTCCATGGCTCCCATCTGTGTTCCTGAGTCTGGGAGCTTCTGACTAATTATACAATTTTCTCTGTACTTGTAGGAAACAATTTCATTTTGGCTTTAGAAAAAGGGATTGGGTTGGAATGGAATATAGGATTGCATAATTTTTCTCATGTTTAACCACAAATTCCACAAATGAAAGCTATTGCACTTCCTGTGAAGATACCTACTCTTGGCTTTTTGTTTCCAGAGTCATTAGAAATATTCAACACTCATATACAGTCCAAAGGACCTAGCAATTGAAAGGCTTACCCAAAATCTATCATTAATGAATCCAGCAAAGTTGCATCCCTAAGGAAACAGCACTATCCTTAGATTCCTATTCTTCTCAAACCCCAAGGGGAAAAGATTGATATAATATGTGGTTGGGATGACCAGCAGAGCTGGCACAGCTGCATCATAGACTCTTCTATCCCTGCTGGAGGAGAAAACATCACAAATATAGGTGCCTGTTCAAATGGAGATAATTTAAAAGCTTTTTTCCTAGGTGTTGCAAACAAAACTGGTGCTTACAGTCTCTACCTCCTAGCCTGCAGTTGTAGGCAGAGAGAGAAATCTCACGTAAAAGACTTCAGGCACTGGGTGATCAAGTAAGATTTGTGCAACGTGAGCATCTTCTGCAGACAGGATCTGCCAGAGGGGTATCTTTCACTGAATACTGGACAAGTCTGGGAACTGTGTTTTAGAATGTGCTGTCTCATCTCTTGGTACTATACAATATAATTGTCTTAACATCCTTTTACTCATCTTCCTCTAATGACAGACTTCGTCTGTCATTAGATACATCAGTTTCCTGGAGAAAGATTTTGTTGATCCAGTTTACTGAGATAAGCCTGAACCTTTTCTGTAGTTTCAGAGGTTTAATTACAAATTTCCTGTTCTCTGTGCTCAAATTGTTTTCTGTCAGCTGGCCTTCTTGGTCAGCACGTGTGTTGCTGCCTGCTGGGGAAGAGGAGACAACTGAGTGATTTGGGGCTCTCCCACGATTTTCCACTGCACCACCTGTTTTGGTGACTGTAGAATTGCCAAACACACTGAAGTGGTTAAGTGTACCAGCTCCTAAAGAAGCTGAAGGGGAGGAGTGGTTCTTGCCTGGAGCTGAGACTTTGATGTTCTGTTTTAGCAGCTGCCAGTTATGGTGCCTCAGCCCTGTGCGGCACTTGTGACCCTGGCCTTCAAGCACTGTGTTCTTCTTTACACTGCCAGAATGGAGAGAAGAAAATAAAATAAAATTAATTAAAACAAGAATGTGGGCATTAGCAATAGTGTTGCTTTGGTATATTTTACACTTGGAATTATAGTGCCTTATGCCACATGCCAGTGAAGTACCTTCCTCTTGATTTGGCCTATTAGAGTAATAAATTTATTTCACCTCAGCTTTCTTTGCCCTTCTGATTGCTTCTTCCTCACCTCTTCTGTTTTATATCTGCTCCCAAAATAATCACGGTAATTTCAGTCTTTTGTTCTGTAATGACCACATAAAATAGGCAGAGATTTACATGTATGGTGCACCAGAATTCCTTGCTGAGTCTAGAGGGACTAGATCATCTTTCCAGTAAGGATTGAGAGAAACAGAGAAATGTGGTGGCCAAACCAAGGCTTCATATAAATCCTCTGTTAAAGCAGGAACAGACACCACTCTGCTATATCTGAGAATTTCCCCTTTACTCACTTAACTCTTCACTGCCAGAAAAAAGATACTGTATCTCACTGTATTTCACTAATGCTGAACTTCTTTATGATAATATGAACTCCTCTGTGATTTTTCTTGTTGAAACATTGGTTTATTGGAAATACTGGAGGCTGAGCTCTTCTTTTCAGGTGAAGAGGCAGATAGATCCCAATAGTAGGAGTGGAATGGGGACTGTATTCTGTATAGTTTAAAACAAGGAGGCCAAAATTGTGGTAAACTGTAATGGTCTGTTTTGGCGAGGCAGTACACTTCTGTGGTATTTATCTTTGGAGGACAAAGTCCAGAAAAATGGGGAGATTCTTGCTCTGCAGTACTAGATTTTCCAGGTAAGGCTTTCTAGTCTTGTCTTGCAGTTCTTTATAATCCAGTTCTGGTATGTCATCACCTAGGCAAGAGAGGGGGACAGATGCTAAGGAAGTTTTGGGAAGGAAATGTTACTGTTTGTTTTTCGTCTTTGTTCCAGCTATAGAATTTCTAAATAATTTTCTCTTTCTGTATTAAAAATCAGTATCACCTAAATCAAAATTGGACCTGCCATTCTGTTCTGAAGTAATTTTTTTAGGCTGCATTTTAGCTATCAACAAAATACAACATATTTGGTCTTTTCAGAAAAATCATTTTCTCCAAGTAGAGTATCTCTTAAGGTTTCTTAGAAGGAACACTACAGACCTGGAAACCTTCTGTCACTTTTAGCCTGAGAAAAATATTGCTAGAAATTTGTGCTACCTTGGTTGAAATAATAAGCACTTTTATAAGCTAACTTCCATTACCCCTAAGGAAGTTGGGTGGCGTGATAAATGACAGCACTTACCTTTTACAAGACAAATATAGTGCTTTGTCTTTAGCATCAGTGAGGCTTGTAGGGATTTAAAAAAAAACCCTGTAAAACAATGAGCACCGCACCCCTGGTACTGCTTTCATGTCAGTGTGCCATGCTGCTCTTAGGATGGCTGAAAGTCTGTATCGTGATGATAGTATCTATCTCTGATCTCTGTATAAGTAGCCTTTTTGCTTATATTTTTTAATTTCCTCCCATGCATGGGATAGGGTGGTCTTGTCTATGCAGCATATATAGTCACTGGGCCAGCTTCTTCAACAGGTAACTACCTATGCTTGTATTATCTCTTGGTGTATCTGAGCATATTCTGCCAATACTTCCAATGATATTTTATAAATCTACTTTGTTATAGACGTCAGAAAATGCGTGCTGACACAGACACAGTCGCTTCTTCCTCTAATCCATTGTTAAACGTTCAGGGAACCACAGCAGGTGGGTTCATCTTTGTACAGGAGGTGGAGATAAAAGAATTCTCCCTTAGTTCCAGCATAACCAAACTGCAGAAGGAACCTGAGGATGGAAAAAAATCAGTTTAACAGGTGGGAGATCACTCTCAAACAGTCTATTTCGTGTTATACCTTGTTATCTTATATAAATCCACTTGAAGGACAAGGAAAGCAGAAACTATGTATACATATAGAGTTGAGTTTATAACATGGGGCAGATAAGAATGCTAGAGACACCTCTTTGGCCATCATGTAAGTGTCATCGGGCTTAGGGAACTGTGTGAGTCTGTCTTTTCATTGGGAAACTAACTGAGCTTCATTTCATTGGATGTAGGTTGATCAATTTCAGTTGTTTAAGGGTAGAGGTCTCTTTAGGACCTTTACTCTGTCCTTGTATCTGTACTTGGGGAATTACTCAGAAACAAGAGACTATTAACCACAAGCATACAGCCTCACAGCAAGGACCCGGAGAAGTGACCTTCAGTTCTAGTTTTGTATTTTTTGTCTTATTTTACTTGATTTCAGCAGCTAGATGTTATACAGCATTAGTTGTGTTACTGAATGTTAGCACAACAGATACATCTTGCTGGTACCATGGCTGCTTCTCTGCCTCTTCTGCCTGGAACATTTATCTTAATATGACTGTGGCCAGCTGGCTTTCAGGCAACACTTTCCCCAATCCCTGATTAGGTGAATTTGTACATGTTTGCTCTGGAAGTGCAGAACAGATTCTAGCCTTCCCTTTGGATATATAGATTATAAATGTAGAGGTGTTGCTTCTTTTGTGAAGTTCTGTTATCTGGCTTTAATTCTCACACTTGAAATATATGGCCACAATGTCAAGTAACTGTATACTTCAGCTGCAGTGTCCCCATAGACAGATTATCTAAGCTGCCAGATTTGTCAAGTCTTCTCTGCGAGACACTCATAAGACTCTCTTAGATCAGAGAGATGACCACATAACAAGGTGATAGCTGTACTGGATGTCAAGCCAAGTTGGTTGCTTTAATTAATTTCAGTGCAAATTTTGTGGAGTCTGGAGGCTTGGCACATTCTTTAGAGGTTTCTCTGTGTACTAGATATTTAATGCTTAGACAACAAAATAGCCAAAGTTAAGTGCATGAAATGTCTACTGCATGGTCATATGGCACTAACAAATTTATTTGGGCCTCAAGTGGTATGAGATCTGGACAGCACAACTCTGAGGAATCCTTAAGGCCCTGTAGTGTAACCATCCTGTGCTATGTCTGTTGGGATGCTGATGGTGGCAGGGACGTTTAGCTCTGGGCAGGGGAAGTGCTTTGAGTACTGTCCCCCATCTCAAGAACTCTAACCCTGCAAAACTCAACAGCCTGGTTTTTGTTTGTTTGTTTATTCTTCTCAAGTGCTCTAGATTTCACCAGTTTAGCCCAATTGTAACTTTTCACTTGCCTCTTGGGATTTATACAAGGAGCCTGAGCTGCTTTGTTCATTCCCCATTTTCTTTTTCATTGGGATCTTGCAGCTGCTGCTTAAGCACATACAGCAAAGAGCACCACACTCTGGGAAACCTTGCACAGGAGGAAACTTAATGGAAAATATGAAAGGGAAAAAAAATGTGTTTGATGGACTTTTAATATAAAAAAGGGGGTAAAAAAAGAAAAGAAAAGGAGGAGGGGGAGATTTATTCACTGTAATAGGAACCAAATGTTGGCTGGGACAGCAGCTACAGTCTCACTCTTTCCCTGTAAACTCTGTGAGCGGCTTTTCAAAGAAGGCATTACAGGGTGCAGGGCTAATTTAGTGGTCCTGACTTAACCCCTGCCTCTCTAGAGAGACGTGAGGAGTATGGGTTTTCAGGAGAGATTAGTGACTTTAATTACAGGCTCAGTCAAGAGCATATTCTAGACAGATAACAGTGCCCATTTACTGTTTTCATCCTCTTGCTACTGCTGCTATCCACCCATAAAATGCAAAGTCTGCTTGCATAAAGCACTAAAAAAGGCTTTATGTCTAAAAAATAAATACAGCCTGTAAGTTTCTTCAGTTTAGTTTTCAATAAACTTGGTACAATGAAAGAGGAAAAGTAGAAGAATGTCATTACAAGTTATGTTCATCAAGTTGGTCCACTTGATTCATGCTTGGCTTTTACACTGGAACCTCTTCAGTGAGGAGTACATTTCCCATCTATGAGTGGGGCAATACTTCATCTAAGTGTCTGGTATTTTGGATTCTGAGGAGTGTGTATATTCACCCCAGAAACTGTGTCTGGACTAGGATAAGTGATCAAATTTAAGATGGCACTTAACATGTGTTCTTAGTCTGAATGACTTGCCTTAATAAAAGCAGATCCAGACAGTACAGGGAGGTAAATTCGTTGGGTCCACCCTGCTCTGTCTGAATTTTCTTAATTAATTAATACTTTAAAATTGGGATTGGGGTGTGTGGAACCACACAACACAGTTCAGGCAGTTGCATGTCAGACTTAAGCAAGTAATCTTCCCCAAAACTTCCTTATGAGAGCAAAATGCTACCAGGTTTCTCTTTTAGTCTTACTGTGTATATGTCTTGCTGTTAAAATATTTTTGCAGGCTCTGACTGTTTGCAGGTGTGGAAATATGTGCAAGAAACATGAAGCCAGAACCGCCTTCCACTCAGTAAAGCTCAACCCTAGGTTTCCACTAAGTGAGGGTAGAAAGGCTGTGTGATTTTTGTTAATCTAGATCACTTGGAGGAGATATACTCAGTTCCCTTCATTGCTTCTCCAATGACCTGATGAGCTACAATAGGTTGAAGACACTGAACTTTGCAGTCAGCTGGCTGTTAGTTATCTTCTTGATTTAGCCTTTCTACTAGTGAATTTCAGAGCTGCCATGTGTAAAGAGAAGAAAAAAAATAGTGTTGTTTGCCTGCCAAATATTCCCCAGATCAGAGAGACTGACAGTATTTTGTAATGGGCATGAAGCCAAGGATGCTACTAGGAGCCCAACAAAAATTGGCTCCAATGAAGGGTAAATATTTAATTTAATATGCTGAGATTGGCAAGTTTAGTGCTTCTGAAAGTAAGAGGTTGATAACGCCAGCTAAATCCAGGAATAGCTGAGATAGGTTAGGCCTTGCCTGCAGAGGTTTTCCAGTGCTTCATACTCTCACTCTGCCCTTCACCTCCTAGACTATCACAAGGCTGTTTTGATGCACCTCATTTCTAACCTAGAGGGCTGGACACTTAACACTCCTGCCCTTGCCTCTGTATGGAGGCCTAGGATGTAAAAGGTACTTAATTCCTGGTCTGCATTGCCTTTGTTATAAGAAAATACTTTTGTTCCAAAATCCAGGTTTATCAATGGCAGGGAAACAACAAGAATAATTTTCAGAAGCCAGGAGCAGGAAGTAAATTATACAGCAACATCTACCAGAAAAGAAGGAAAGCTGTGGACTTTGATTGTAGTTGTAGAATAAAGTGAAGGAGCAAGAAGGCAATGGGCTTTCCTTGTATAGCTATTGTGCATGCACATCTGGAATAATAAAGTGGAAAAAGTTCACAGAAGAGCAATGTGCAATGAAGGCAAAAGCAATGTGCAATCAAGGCCAAAGTGACTGAGTTGAGGAAAAAGAAGGGAGTTACGTGTGCCAAGGCTGGCTGAGCTCAAAGGAGGCATAGTTCTACTAAAGAAGGATTAGTCCTGAAATAAGTGGAATGTCATACAATAAAATAGAAAATTGAAGGTTAATTGGGAATTTTGCGGGAAATTCTTGGCACTGAATGTATACCTGTCCATGGAGTTGAGCAGCTGAGTGTGACACACAGACTCCTACACCCACTGATCCTGTACCACAAGGAGATGAGTTGGATGCTTCTGCTCAAATCTTTGTTTCTGAATAGAATTCTTGTAACAATATCAGTTCTCTCAGCTGAAAGGGGGAATTGTGAGAATAACAGAGGGAGACTCCTGACATTTACTGGATATTATGCATATTAAAATGTCCTGGAATGCTTGAATTGTGCCTCTAGTAGCTTTTACAGTTAACCTGTGAATGGATCTGGAACTTGTAGTTAAATGCACAAAACTTTTCATGTTTTTTGCCTAAACCAACTCGGTCCGAAGGCTTTTCACATGGATATTACAAATCTTTTGTTTTCTCATGGCACAAAGATACTGATGGTAAGAGCCCCTTGTGTAGGTAAAAGTAGCTTGAGCTGCTGGGAGAGTGGGAAGCTGAGGAACTAATGCTGGAACTATTTTGAAATGCCTCATAAGTAAGAGGGGAAATTTTGGTGGTCTGTGACACAAACTCTCCTGCATCTCTGCACCACTTCCACCATGAGAGACTGTACTTGTCACTTTGAACTGGATTTGAACCGAAAATGCAGTTCCACAAGTTTACTGTGCCAATGCAGCCTTAACAGGCTGCTCATTAACTTCAAAAGCTTTTCCTTAGCTTCTCTAGAAGAGCTTCTCTGGAAAAGCAGATTGCAGGTCAGGTGATGGCATCCTCATTTTTTACAGGCCAGCTGCTTCCTGCCCCTTCCCTGTATCCAAGTACCTGCACCGTGGTGAGTTCTGAGCAGCTTCCTGTGCCTCAGAAGATCTCCAAAATCCCAGGCTTAGCTTTTTTAAGAATATTCAAAATGCTTTGTTTGCCCCTGGTGTTTTGTGGAACTATTTTTTATTACCTTTGTAACATCGTTCATGCCATGTTACAAAACAGGGGCCTATTAGAGGCTTGCATGTTCCAGCAGTCAGAGCTACAGTCCATGCTAAAATGTACACTCTTGTTGACCAAACTGCAGCAAGGTCACTCTTTCATAGACACTCCTGATAACAGCAGAGGCCAGGAGAAAACCATTCTCAAAGACTTGTTGCTGTGTTTTTCAGTTTTTAATTTATTGCTTTTGAAGCTGAGGGGAAGGAAAGAGGGAGAAAGACAAAGAAAGGCCTTGAGGCAAGTGAGAGGCCCAACAGTCCTGCATCCCAGCCAGGCCCCCAGCGTCCTGGGCTTTATCCCACTCTGTTTATCATTGCTCCATGGCCAGCCCCAATCTAGGGCCTATTGTTAGGGATGGAAGAAGCACGTAGTGTGCCAAAGAAAATGTTCTGTGTTTTTCTGAGTGCCTGAACGTAAGTCAGCAGGATGCTGGGAGCTGCCACACTAGACAGAATAATTAGTTACTATGCCAACTACTTTCTAGCAGCTGGTGCTCACCAAGGATTTGTACTGAAAACTTCCTAGACCTGTCATACCACCCGAATGCTCTGTGGTAAAGAAACTGCTGCTCAAGATTGTCTTGCATCCTATGGCAAGGTAAGAGCAGTGATTTATAAGTGCACTGGGTTCCCTTATTGCTAGCAATGGCCCTTGTTCCTCCTTAGCTCCAGCCCTTACAGGAAAGGATGCAAAGTACTTTCATTGTCAGCTCGTTTCCTTGTTTAAAAGGAAAATTATTCTTTTCTCAGTTTGCTAGACCTCCAGCTATACTGATTTCTGCTGTGATCCTATCAGTTCTCACAAACTAAGCAGAGTTAAACATAGAGGAATGTTCTTCATGAATACTGAAGCTTAATTTACACAAGTAATTTGAGCCTAGTTTGCACTGCCTTTCAATGGGATTTAGACGCTTTTCAGATATTTCAGAAGTGCCTGCTTAGTGAGGGATAGATGGGGTACACCAGTATACTTCATGAATTGGTATTGTTGCCTGCTACACAGGAATTGGTATCAAGCAAGTTCCTAGCTGTGCCATTGGAAGAAGGCTTCAGTTGAAATAAAATGTAAGCCTGATGTGTCATTCTTTTAGTACAGACTTGCTGTTTGTCATACAGTTCTTTGTAACTGTGAGATTCTCAGTGACTGGTGTTCTGGGGTCTGGTCTTGCCTATAACTTCAGTCCTTGGCATTCTCTTCAAATTTTTTTGAAATGGAAGCAGAAGCTAGCTCTCTTCTTTCTTGTAAGAGCTGATAATCACTTCCCTTTTGAATGGAGACTTAATTCCGTAGAGACTTTTTTTCTGTAGTCAATGAACAAATGCATTAACATTTTATTAGTATTTAGTATTTTAGTGCACTGACATTAGTTTCTAGTACAGGTGTAGTAGTTGATTGCATAAGGGTTACCTCAGAAAAGAGCTAATTAATTGCAAAAGGGAACTAGAGTAGAAAGGTAGTTCGAAACCAGAAAACCTGGAGATGAATGTATGGTGTTCTAGCACTTTTAGACTGGGTTCCAGTCATAATCACATAATGGTTAGTTGAAAATTATCTCAAAACCTGTATCTTTTGTGGTGCAAAAAACTGCAGCAGAGAGGTTTTATGCTGTCAGTGAATTGGAAGAGGGAATTCTGGCCCAGCCTTTATGAAAACTACAGTTGAAAGAAAGGAGCAGCAGGTTTCTTGCCAAACACACGGAGTAGCCTGAAGAGCCGCTGGAAGGACAGAATCTTGCTTACAAAGGATGGGCCATAATGCCAAAGGCTGAAATTTCCTGTGCATTGTGAAGGCCTGAATCCTGGCCAGGTCTCTAAAATTTCCTGTGCATAGTGAAGGCCTGAATCCTGGCCAGGTCTCTAAACTAAGCAACTCATAAATAATCCTGAGCAAACTGTGAGAAGATTGCTCACAACCAGCCTGGCTGACAGAATGAAACCAAATCTCTTCTGGTGGCACAGGCAGGAATTTCTATTTCCCATGTGCATGTGTGTGCATTTATGCCTAAATCTGTTGTGTGTACATGTGAGGAAATGAATATTCGATCATTAGTGTCCAAACAATAATCCTGAATTGCAAGCAAGCGGTCTGTGAGTACTGACTCTACAATCCTCCTTTCCAGTAGGGGTGTGGAGGTTTTTTTCTGGTTGTTTTTGGCTTTGCCTGAAACAGTGTGAGTTGTGAGAAAGCTTTTAATTCAGTTCGGAGTATTTATGTAATCTCCCTAACCAGTGAACTCTTTAGTGTCTATTAAGGTGTCAGTTCCTCTACAGCTGTTTTGCAGCCTTCATTATGGTGCTGAACCTGTTGTAGGTTTCCTTAGGCAGAAGAACTAACTTCTGCTTGAGCATGCAAAGGTGTTGTTAGGCTTCCCTAAATCATCCAACAGGCCGGGACTGAGAACAGGAGATCCCCCGTGATGCATTCCTGTGAGCATGGCAAATGGACTGAGAGCTGGAGCACGCCTCTGGCAGCAGTATATTGAGTCTCAGATCCTAAGCCCTGTTCTGAACCAGGGCAAATATCGGCACTTGATAACATTATATGGGGACTTTACAAAACTGCAGATGAAATATCTCTTTATGAAAGTCACCCTAAGACTGGCAAACACACTAGCTTTCTGTTGTCAAGTATTATATGTTTATATTATAGAAGGTTGAAGTTATGTTTTGCAACATAATGCATAAATGCAGCATAATGCATTTACTTTGATTTCTGTCTATAAAGAAGTAAAACACACAGAAATCAACAGAAGTATATTCAATACACAAGGATTCTGCAGGCCATGAGGATAAAATCTACTAGGCAAGCAACAGTGTTTTCAATATAGTGTCTAGAAAAAATTTAAGTGCTATTTTGTTGTGTCATGTGGAGAGAAAGTATAGGAACTGCAGGGAGCCATGTACAGGGTTATGCTGCAAGAAAATATTAGCCAAAGTTATTGTGGTTTTGTTTGGTCTTTTTAAATTTAGTTCTTCCTAAAGATTTAATAACAGTTTCAACAGTGCTTTTCTGGGTAATTGAAGCCAAGCTTACTTGGGCAATATTATGTCCTAAAGAATTTATTTTGGGCTATATAGGTCATATATTGGTTGAAACAGAAAAGGTGAGTTAAAGCAAGTTGGAAGCCAAATGACAGCATGAGAGTTCATTGAATTGGACAAAGGTTGGAGAAAGGCTGGAATCTTGGTGCATGCTTAAAAAATCAATCTTAAGTATTTGTAATTCTGTAACAGTTAATCCTTTGCCAGATATCTGAAAACAAAAGAAATGAGGATCAGGGAGATGTTGCTAAAATTTTACCATTTAGATAGTGGCCCTCAGAGTACTGCAGGCTGCAGTCATTGCACATCGTCTCTGTGGCACAAAGTCTGGCTATCAGCAGGTCCAGTTTCAGTGGAGTTTTCATTTACATCAGTTATGTCTCCTCCATTTTGTCTTGACTTTTGCATTTTAGAAATAATCACTCAACCTTTAGCTTCGTAAGCATTCTTTTGGATCAAAGGATGAATTTTGTGTATGGCAAGTTCTGAGCTGGAGGTAGATATGAGAGGAGTTAGAACAGACATTACTTTCTAGAATTGATCATATGACTTGAATGAATACCTTAAGGAGTGCTTGAGTGAATTCTCTTACTTCTGACTTAGACCTGAGACAGGTTTTGTTTCAAACCTTTGATGCATAAATAACGCTGCCTGCATTGTTGCAGAGCAGATGGACTATGTGGTTCAATGTCCTGCTCAAACAGGGCCCACAGAAGATTTTGTGGGAAGAGCACTAGGTGATATTACAGAATGGTGATACTTCCCCAGTATTCCCTGGGACACATTAATCAGTGATTTTTCTGGCCTGGAGATTATGTCTTTGGCTATAAATAGTGTTAGTGGCTCTTGCTACTGTAAGTTGTCTAATCATTTTTGAACCGCTGTAAATTTTTGGCATCCTTAACTTCCTGTAGTAACAAGGCCTCCACAGTTTAATTTTGTGTTATGAGAAAAACTGCTGCCTTTTGTTTGTTTTAACCTGCCCACCTAATGACTTCATTTGGTTTTTCCTGTTTTGTAGCATAAGAGGTAATTGTTCCCTCTTCTCCTTCTTTCTCTGAAGCTCGTGATTTCATAGATATTTGTCCTATTTCCTTTTAGTTATCATTTTTCCAAGCTGAAGAGTCCACATTTATTTAGTCATGCCTCAATATATAAGGTGTTCCATACCTTTGATTGTCTTTACAGCATTTCTTTGTACTTTTTGCAGTTCTACTGTATGTTTTTGAGAAGGGAGGAGGGACAGGGGTTAGATCCATCCTCATTATGCAAGAGATACAATTTTGATTTATATGGTGGCATAGTAGCATTCATGGTTTAGTTCTCTATGCCTTTCCCCATAATTCTTAACACTGAGTTTGCTTTTTGAGAGTATTAATGTAATGTTTTCATAGGAAAAAAATCTATTATACTTGTAAGGTCTCCTTCCTGAATAGGAATAACTAGTTCAAAGTTCATCACTGCATAACACTAGGACTGTGTTTCCCTTTGTACATGACCTTATAGTCATTAAAATGAATGCCATCTACCAATTTAACCTCTGATTGTTCATTATCATTATGAATGTGGTGGTTTTTCCCACTTCTAAGTGACTTTCAGTTTTTCACCGGAAGACTTTTGTTTTACTCTTTTTTTTCTCCAGATCACTTAGAAATATTTGAAAAGTAGAGACCATAGCACAGATTCTTGTGGGACCCCAGTAGTAATCTCCTTCCATTGTGGTAATTGTCCGTTTATTCTACCTCTGGTTTCACGTGTTTTAACTAGTTATGAAATCCCTGAGAAGTTACCCCATACATCCTATGTTGGCTTATTTTATTTAGGAGCATTATAATTGAATTTAACCTAATTTTCTCAACTGAGAAAAGCTGGTATGAAAAAGTAATTCTAGGCAAATACACAAATACAGTTGTTGTTCAGTTCAAAACTGAGGTATTGAAGATCATACTCTTTCAGAAGTTTTGATGAGGAATAAATGAGGCTGTGTACTGAGCACTGACATGACTTTGATGGAGCTCCTGAATGCTCTTCAGCATTGTATCTGGTGCAGTTGGTGTTTGTTTCAAGGGACTGGTCTGCAGTAATCCCCAGGTATCTCCCAAAGACTGCATCCCTGTCTCAGCACAGTCCTTTGTGTTTTCACCTGTCAGCATGACCTAGCTTTACTGGAAGAATAACAGAGTCCAGCTGCTTCACACAAGGGAAAGGTCCAATGAGCTTTAACATCAGAATGGCTGGTGGAGTCTATATCTATGCAGCAGAAGGAGCAGATACAACCCTTGGGATGAGAGTTGAGTCCAGGTGACAGCAACCTGCTGGTAACCCATATGGTGAGCTGGTGGGACTGGGGAGGAGGCAGCTGGAGATCATTTCAAAGATTCTTTGTTCCTAGTCCTTTCCTCCTTTTAAGCTATGCTTTTTGTGGCATCCTGTGCCTAGTAGGGGACAATGCTGGGAGGCCAGCACAACACACACATCCATGGATCCAGAGCTGACCACCTGCAGGTAAAACCACAGTAACAGAGAGAGGATCATGACTTCATAACTGGAACAGAAGAGGAGAGACGGGTTCAGAAGAGGGAAGCAGCTCTCCCAAGGTTAACCACAAGATCAGCTTTGGACCTTGAGTTTCAAGGCCTGAATACCATGAGCAACATCACAGTTGTCACTTTTCCAAGCACTGGTGAAAGGAAAAGAACTGAAAGACTGAGAATCCTGTAGCAAAAAGTAGCAGAGAGTGAGAGTCATTTATCCAGTGTTGCATTGGAGTACAGTGGAATCAAAGGAAAGAGGAAGCATAGGTGGAATCCCTTGGACAAAGAAGGCTTAGAGAAAGCTGCCTACAGCCAATAGCCCGTAAGAGCAAAAGTAGTAATGGTGCTCCAAGCAGGGAGAGGCCCAGAGGATGCAAGGTGAAAATGCTGCTGAATTCCTTTTCTGCTCAGTTATGATAGTCCCCTGTTGCTGAGTATGGAGAGGGACCCTGTAGTGTTTGGAGTCTTTGTCTTCAGTTTGCTTTGAAAGGGATGCATTAGGTTATTTTTGAGGGAGAATAAATAGGGCTGGCAGTTTTCTCTGGTCTTGTTTGAAACATCCTTCTGAATATTTTAAGGGTTTTCAATGATGACAAAGCTTTTGGGGGAAGGAGCAACACATTCAAGGGAAGTTGTGATATGGTCAAAGAATCTAGGTTGTAAGTGTTGATAGCATCCTGAAGCAAAGAGATTGCAGTTAACTCCCTTGCCAGAATCACAGCCTACACTCCAAATTGTGGTGTGAAAGACACCAATTATGTTTTACATCCCAGTTACTTATAACGTGGAGAGGAAATATAAGGGAGATCTGCCCTGGGAATCCAAAGGAAATATTTGGAAGGAGTGGCTGAGAAAAACCTGCCAGAGATAAACAGACACTTTGGAAGCTCAGGCATTGAGGCTTGAAAGTTTTATTAGCCAGAGTGTCAGGATTCAGTGGGTCATATGTCATCTGTCTTGTAAGCACAGAATGTGTGAATTGCTGGGCCGTTGTAGCCTCTTCAGGACACCTCGTGGTCCTGTCAGTCTGCCACCTGCTCTCTGCAAAGCCCCTCGGCCTTGTGGAGAAGTGTGTTGGTGCTGCCTTCTCTCCAAGCCTCACAAACTTCAAAGCAAACCAGTGAGCTCCTGTTGGTACTTATCATGTTGCAGGCCACAGCTGAACTCCTACCACGTAAGCCTGGGTTGTAAGACCTCCTGTCTCTTTGCAGGAGGCCTTTTGTCCTCTGGAAAAGGCTTGCATTGCTCTGATGATGAAAGAAATGAGCCTATATTCACTCCCCCCAAGTCTTTCTGAAGTAATCTGTATGGAGTCACTGTATGGAGTCAGTATGTATCCCAGCTGCAAAGTTACCCAACCAGTCCTTCATCCTCTCTGGATATTGTAGTGCACATCTGTTTCTATTCCATTCTCACTGCAGCATATATGTGCTTAGTGTAAGCCTTGTGTTACTGCATTAAAGTCTCTATAAATCCAAATAAATAATTATCTTATTAGTGATGGGAATCCTTTGCTTTTTTGCTGCTGCTCTGCCTGTCTTCAGTACTAATCAGCCACAGAAATGTTCCAGTTTAGAGTTTTTGTTCTCCTCAAGAGAGTGTCTAGTATTCAAAAAAGTGCTTAGCAAGACAGCATGGCACCTCTAGCAGGTGTTGTGCTTGCTAAAGCCACTTAATGCAAATTCATAGCTGGCTGAATATTAAGGGATTTTTCGGAAGCAGCAGTGCCTTGTAAGCTGGAGTCCTTATATGCAGGGTGGTGACAATATAATGGCTTTTTTTTTCTCAGGGCTCCAGAGAATCATCATTTTTCCTTGGAAGGAGAGATGAAGAACAGTGTCTACAACAAGGTGACACGGGGTCCTCTGGCACATCCCAACTATCAGCTTAATTTTGCTGTGCAGCAACTTCAGCAACAGAAACTTCAATCACAACAGCTATTGGAGCAAAACCAAGCACGGCAACAGGTAACTAAGAAAAAATCCTGCCTGGGATGTAGCAGTCCTGACTAAGTCTTAGATGTGCAGAACAAACCCAGAGACAGGACATAAAGCACAGCTTTTGTGAAGGAAGTAGCTCTTAAAGTGGATTGCAACAAAACTAATACTACCTGCAGTGATTTTGATAGCATTTTGATGCTGTGGTTCCAAATAGCTTCATCCATTGCACGGACATCTGAAGAGCTGAAGGAAATACAAAAAAGGGCTTGTGTTATTGATGTTCTGAATGACAGCTAGGTGCCAAAGGTGGACCACTATGTCTGGAACAGCATTTCCATCCTGCCCGGGGAATCTTTAATTTATACACTTGTTACCTTACTGCTGTTATTCTAGAGATGTATTCTGTGTGATATCCAAAAGGCTTCCTTGCTAAAAGGAAGGAAGCTTTGGGTGAACAAACATTCATTCAAAAGACATCAGTCTCCATTAGCAAGGAGCTGTTTGTTAGCAGTCTGGCATGACTGGACTCCCATGAACAGACTTAACACATGGAGGTTTAACACCCACTCTCCCTCCTGTGAAGCAGATGAGTTGTTAGTCAGGGTCCTTGAGATTAGGTTATACGCAAATTTCCCTTATCCTTTTCTGGGAGCATTTTGAAGAAGCCCTTCTGCTTTTGCTTCTTGCACTCCTTCTTTCAAGGCCCTTACTTAGCTATATAGTTTGCATCCTCAACTTCTCTCACCTACAGTGTTCTCGCTCCCCCTCCAAGCAGGAGGTTGTCCTTCCATCTCCATTCCAGAGTCCACAGGGCTCTGGGTGGGAAGTTGTGGCTGCTCACGAGCTCAGGAAAGGGCTGTAAACTGGCTTGTGCCTGTGAAGAGGCTGGAGCTGGCCATGGGGCCTGGCTGAGCCCTCTTCTAATTGCTGACATTGAGCTGATGTTATTCTTGGCCTGGGGCAGAGCTATTACTCAGGAGTTTCTGTTAGAATGATTCTTTGTTAAACCTCCTCTCACCCCCACAATATCCCCCCTTCTTTCTCTCCCTCCCTGCTCCTTCTGAGCCAAGCATTTTGGAGTTGCTGTATTGAGTCCATTGCTATGCAGCAGGGCTCAGGCTGTGCTGAATTTGCTGCTAATGAAGAAAGATACTTGCTGAACATTGGGGCCTTCAGACTTTTGTCATAACATGTCATCTTAATAAAATGATTATCCCTTGGACAATTCTCGTCCAAGACATCATATGGAGCCAGACAGCCCTGCTTTTCCAATTGCACTTGCATCGATCCTCTGATGCCCCTGCCAGTCATGGCATTATCCTCATCTTCCCTTGAACCCTCTCTAGCTGCCTGTCACTGACCTCTTCCTTCTGCTATTTAGCTTCTCAGACTTAAGTCCTTTAGCTTGGCCTTTCCAAGAACTGCCTTCTCTTTTCTGCTTTTTATTCTTTGCCCTACATCTTCCCACTCACACTGCTTTGACTTTGCACCACCCTTTCATGCTGAGCCTCATTTGTGCTCCCTTTTTAGCTACAGCTCATGTAGCTTATCCTAGCCTGCATGGCATTACCACATTTCCTAGTCAGTGTCACCTATGCTACCTACCTCCCATTGCCTTCTGTTTCCTTTCTGTTCCTTCCCATGTATTGAGATCTACTGCATTCTTATGTTGTCTTGCATGCTACATTCAGGTTTGCCAATCTCCTCTCAGCAGAAGAAATATATCTCCCAAGACTGAAGGCCTGTCACTTGAAAGAGTGACATCATCTCTCTGCTTTGGGGAATGCATGCAGGACATCTCCAAGACTGTATAATGTGATTGTTCAAGTTCTTGTTACAGTTAGGAGGCAAACTAGCCATTTGTCAGTAGCTGAAGTACATCTGTTAATTAATGTATCTTGAGGCACACCCTGAGTGTGGTGTGACCATGCCACCATGGCTAGCTGCCAGTCTTTCCTTCTGTCTCTGGCAAAGGGACTAGTCAGATGTATGACGATACATATGTGATCAAGTGACAGAAGCACCGTGGTTAATAACACAGGCAAATGCTTCGCCTGTACATTAACCACTTCAATATGTTGGAGATGAGATGGATGCACTGGAAAGCACGGGCTTTTCTAGTCAAGTATTTGTGTAATAAGAATCCCCCCAGTTACCATGCAGTAGATCTACCTTATGTGTGTTAACATGAAGGCTTGTTGTGTGCTAATTTGTTGCAGCACCCACTCTTGGTTGAGCACTTTCCAGACACTTAAGAATGATGATGATTTCTCCAGGCATTTAACAATTTGCAGAATAGGAAATACTGTGTGGGTGGAGGAAGAGGAATAATAACGAACAGTTTTTACTTATTGTATGTGGAAATTAGTTCACAGAGTGTAGAAATAGACCTTTCATGCCAGGATAGGTACTTCATTACCTGGACAAAAGGAAAAATACCAAACTGTGACTAGACGAGAATCTAACAAACAAATAGGTGGAGTGATATGGAGCAGGAACAGAGACAGTAGAGACCTTGAGAAAGGAGAAGAAAATAGAGAGGAAAAGAAAGTAGAGACAAGAAGCTTAAATCTAATATCAATAATATCAAGGCACAAGAATCACAAAATCAAACCAAAAGGCAAGAAACACAGGTTTATAGCAGTATTTTTAACGTTTAAAGGAGACTACATGTGACACGTTATGACCTAGATGTTAGTATCACTGCTGCAGTTGGCAAGACAGTTAATATACCATCATTGTTTATTCTCTAATTGTTTCCTGTCCTGGAAAGATGCCATTAGCTGTTAGGGAGGTTCCTTCTTTCTGTGGCTATGTTCTGTCTGCTTAGCCTAGCATCTATTTGGTTTAAAAATTTATGCCAAACATTTCACATGGGAAAAATGCTAAATTAAAACAAGAAAAGTACAATTGTTTGGTGGAATGATCCTCATCAGTCCTGCTTACATCAAAAAGGATCATGTTAAACAAGACATGAATCATGTTAATGAGTTGTGTGGGCAGTTATGTGATCACGTTTTCAATCACAAGTTAAAGTAGATTTTATTATGTAGAACATTAGGCTACGTTAATATTAAATAATTATCCTCTCAGTCATTTAAAAATTGTATGCTCTCTGAAATATTGTTTATTTTATGAAGTTCAGCAACTTCTTTTAATACTTGTGAGTCTCTTCTGGCATCCTTATGGTTTATTTAGATCTGACTGGGAATGCAGAGTACTGTGAATAATATACCTAGTGTGAATAGTATTCCTAGAACTACATTATTCCTGCCTGAGGATACAGGGCCTCTTTGAATGCGGCCTCAAACATCATTAAACTGTTTTCTAAACTGTTATATATTGAACTGCTGTCAGAGTTGCAGCATCTCTTTTCCTTCAGTTTCTTGTTCATTCTTGTTTTGTGGCTTTCTCCCTCAGACTGTTTTCCCACTAAATGTGCTAACTGCCATTTTTCCTATTTGAGTCTTGTGATACTGATGAGTCAAAGTCTCAGTCTAAGTAAAACAGAACAACTGTTCTGAAAGCAGTAGTCTGTGCTGATTTATACCAGCTGAGATTTTGTCCCCATGTTTCTGATCCTGTCACTATTATTAGAATTGTGGTAACACCCAGATGTATTAACTGTCTTTCCAATACAATGGTACAGTTCAATCCTTGCCCCAGAGGGCTAGCAGCACCAAGAAAGAAATATAGAAGGCACCAAGTCAACAGAGTTTAGTCTATTTTATTCTTGCTCTGAAGAATTTATCAAAGAGGACATGCTTCAGGACAGTCTGTGCATACCATGGCCTTGCTCTTCTTTAAGACCCCAAGATACTCCTCTTAGTGCAGCTTAACACTGTGCTAGTTAACAGTACATTTTGAGCCTGTTCTTTATCACCACTTTGTGAATTTTCAATTCAACTGATTGTTGCATCCAAACCGATTTAACTGAATGCATTAATACGTGTTCTAAAGAATTTCTGCTAAACAATTTATATGAGTGGAAAGGTCTTCCAAGCCTATTCTGTATTTTTGCAATGTTATCTGAAACACAATTGCTTTTGTAAAAGTGGTGGGTTGTATTTTGTTGGGTTTGCGTTCTTTTTCTTTCTTTTTTTAAAACTTAAATCCTCATTATTGTTTATTGCTTATAAACATCTCAGTTTGCAGCGCCAGGGATTTGGAACTAGCTGCACGGATCTTTATGCAATACATGTGTGTGTGCATCTGTCTGTCAGTTCTCATACACTGCTGAGTCTCATCTTTCTCGGACTTGCTGATCCAATTGAATGTGAATGACTAGGAGATAGAAGTCTCAAAGCTATGTTTCATACAAACTTCATTAAAATGAAGAACTACATATCTGGCAAGGGGATTTCACTACTGTTCCCATAAAGGCAAAGGCTGCAGCATGAGACCACTCCTAATTGGACAGCATAAAATCAACTCAAAAATGCCCCAGACTCTTGAAGGGAGGCATAATGTGGGGTATGCTTTATATTAGGTACTGTAAGACAGATTCACAGGAAATGAGCTTCATTACCTCCTCTGGTCACATAATGAACATGTTTTTGCTTGCAACATTTGTTCCGTTACTGTGCTAGGGATGGGTGTTAGATACAGAGATGGTAAGTGCCAGGAACATTCTTTCTGTTTTTGAAGATCATTAATATATCTGCTTTTCTTCAAAGTCCTACAGTACCTCTCTGCTTTTAATTACTAACAGCCCAAACTTAGCTGCTACTGACTAATACACGTAGATGTTCATCGTCCTTACTGACAAGCCGTACCCATTGAGATTTTCTAATTGAAAACTGCTCTTTTTTGTACAGATAATACTTGTTGTATGGTGTTCATGTTGTAGATGTGGAAGCAAGGAGAGGTGTGGTCTAATGAGATGAATATGGAATTGGAAGTTAGGATCTTTTCAGAGCTTTTCACACACTTCAACCTAGCTTTTCTTATTGCTTCAGTTTGTGACTTAGGGAAAAGCACTTTATCTGTCAGTGCTAACTTTCTTCATGGGCAAGACAGAGTTAATGCTGTCCCAATTCCCCAGAAAATCGTGTGCAAGAATTAACTCACTGATACTTTACAGGATTTTTATCTAAAATGTCTATAACTTTTTTAGTGTTTTTCAGATTTGTAGCCCTAGAAACTTGTTAGGGTAGCAAATGTCTCCTGAACATCGTTAAATCTGCCAGCCTGGGAACTGTAATTGAAAGGTTTTCACTTGAAGCAGCGATAGTTGTAGAGTACTACCTGTTTCAGGACAGCATCTGTCAGGATTTGTCTAGGCTTCTGCTCTCCTTAGACCCTTGGCCTTCAGAATCCTGAGTGATGAGGTCTGTCTCCTATTTTTTGGATGTGCTGAAAACTCTTCCCAACCTTTCCTTTGTGTGGTCAGGCTCTGCTCTCCCCGGCTGCCCTCTTTATTTGCACAGTAGCTTCTCCTGGTTTCCTGTCCTGTCCCCATGGAGTTCACAGCAGGGCAGTATACTTTGTAGCTGAATCCAGAAGCCATGGTCCGTGTCAGCTTCCAGTCTCCCCATCCTTGCCTGGAAGACAGCCAGAATCTCAGCACAGTGTAGAGACAAAGGCCTTTTTGGAAGTCTGTTACCCCCAAGAACAACATACGTGACCTTTCTTTAGGCAGGTTTCAGCCCAGTTTTTGCCAATCAGACTTTGTTAGAGCATCTATGCTTGCTGTTTCTTCAGAGCCATGAACCTCCTTGCCAGTGCATATTAACACAGGGAAAGGGTTATCACTGTATGTTTTGTGGACTCCAGGATCTCAGTGGTTTTAGTAGCAAGGATAAGAACTTACAGGAAAGATGTATAAAATCATTTCACAGTGAAATGTCACTACTGAATAAGAAGTGGGTGCAGGGACTTGAGGGTCTCCATCCCAAACCTATGATGTGTCGGGCACTAAGATGCAAGAGACTAAACCAGGTTCCACTTTAGTTTGTTTTTCTGGAGAGAGGTGGGGTGTGATTGCTATTTTCCAGACTTCTGCACTTGTACTTGCTTCTTAATTCAAAATCGGGAAGCTGCAGTCAAGGTAGAGCTGCAGGGAAGGGAGAGGTTAAGAAGGGTTGGGAGCTCAAGGGCGTCTTGTCAGTGAGCTCTAGTTAGGAAACAGGCCTGTTTTGGCTCCTGCACTTCCTTTTCTCCCTAGAGCTCTGCCTGTCAGAAACGCCTTCCCACACACCACTGCCCTGCCATTTGCCAGAGAATTGCGGGGGAGAGGGGCTTTTCCTGTCTGTGTGCTGAGACTCAGCCAGCTCTCAGACTGTGGTTTTCTCTGGAGCCTGGAGCCCACTCGCTGTGGCTTTGTGTATTTTCCACCAGAGGAGAAACTGAGGACAATCTCAGTGAAGGGCACTGCTCCTAGGGTCACACTGAGGGCTCAGCTCTTCCCGTCATCTCCTATCACTGACCTCTAGCTGCCAAACTACAAGGTTATGGTATTGCCTCTGTGCTGGAAATCTGACTGCCTTCGAGGAAAGACAAGGCACAACTCCCAGCAGGTTGCTCCTTTCTGAAGAGAGTTTAGCAGCAGAGCTTCTGTAGGGGAAACATTCTCCACTCCCTGCTTTGCCAGTCCACTGCTCAGCTCCCCAGTGTCTCATAACATGCAGATCCTTTTGTTCCCTGTGTCAAATCTCCAACATGCTTATTCTCCCACATGCTATAGGAATAGAAATATTTTCTGTTCCCTGATATTACTGGGATTTCCTTTTTGTCAGTGGTGAACTTAAAATTCCTTTTTCAGAAGAAGGTACCCTAGAGCTTTTCTGTTATTCCAAGCACCTATGGAGTTTCACCAAATAACTGTCATTGTAACATCTTGTGCATAACCCTTTTCTTTCCTAGAACTGTATCTCAATCCCTCCTCCCACATAAAGAATAATTGAACAAGATAAGGCAGAAAATCAATGCAATAAAAGCTTTAATTCTTTGTGGATGGAAGCCCACTGCAAGATTAGATTGAGGATTGGGCCTCTTGTTTTTTAATCCAGAACAGTGTAATTCTGTGGCAGTAGTGAGGTTGTCTGCCCTCCTAGAAGCTAGTCCTGGCTTCCAAGGGCATAAAATTCAGCTCTAAAAACCCCTTTACAATGTAACTCTTCTTTTTATGTGTGGGACTTCCCCTGGAGCCCTGGGATTGCTTTCACCAGGCAGATATTATCTCTCACAAAAATGTCACCCACCTCCATCAGCATTCTCAGCAATGTTCACAGAGGTAGTCACCAATGACTATGGTATTTTTGTTTTCTTTTTTTCTCTTTTTACCCAGGTTATCTTTGCCAACCACTCACAATCCAACACCAGTCATATATGTATGCCAGCTGGCTCTGATGCCCGCAAGACATCAAGTGCCACTTCTAGTATCCAGAAGGCAGCCAATTCGCACAAAGTGATGCCATCCCAGAGTACACCTCCTCAGCTGGTTCCAAAGCCTCCAACAAACCACAGACAGGCAGTGATCAGAAAGGCTGCAGCCCAGAGGATTTCCAAGTAAGTTTTATCTCTTCCATCCACAACAGGGAGTTGGCACTGGTTCCCCTGAAAATGAATATTGGAGAAGGACCTTTCTGTATCTGACTCTTGACAGATCTTTTTGGCTGTGCTGTTCAGGATAGATCTCAGAATGACCTGATGTGTATGTAGTGAATGAAGTAAGCGTTGCACTGTGTTGCAGCTTTGTGTGTCACAAGAGTAAGGAAGGTAACTGTAACATCCTACAAACATAACAAAGAGGAATTGTCGCACTGATGCCAAGGTGGGATTCAGTATTGTAAATAAAGGTTGCTAGTGACATTTTAGATGCCCAGGGCTATTCCACGTGACCTCCAGCTGTTGCTCCAGATGAGT
This sequence comes from Climacteris rufus, assembly GCA_013398175.1. Lineage (NCBI taxonomy): Eukaryota > Metazoa > Chordata > Aves > Passeriformes > Climacteridae > Climacteris > Climacteris rufus. The sequence goes on along the minus strand of VZRZ01008810.1, from coordinate 71,223 downwards.
ACAGGTCTTCAGTAGATCTTGTGTTGTATCTGTCAGTCCCATGCAGATGTCTCAGATAACTTTAGAGCACCACTTATAGTACATCTATGTTCAGGCACTTGAGTCACTCCCTCTGTCTAATATTTGATGAGGGCTAAAATCTGGTGGGTCAGAAGAGGGTGCCGAAAAAAAGCCAAAACAAAGCAACAAAGCAATCCTTATAAAAAAGCATTATCTTTAGTAAGATAATCTGCCCTTGAGCCAAGTTTTCCCATAAATTTAACACACAGTGTTGGACTTAGGCCTTCAAGCACAAGTGTTTATTTCATTTAAAGTGTTTATATTGTGCCTGATGTAATGATAGCTTTTCCCATTAACTGTAGAGATCCTTATTTTAACTTTTAGTAAGCTTTTAGTTATATAGTGCTTGCTATTCTATGGTAAGTGGATGGATTTGACATGTGTTATCTTTAAAAACAAATGAAAATATTCACCATGAAATGTTGCTTATTGATTGTAAGTTTCCTTCCTTTCCATTTCTTGGTATGTCTTCTCTTTTGTGCATTTTGAGAAAACGTGAGCAAGACTTCGGGGTTTTCAGCTTCCTCAGCTCTCTGTTTATCTCTTCTTAAATGACAGAGCTGCTTTAGTCTAAATCCCTCATCAGGTTTTTCCTCATATATTCTCGGACTTGTTTCAGCCTGAAAAATGGCTTTCATAACTTCCTCCCTTGTACTCACTCTACAGCCAGAAGAGTTGTAAAGCTTTCAGAGCAAGTGCCTGAGAGGTTTCCTGATTCTGTTGTCACTTCCTGTTTAAAGAGAGAAGTTTTAGTTTTAGATTACTGATGAAAGCCACCTTATGAAGATGCAGTCAGTGTGTGTGAATCAAATCTGGAACTGCAAGGCATAGTTAAGGAAATTGAATAGAACAGCTTTGGGGAAGTTTGTGTATTTTCTGCCTGTACTCTTGCTATCTTAAGAGATAGCACACAGAATTAATCCTCCAAAACTATTTAAAAAGAAAACAAGATGTTAGTAAATTTTGTCAACTCAGCAAATGCAGGTGTGAGCATCAGGTCTGGCAGGTATGTTCTGGTAGGTTTGCCATCTGATTTCTTTTATGTTGGGTGGCTCATGTTAGTGCAGGTGACAGGCTGTGTCAGTGGGTTTCTCTGCCGGGCAGCAAGGATGTGTATTTGAAGATGCCGGTGTGCTGTGCTCACTTCTTGGCAAAGGAAATGTTTATCCTTGTGAGATGGAATTGCAGTTCCTTGGACAGACTTTACTTTGCTGCATTTTTGTGGTTTCTGCTCTGTGACAGGCAGGAGTGTGGGAAAACCGGAAAACGTTCAGCACCAAAAATGCACAGAAGGGGGAAAAAAAGCAAAAGATTCCTTCAGAATTTCAGAAAACTAATCCAAGTATTGAAGGCTGCAAGGAGCCACTCCGGAAATATTTTCCAAGTTGCCTTTCAGTCTCCAGCACAAGGCTCCAAACCCATTCTTGCCATTCATGGGATCTTGCAGTAACATTTTTTCACTTACATGGAAAACAGCAGTGCCTAGCTATATTTCCAGCATACTGAGAGCTGATCATTTAAAAACTGCTATGTCTCAGACTGATTTAATCCATTCGTTGTTATCAGGAAAAGACCAGATACACACTGTTGTCAGGAAAAGACCATTCACTCCAGATGGGAGTGAATGGAGAGAAGCCTCTGTGTGAAAGGAATATAGATTAGAAAAGAAAGTGATGTCTTGCCTACTCCAACCCATGTGTAGTCTGCTTTCAAAAAAGTCTGGTGCTAGAAACTCTACTGTGTGCTATAAAAGTCTATTGAAGATCATAGACAACCTTTTTATCAGCTAGTTTCTCCTAATGTGCTACCTGAATTTTTCCTTTGTTTTATCCCGTTGTATGTTGTTCCTCCTTCCTGAACCCTAAACACTTTCTCTTGTAAATACTTCCCATGTTTTGAATATCCTTTCACTTCTTGGAGTAACCTAATGTTGCTTAGACTTGAGGTTTTGTTAATCTCAGATAGAACTTGTACCTGCCAAGTCCTTAATTGTCTTGAATTTGCTGTATTTTCTTCTGTTTGTCAGAGTGCTTGGACTATGGCACCCAAAACTGTACTTTTCCAGTGTGGGACTACCATATCCTTAGGTTGTGGCATGGCAAATACCCCTCTCTGTAATATCTCTTTGGCTGTTTCATTTGTCTGTCAGGTCACTTTTGATTTGCTGCCCTCTCTCACCCCCTAATACTTCTTGGCTGTTTTGCTGATCTCTTTCCTCAAAGAGGGTCTCAGAGCCATGTATAATTTCCACAAGACTCACTGAAACTAATCCTATTCTGTTGTTAAAGGTCTCATGTCTCTTTTTCTCCCACCGTATATTTCAGGAAGCCAGACCTTATTTCTGTTTGCTCTTGCACTACCTGGCTTTTGTTTCACATCTTAATAAAGATAATTTTTAAAAAGTTGTTTCTAGAATTTCTCCAGAGACAGGGCCGTGATGACAAAACTAAAGTCAACTTTGTCTCTTTGGCCTATCTCCTCCTTACATGCATTATCAATTCTCTTCCAGCCAGCCCACGTGGCTTCCAGGAGAGGAAGAAATAAGAAATAGAAAACTCAACTGCAAACAGAATGAGATGCTAAAGATGAACGTTACTGACTAATTCAAAAACTATCTAATAACTTGGACACTTCCCTGGTTGAAACATAAAGGAAAAAAGAATGGGACAGCCAGACAACTCAGTCTTGTCTTTTCAGTTCCTGGCCTCTCTTGTTTTTGTAAAAGGTGGTAGGTTGACTTTATAATGGATTGTGTCCAAAGCAGACTCCTTGCTTAAACTAACAGAGTAGAAAACTGGGGCCCATATTAAGGTGTGGAAAAAAACTAACTGGGAGAAATGGTTTAGTATGCAGCTCTATGGTGAAATGTAGTCCCATAAAATGGTCTCATGGGACTCCATAGTTTTGATTAAATGTGCTCATATCACTAATAGATAGTTTTTGAACAGCTAGCACAACAAGCTCGTTTTTCTTTCCAAAAGTCAGACTGGGTCTTTCCCACTGTTCATGTTGCCACTACTATTGACAGGTGTGTGAACCATGAAGAGACCTGCTGATAGCAGACGTGCTGATATTTTGAGATAGAGATCAGAGATATAGTCTTCATAAGCCATGGAATGAAGCAGATGTCCCTGGAAGCAGTATTTGGTGTATGGAATCTTCACATTACAGATGACAGCATGGAAAGTAGAAAAATATATTAGCTCAACTATTCACCAGAGTGAACTGGTACAGGTGGTAGATGAAAAATCTTTCTTCTTTTAGGAATGACTAAGTTGTAATAAATACACATTTCTGTGCTGTCATGCACATAGCAACTTTTCAGAAACCTTCTTTCTAACTGTGACGGTATCAAGAAGAGCAAGGCTTTGAACAACCTGTGAACAGAAACATCAAAGAAAAGAACTCAGAAAATTTAATCTGTCTATATTAGACCACTGTATATTAAGAGAGGAAATGCTAGGTAGAGAAAAGGAGCATATAGTTCACGATACTATCGGAGAGAGACAAAGAAGATCACCAAGTTTACCAGCAGTAGACTAAAACATTACAAACTATTGGGGATATTGATCAGCATAACATAATTTCTTGTACTAACATCTTTATAAATGTCGTTAACAACTCTACTGAGGAAGCCTTTTGAAACATATATTCCCTTTAAGTCCCAACACCACAGCACAAAAATCTTTCTACCTTGTTCTGTCTTGTTTTACCTGGTGCCACCAGTAGAAGAGCCAAAGTTCTTATTGTAACTAGGACAGGAATAGGGTAGAGGGGATGCATTTCTTCAGGGTTCAGGAAGTAAAGCACTATGGTTCTGTTTTGTATCCTGTCTTGCCCATGCGTGAAGTGTCTTGAGTGAGCTGGATCCATCACACATATGAACTGAGTGCCCACTGAAGAGAGGACAGGCAGCAGGAGAACAAGCATGTAACAGTTACTGGAACCCCTTTGACTGTTTTGCTGCTGCTGTACTACGGCACGCTTGTTTTTTCAGCTCCTGAGTATCTGGGTTAATGAGGCTGCCTGACCCTTAGACATTTTTGGCAGTAGAAGCAGTGCATCTGAGAGACATGCCTTGATTTAACACCCTGACACAGCTGGGCTCACTAGACCTGTAGCTCATAGCCCTTGGCTAGCCTCAGGTCATACACACAGATATGCATGCAGGGATACCTCGTCCAAGAACAACAAAGAGGAACAAGCCTCCCTGGCTCTGGGTCTTTACATTTGTTGCTGTCCTCTTGTCAAACCTGGGCTTTTTGTGATGTGAATATGTTAGTGTCAGTTCTGTGTGGTGCCGTTGGACCTTTAGGCATGTCTTTAGCATTCCAGAAATAGGTTGTTAAAACAAAGGTGTTCAAAATTCAGTCAAAAAAGTATTTCTTTTTCACCTGTGGAACAAAATTTGCAGTCTGAGGCTGGGCAGCTTAGGGCTGGTCTAGTGCCTAAATTAAGGAAGCCAGTATCAGTTTCAGGGAGGAGTTAGCTGTATAAGAGATAGAAAGGGGCAATGAGAGAGATTTAAATGGAGGGTACAGTTGGGATAGTGTTTTTGTTAGTATTGAAGAAGAAATGGAGAACATAACAATGGATTGCATTGGAGAAGTGGAAGCAAAAACAACACAGACATTAAAAGCAGGAAACTGAGAAAAGGCAGTAGGATTTCAGCCAACCCAAGGAGGAAGAAAGTGGAAAGGGATTAACTCAGTTTAAATAGTGAATATGTTCTGGCACTGAAGCTTCCATCAGGACAGCACAGAGAGTGTGAGGGATGAGCTTAGCATGGTGGGAGATCGGAGAAGTAGAGCTGAGAGTCATCTCTCAGAATGAGGTCACAGTTGAAACTGCAAGAATTAAGGTACATTGTGGGTAGGCAGAGAAGAAAGGCAAGTCTGTAGAGAGAAAGAAATTCTCTGAACAATAAGGTAGAAGTGTGACTGTTCACTCTTTTGCTTTTGTTGTTGTTGTTGCACTTGCTGGCATTCTTGATTATTTTTTCAACTACTAGTCTTGCATTCTACCTGCAGAAGGGTGAGCTGAATTTGGCTGTCAGTTGTGCAGTGTTAACAAAGTGAACAAGCTAATTATGAGCACGAAATCTGTGTAAGAGATATAAAGATCCATGTGGATTCTCAGCTCCCAGAAGGACCATGCGGTATCAGCACAAAAGAAACCATAAGTACAGATCCAAAATTCTCTCCAAGAGACAATAAACATAGAAACAGGTACCTCATTTGACAATAGCATTTCCAATTAAGGCTGACTGAAGTAAGGCGTTGTGGTATGCAAATGTATCTGCATCCCTCTCCCTTCGTGTATGGACTCTGATTTATTTCACTGAAATCCAGCTGAGATAAAATTCAGGAGTCCTTCACAGACCTTTTAGGTGTCAGGAACACCTGGGTTACTGGCAACTTTCTGACCTTGAAATCTGAAAGCAAAAAGTTTCTAATAAAACCATAGAAACTGCATGTGTGTCTGTTAATTGTCAGAGCATCACATGGGAATTGGAGATGACAGTGCTCTTCTGGGGAAGAGCTGACAGCAACTGTAACACTGCAGAGCTGAACAGGTGAAGAAGGACTCTGGCAGAGATGGATGTACACACAGAAGTCTGGAGTCACCAGAATGGAGTTGGGCAGGAAGGAAGAAAAATGAGGAATAAGGGAGGAGAGGACAAACCAGGAATAGATGGATAATTGTATAGATTTTTAAGGACAGGATAGATGGTTGCAGCTCTATAGCTTGCCATTCCCTTGTGAGTAGACCCAATTTTTATGTAGGAGAACATGGTCTCTGTTTGGTAATGAATCTTTGTAAGTTAAAGTAAGTGCAGTTGCAGTCCACAAAATACAGTTTTGTTGTAACTCAGGTGCTGAGATCAATGCAGAAGGATTTGCATAAGGTGTCTGCCTGAGGAATTGCACTGGACTACTGGAAACTAGATGCATTCCATGTGTCTCAGTTTCCAACATAAGTGAGCAATCTTGCCTAAATAAGCTCTCTCTGCTGAGGCAAGATGCAAAAACTTAATTCTTGAATTTAGCATGTTTTGACAGCATAGGCATTTCTGTGCAAAGGTTGTTTAATCACTTTAATTCAAATCATTGGAATAAGATGATCACAGCATTACTAGTTGAGATATATGTTGGTGGTCCAATACAATTTACTGTCTTCTTTATTCTCCAGCTTCCAAGGCACATGAGACAATTAAATGTTTTAGTCACATCGAAGTCATGCTGGTGGCTTGACTGTTCATCCATTTGCTCTGCTTTTTTGGAGTCAGTTGCTGTCACTGCCTTTTTCATACCGTGTTCAGGCACAGCTTCCTAGTTACAATCCCAGTGAGATTATGTAAACTAGGGAAATTCTCAGATTTTTGTGTGACACTTTTATTCTTCCTTGCTGTATCACTTCTTATCTCTGTCTAATTTTATGGTTTTACCTCTTAGGGTGACCTCCACTGAAAAGCAACAGAATGGTTTCCAGAACAGCCTTCACAGTGCTGCATCCTGCGAGCCAGGGACGTATTCCACAGGTGAGTGACAGTGCCAAAGACTGTGAAAGTGGGGGTGGGCATGCTGGGATGCTTTCCTCTCTTTCAAGAACTGGCAGGGAAAAAACTTTCTCAGCAAGAAGAAACACAGCTGCCTCCTCTGCATGTAGTGGTTCCTAGGTAACAGTCTGAGTTCAGCTGTGCAGGGAATTTATAACCCCTGGGATTAAAAAGACTAAACAGAAGGGAGCAAAGGCTGAGTTTCATAGAGTTGGAAGACCCCTTAAAATGTGACTGGGGGGGAAAAAAAAACCACCTTGGCTAAAATGGTTCCTTTTTGCTTTAGGCTTTGGCTCAAGACGCTCTGTTGTTTAAGCTTGGCCTGCAATAAAGGGCCAGGACATTCTTTACATTTTTCTTTAGTCTTGCAGAAAAGGCACTTAGCTCAGAAAGACATAGCTGAGACTTGTGAATCAGCTGCATAGCGAAGTCAATCAGTAGAGGTGAAAGTATCCAATAGAAAATCACTGAGACTTACAGAATCAAATCTTCATCATTCCCTTCATCCTGTTTGAATTAATTCAAACAGGTTTATCTGCTGTTAAGTTCTCAGCAAATGAGGACCCAATCAGTTTTTCATTGATGCAGACCTATAGGCAGGTAGAGCATAGTCTTGATAAACCCATACTACCCATGGCCCATGGTAATTTGTGATAGTGCTACAATGGAATATAGGGACAGATTATGTTACAGAATGCTTTGAAAAATAATGTTTCTGACCTTCTGTTGTGCTGTGAAACCCTGAAAACGTGACTTGAGTGTCACTAATGCAGTGATCTCTATGTTTTCAGAGTCTGAAAGAAATTTTGTGTAGGGGTGAACTACCCAGTTCATCTCTTGGATATTTATCTCTGAAACTTAAAGATGACATTTCCATTATTAATGTCAGTGATTTTTTTTGCTGATCCTCTAGCACAAACATTCAGCTAATGCATTTAACATACAGTTTCAAACTGCCTCCCACACTTTACCACCTGCCAAAAACTCCAGTTATCCTACCAGAAATGTTATAGTGTGAATAGCCATAGTCAATAAAAAAGACACTGTGGTACATTGGAATGTGACAGTGTACTCTGGCATATAATGGGATTATCAAAATAAATAAAATTATGCCAACCCTGTAGTATATGTATAGCCGAAGCGGAAGTTCTGGTCTGCTGTATAGAGCAAGTTAAGTTTTTAGTACAGTATATAAAGCAAGGTTCCAGATAAATGGAACCTTGTAAATGTGAAAAGTGGAATTCTCAGTATATGGACAAAACTGATTTGTTGAGCGGACTTACATGTAGGTGTTTGTGTGCTGAATTCTGCCTTGTTTTACACATTTTCAAGAGCACTGTCACAATTGCCACCTGTAATTTTAACCTTTCCAAGGAAATCTCCCCATCTCCTTTGGGTACTGTTGTTGTTATGTGTGTCCATGATAACTGTAGGTAGCATTTTGCTATCCTTGCCCATTTCTGTGAATATTTATGCAGCGCATGCGTGAGGATTGTTGACAGTATTAATGATGGAATGGAACAGCCAGAGCTGGAGGGATAATACATACTAGATAACAACTGTAAAGTTCAGGGTAGTCACTTCTCTGTGAATACTTGTAATTCAGTGAGAACTGAGAACTGCAGCTCATGTTTCCTTCTGTAGAACTAGGCTAGCTGCACTATACAAAACTACCCTCTCTGAAACATTAAGCCTGCCATTAAGCTAAGAGTGTCAGGGCTTAGGTAAAGCCCTAGTTGGGCTAGTTGTAGGCTAGCAGAACCATGATGGGTGGGTCACTCAAGCTTCCTTGTTGCTAAAAGAGGAGCATAGGTCCAAGAACAGCACTAAATACTGCAGTGATTAAACTAACTAGAGCAAAATGTTTGTTCTTGGAAACTGGGGAATGATATTTTCTTCAGCTTTGCACCAAGCCACTGGTATGCGTCAGAGGCTGCTGTGCCCAGTTTGTGTGTCTCAGAAACTACTCTGGTCCCTGCTGCAGGAACAGCTGTTTTTCTTCTTCACTCTCTCCGTTGATTGCTTACACTAGGGCCCTGATTTCCTCTCAGCAGTGGTTTACTCGGGGTTAGTGTTTCACGTGTATTTAGTCTCCCAGATACCAACTAGAGAGGTTGGACACACAAGTCATAAAGCAAATCACAGAATAAACTGCAAGCATTTAAGGATAGAAGGCTGTGAAAAGCTGCAGAGATAAAAGAGGAACCAGGCAAACCTCTGTGTAAACACACACAAAAATGTTCTAAAACATCTGAGAAGCTTGAATAGGCCTTCTCCTCTAACAGCCTATCTGAGAATAGTTATGGGGCTCTATGGAGAAGAATCATAAAGGTGTCACAAGTGATCTTACCTCAAGCCAGGGTGATCCTCAATGGAAGAGGGAGTCAGGCAGTATGGAAACTTTTAACCAGATTGTCCAGAAGACAGTTCACTAGTGCTGCAACAGTAGAATAACAGTTGTAGACACGGTTGTGCAGTGGGCTTAGGCTCTTGAGAACAGGTCCTTGAAATGAAAGGGAAAACAGAAGTCAGCATTTCTGCAAAGTAGCTCAGGATTCTGAAACAAGCCACCACTACAATAAAAGTAGCCTTATCTTCATAGAGAGGCAGAAGTTGTGTGAGCTGGGTGTCACTGGTGTAATGAGAGAGAAGATAAAGAGCTTCATAACTCTCTACAGACAGGAAGCTAAATCTGTTAGATAGCATTTGGTGGTTATTTGTAGTGTCTGAACAGACAGGTTCTTATCAAAATTTGTGAAAGTTTAACAGGATTTATTCTAATAAAGAAATACAAAGAATTATTACCTCTAGGGAACATTGATAATGCTTGTGACCTGATTTTTCACTGAAGTTAAACACCCAGCCACTAGTGGCTTTCTGAAAATACAGCCATTATGACATCACTTTTTAAATTCTGTGTGACTTTGAGGGTCCCTCATCATTACACTGATTGTTTCCTGTTTCATGGAATTTAGCAATTCAATTAGTATTATTGAATCATGGTGATTTTGAACTAAGGAACCAGTTCTCTTTTCAAAGTCTTCTTCAGAATATAGCTTGATGTGTAACAGCTAAGCTAAGTACTATGGTTGGTTGTTCAGGTCCAGGTTGTCTTTAGGAGGCTGTGCTTGGTATGTGGAGGCTGTGCTTGAGTTCAAATGATGGTCAGGCTGGTTATTTTTGTTTTACTTTATATTTTAATAATGTAAGGTAAATGGAGACATTTTGCCATATTTCCCTGCTTTGTCTTCCATTCTTCTCAAATGGTATTAGGTAGATAGTGTGTGAATTCATTTTCTCAAGTAAGTAAAGGTCTAGATAAAAAAGGTGTCATTTTTCCACCAGAATTTAGCTTTTGAACAAACTGGCAAGACACATCAAGGAATTTTTGTAGTTATGTGTCAATCTCAAAATTAGAAATTAATTATATTTATTGTTTTTCATTTTTGAAGATGCTAACACAAAGGTTTTAGGGAGAATAGAGGATGAAGAGCGCTTTATGAAAATATAACAACGTAGTCCCAGGCAGCTTCTCTGTTACTGAGCTGGACTCATGTCTGCAATAGCCTGGAGCCTGGAGATAAGAACAATCTGAAAGCAGAGTTAACCTCAGTGCAGTTGTGGAGTAGATGCAGAAGTTGATTTCATTTGGTTTGATTTGATTTCCAAAGCTAACAGCAGCTGTTGAGTTGCTGTGAGTGAAATCTGTGTTCTTTAGGCTTTTCTCCATTGTTTGCTGCCAGCTTCTTGAGAGCTTGTGACATTTTTATTTTAAAAGCTTCAGAAGACAGAACACCTCTGGGGTTCTGTTTTGCTATGGCAAAAACATAGTATACTAGTAACCTATATAATTACCAACAAATATGAATCATGATTAAAACTGGGCAAGACTGGTGCTTGGCTCCAGACTTGACAGGACCTTCATCTTTTCATAATCAAACTGATTAACAGTAATGCAGTTTTATTATGCTGATGTTTATATTACTAGTGTCCACATAACTTTTCCACTGTGTCTGCTGGGAGGAGAAAAAACCATTAGAATTAGGGGAGGTAAAAATTAATAATAAGCATTTCGAGTCTGACAGCAGTGAAGACTGCTAATTCATACAAAGTCTTGGATCTCTACCTAGTCTGGTTGAAAACACAAGTCCAAAAGTAATCTATTTGGATTTTACTTCTCTTGAGAATACTTGATACAGAAAGTGAGTGTCAAAACTCAATCTGAAACTAGGACGAAACTTCTTGAGCTAGTTGGTATAAACCTGATTTTATATCCCATGATTCCCAGGTCTGTATCTGAGCTTAGTTGCAGAATGGTGAAGAGTTGTCTATTTATTTTGGACATTCACCTGGCCCCCATATCCGCATGAATGCCAAGTTCTGAAAGTATGCAACTCTTTGAAATAAAGTATATTGTCATCTGTAAGGGCTAAAAACTGGATCCTTAACTGCCAAGAGACTAGTTGAAGAATATGGGGATTAATAAGATTATTTGGATCTAATCCATGTAGAAGGCAGGCTGCTATTCTTCATTTTCTAGTGATTTCCTTCTTTAGGCTAAGGTGGAGAGCAGTGTCCATCCAAATGCCATCCAAATATGATGAATGTGCAAGCAGTGGGGCCCAGTATGGAGCAGTGAATGGAGCCTGCTGGTAAACTAGTGACAGTAACGAGCACTTTTGTACTTACCCTTCTCACCATCTAGCATGCTCCAGATTATTTTCATTTTACAGAAAGTCTACAGGTAGACTGTGTATTTCTGAAGTTTTTTATATCCAAGATTATTGTACAGTCCTTCAAAACAAGGTCATGTTGTTATATGTCTCATTATTGGAGATCTGAAATTAGAATTAGCATTGGAGGTGCTAAGCCTTGACTGGCTCTTGTCTACCCACTGCTTGAACAGTGTTGTTGAAAGGCAGCCTCTTTAGATTCTTTTAGCAGGTATGCAAAAGTACAAGCTTCAAAATTGTCCTGGTCCAGGAAAAAAATAAAGCAAGTAAACACATCAGGGATATAAACAAGACATATACAATCACTTCATATTATTTACCAGATCTAAACAAACAAAAAAAACCGCGTGGAATTTAGAGATTCTTTTATCAGCCAGTATCTCGGCAGTCTCTTGGAGCATAAAGGGTGGGGATGGGATGTAATATGTGCTGTTACCACTGTGCATGGGCTGTGTCAGACTTCCAGCCATTTGTTACAGTAGGGTGGAATTCCCAGCTGCCCAGCCTTGTCCAGGCTTCCTCAGCTTCTGCCAGGTTCCCTGCAGCCTTGGAAAGCAGTAGATTGTTGAACACCAATGTATTTATTTTTATGTTGTTACCACATTCCCAAGAGGAACCTTGACTATGATTTCAGCTGGTCTCACCACACTGTCCAAATCCTTCATCAGGAGCAGCTGGGAAAAGAAATCACTCAGGTTTCTACACAGCACATTGCTGGTACGCCTCCTCCCTCTCACTAATCCTGCTAATTCCAGTCTTCATGTGCTTCCCTCCTGGTTCTCTCTGTTGTTGCTGTGACTGACTGCACAAATGGTCTTCACTTTAAAAGATGACCTTCAAATGGAGAGTCCGAGTAACCTCTGCCTCTGACTACTCTGACTACTCAGGCACAAGATATCTTATGACACAGAAGAGCAACTTTTGATGTCACCTCATTACTTATCCTAGTCCAGGAATGGAGTAATGATGAGCTCTTCCACATAAATCCTTTTAGAACCACCTGTCTGGCTGAGAAGCTCTGGGTGGGTCACTGGAGAGGGAACTTCAGTATGGTATCCTGCACCTTCCATCAAACTTGTCTGGTGCAGCCTCTCGCTCTGCAAACAGCCTTTGTCAACAGCAGTTCTGTCAGTATCTCTCTGTAGTGCTGTCTCCATGCAGAGAAAGGATCATTGAGAAACTGAATTGTTCCCTTTTATCATATTTTGGAAGCAGAGGAGTTTGAGTTGAATCCTATTATTGTGCCTCCCTTTTTGGGAGGGCAAAGAAGCAGTTACAATGGAGGATATTTAGTTGCACATTTGTTCTTATAGTTATCTTCCTAAAACCATTATTTTTTCATGCATCACAAAAACAAGCAGAATAATTTCTCTCTTACCCCTACTGACTTCCACAGTTTTATAAAGAGGGCAAAGAGGAAGGGGGAAAAATAATTTCTCTCCCTGCTTTAGTTGTTGTGTCATTCTGAGGTCAGATAATGACACACAAGCCTGCAGTACCAGATGGGGCAGAAGGGAAAGGAGAAAGTCTTTCTTTACCTTCTTTTTACCCCATTTCTTAGTATTCTTTGAAGGGACAGGGAACCATTGCCTTATGACTAGCAATGAGCAACTACTGAGGTTTCTAATCGGTACTTTTAAAATAGATACAAGTTATCAGCAGGACATGACTATGTTTGAGTTTATCCAGTTACCAGGAAAGTGTATGTAAGTCTCATTAAGTCTCAGCAGAGTGGAAAGTGCTGCCAGGAGCAGCATTCCAGGCCCTTCTCAGGGCATGTTGAGAAGATAATGTTCAATTTAGCCATCACCGCTCTGATAGAGCTGAGGGTCAGTGTTCACTTCTAATGATCAGAAATTACATTTGTTCCTTAACTTGTGAGAGCAATGTGCCTCTCACACCTTTACTCAACCTTTTGCCTTTCTTTTATGAAAGGAAGGAGCCTTTTCCTATTGCTGCTTGTCTCATGCCACTGAAAGGACATTCCAAGGCTCAAGACTTTTCCTGAGAAAGCTGGGGGAAAAGGAAACAAAAGTCTTTAGAAATCAGTTTTCCTGTCTAAGAACTAGAACCCAGCTTGAATTGTAGGAGCCTTTGGTTCTGACAAACTCCAAAGCAGGATAAGTAATGTTTTCAGGCAGTTGGCATTTTTGCCTGACTGGAGGCTGAGCATTGCTTGTTCTCAGTAGTGAAGGGGTGGCAAACTGCCTGTATTTCCTTGCTGTGTTGGAAATGTCATTCAAGATCAGGTGTGCTAAGACTGGGGAGAGGTTATATAATATTTTGGCTGCTTCTGTCTCACATCTGGTCCTTTGGCATTAAGCTACCTATAGAAGGGATAACTTTGCCCTCCAAATTGGATTTTGTTTTAATCTGGCATTATTTCATTGAGACTAAAAATAGAAGCCAAAATGTGTGTGAATAAGGTAAAAGGAGTGTCTAAAGTTATGAAATTAAAGGTGGGGAAGAGCCAGAGAAGAGAGAGCCACAGTAAACCGGGGAGTAGAGAGGTGAATAAGAGAAGTCAGAATGAAGGCCATAAAGTACAGAAGGGCATTAGCTGTCAGGATGAGTGTGTGACACAGTGTCTTAGACATGGGAAGCAGGAAGGGCCATGCTAACTTCCACTGCTGTTTCTCTACTTGTCAATGAGTCTACTCGTTGCCTTTTTCATGCAGGAGGACTTCACTGGAATACAGTTGTATGTACTGTTCGTGACACACACATCACACTTCACACGCACACCCCCCTCCCCACATGCCTCTCACCCCTCCACCCCCCAAAGAAAATTTTCATGACTTGGAACTGCTGCTTTCCCTTGCCTTCCTGGTCCAGCAAGCCAGGTTGAAATTGTGCCCAAAATATGTGGGAGGGAAGGCTGGCTTTCTGTTGTCAGCTGTCCTGGCTCGCTAGTGTCAGTCACCCATGGATATAAATAAACCCCATTTATTTATTGCCTTTCTTAGTCTTATATGTTATCAAGAGAATGCTGTGCATCATTCTAGGATTAGAAATTCCCTCTGGGATTTAAAAAAAAAGAGATTTCTAGGATAATCCTAGATTTTCAGGGAGAAAGGAAAGTTCCTATTTTCAACACTAGATTCAGGAGACTTCAATATGCTGCTCAGTTCTCTCACAAACTTTCTGTGGGTATGATGAAACAGTCCAAACTAGCTCTAAAAAATACCAGCATGAGTCCCTGACCCAGTACTGGCATCTAGTCTTGTGCTCTTCTCTGTCTTATTCCTGCAGCTTGGAAGCACAGTAGATTAGGTGCTGGTTTGTGACCAAGTCTGTGTAATCTGTGCTGGGAAAGACTGTATGGCACTGAATTTTAGTGTGCAGGTATCTCTTAAATGACTTCACACAACTGCTGTGATTTTCTTGTGACTCAGAATCATGTCCATAAAATGGCGGTAATCCTTTTCTTCCCACTCTGTGACTGCTTGGAGTTTTTGAGGTGCAGTCATGGATGACATAATAGTGTGTAAACATGTGGACAGACATACGGGCAGATACTTTGAGACCTCCTGGCAGGCGGAGAATAAAGGAAACTCATTCTCTTGTATGTGGTGATTCACTGCAATGACTCTTTATCACTAGAGAGAATCAACCCATAATGTTGGCTGCTGTCAGGAATGAGCTTTTTTTCTGTTCCCTCTGTTCAACCAGAAGCTCAATCCAGTCAGCTACAAGGAGGTGGAATGCTTACCGGTAGCTTTGAAATGATAAAACTTCATAGAATTATGTACATTAGTATTTATGGAATTACTGAATTGGCAATGAGCTGCACTCTTGTTAGGAACTTACATATTTACTTGTAGACGTAGGAATGCCCCTCTCTGTGCTGAGTCCTCAAGGTAACCATACAAGAACTCAAGGGAAGTGATTTTATTTCAGTTTGTGAGAAAAGACAAGCTGTGCTATGCATTTCTGTAGGAATAGGAAGGCTCAAACATCTTCAAAACAGGAAAATGAGCTTGAAGTTGGCTGCCTCTCTCATGTGCCTTTGTTTCCTTAATTTCAGCATATTGCCATGGGATAGGTTTGTGGACTGGTATCCTATCTTAATGCGCATGGTTGACAGTTTGGTTCCTAACTCAGTTTCCAAACTTTCTGTGCAATTCTACTTTCTAAACATCTTTCCAGATCCTCTGTGTTCTGTGATGTTTGGCTCTATGCAGGATTTTCAAGGAGAGTGTATTTTTTTTGAAATACAGCAATATTTTTAATAAACATCTCTCAACAAATGTCACTCATGTTTAGGAGCAAGCTGATGTGCCACATACACAGGACAAGCTTTACCTACTAGATTAGCTGTAAAATGAAAACTGTCCAAAGTAAACTTGGTACATTTCTTTTTAAAGAGCTGTCTAAGGAGTTTAAGTAAAAGAAGTGAAGATGACATTGACATTTTCCCATAATGTGCCTAAATAGGAAAATGCTGCAGTATGTAGAAGTGTAGATCTTTATAATAATGGGAAGAAAAGAACTTTCCTCATCCTCATTTTGTTTCTTTTAAAGATCAACCTTTTCACACCCCTCTCTCTCCTGCACCAAGGTCCTCAGCATGTGTTGGAGTGGAGAAGTAGACTCCCATGCAAGCAAATGAGTAAAAGACTCAAAGAAAGAGAGAAAGCATACTGATATGTGAGAAGGATTAAGAGGAGGATGCATGTGAAGAGATGAGTCATATGAGTCAGAAGCAAAGAGTGAAGAAGGTATTCTGGTGCTTGAGAGGAATACCGATAGTACTGTTTCACACAGTAGCTTACTAAGTTAGGTTTTGTTACACTGATCTGTGATCTCATCTATTATGGCAGAGAGGTTGTGTGATAGGGACACACAGGTTTCTGTAGATGGCTGAGATTTGAAGAGCAGTGCAGCAGTTTTTCCAACAAAAGTTCTCTGTGATTACTCAAAATCTTGGTGTAAAAAAACTTTTGTTTTTTTCACAGCTTCTGCTCGCAGAGAAGGATTAACACAGAACACCAGGTGAGGAATTCAGGGCATTGCGTCAACTATGGGGCAAAGGAAAAAGCAGCAGTGACTTCATGCCACCACATTCTCATATCAGCCAGAAAAGAGAAGAGGAGGCCTTGGTGAGAGGACAGCCCACTGAAGAGGGTACCTAAACATCTGTAGAAGCAGATTGCGGTGATACACTTGCAAGCTGAGGTGAATGAATGCCTCTGAGAGCTTCTGCTGCCAAGTCTTTGGGTCCCTTCCTTCCATTTCTTTCTGATCACTAACTGTGATATCTTTCTGTAAGACAAGAGGTCTTTCCTTTCCTTAGGTTCTTCCTGAAGTCCAGGTTTGAACATAAAGTCTAATTTGCTCAGCCTTTCAGTCTGTTCTGGTCTGATAATGGCCAAGATTCCATGCTTTCATCACATGGCAACCATCAGCAGAGAAAAACATTAGAACATACAACTGGAGACATCTGTGTTGGTTGCCATCTTGAATTTTGGCACAGAGCCACAGAAGTTATCAGTTTGAATAAAGTAATTTCATTTGTTTGTTTTGGTTATAATTTCAGTTATTAATTCACATGCCCAGAATATTTGCTGTTGTTCTACTGGACAGGATTTAAAATCTGTCTTTACATTTCACTGTTGGATGCTTATGTTCTGTGTGGCTTATTTTTGTATTTTGATTTCTGTTTGTTTAGGCTTTATAAACTTTTTTAATTGGCTGATGTTTTCAGACCCAATCTTGAACCCTAAGGCCCAGGTGGCTCTTATCAGTTGCAATAGTGTCTTAGTGAAGCACTCCAGTTAAAATTTGCCTTATGTTATGAAAATTAGTTTGCATGTGTTCAAAACAACATCAGCAGCTGGAAAATGTATTGGAGAGATCCATTCATCCTTAAAATGAACAGGAAGAAGCTTCAGCTCTGGCTCTTTGTTGGTGCCAGGTTAAAGGAAAACTCAGTATTTTGCAACTTTTGCCTTGTCCAACAGCAAAGGGTGTGATTGATAGTTTTCAAAGAGTAAAAAATCTCCTATTGCTTGTATCTTCAGAGATTGGTTTCAACATCCTTTTTGATCTCTTTTCTTACTTCACAGCTCCCCTGTCATTTCTAGTTTGTATAGTCAGTGTTAAGAGATCATTCTAATGTGTTGACAAGTAGATAATGATCAGCCCAAAGGGCTGGCAGAAGAAACTGTATCAGAGGGGAAAGGTGTTTTCTCTTGAAATGATTGTGTTCATGTTCACTCTTGGATTCTGCATATTTTCTGTCACTCAAGACCAGATAAATTGTGAGAACATTAAATAATTATGTTCATACCTTATTAGTTTCACCATCACTTGCTTCAGGCATGAATTCATAGGACAGAACATGCATTTTTCTATTTCTGTTCCACTCACTAATATGACACACATTGAATACTTCACTTGTCCAAAATGCAGCTCTGATACAGCTGTTCCCTTCATTGACTTATCTTTCATTTCCATTAGACAGTCATGATCATGTTCACTTTCTTTGCGTTTTTGTTGGCCCATAGTGAGTGGAAGTTTAGTTGCAGAAGTTGTTTCTTCAAACTTGTGCACATCCTCAGCAGCTGTGGGCTTCAAGACCTTGGGTCTGTCTTTTCACAGCCTACTCTGCTATGTGTGGTATTGACTGTAGCCTCCAGCTCGGTTGGAAGGGCTATTTCCATGTAACAATTTCTTCCTTGCTTCCTCCCAAAGTATCTGAGTTATCCTTATTTCACTGGGTTGTGTGTACAGGTTTGAGTAGCTATACATCCTTGTGGAACTCTCATCTCTGTTTTTGTTCTCTGGTTTGTTTGTTCAGGTTATCACAGCCACCACTCAAAACTATAGAGAGGTTTGGAGGATTGAGATTTAAATGCTCAGTTAGCTCAGGAAAGGTGATTGTCTCATGAGAATCATTGTCAGAAGCAACATTCTTAGATCTTTGTCAAGAAAATTACCAATTAGTGCTGGCTTATTATGAACGCAGGTGAATTGTTTTGTCAGCTTTGCCAGTCTCCCACCAACTCATTTTGGGATAATGATTTGAACTTGGTTACAGCCATTTTTTCTGAACTTCTTTGCATTTGTTAGATGTGGCCAACCCCCACATCTGTAACTGTGATGACTTAGTAGCAGTATATTAAACATCCTGTCTCTAAGATTTTTTAAATATTCAGGAAAATGCACAGTGCAGTCTAAGACCCTCATTTTCAAGGGATGAATTTTGTTAGTGTCAGGAGCAGTAAAGACTTGCATCCTTTGGCCCTGGAAAATTTTTCTTCTGCTTCTGACAAATAAGAAAAAAGAACACAGGAGTATCAAGAGTGGTCCTTTACCTGAAGCCAAACACCTAGACCTTGAATTCCTGTTCATTCTCAGGATGTGTTTGGACAGCCAGAGCATCAAAGGACATAGCAGTATTCCTTTGCCTTGGGCATCTGCTGATCCTGTATCTGAACACAAATGGTGTTACAGTGGGAACATGTGCAATAGGATCAAATCAGGAACAAATCCTGTGATTGCAGCCTCTTATGTTTTCCATCTCCCTGTATTCTTCAGCCTGGAGTCCATATGTGTCTTTGTGCATGGTGGGTACTGTGTACTGAAGAATAACATGTGTGATTTGTCTTGTTGCAGCTCTGCTGCCTCCACATCTGTCCCTTTTCATAAGCTTCTCAGTGCTTCTTTTAAGAGATTCAGTGGGGAGGCATAGAACTGTTGCCCACCCATCTTGGGAGAGAAGGCATTTTACAGAAAGTGTTTTCTAGTAAAAAGGAGGAAAGTAGAATAGCAAACCATTTTGAATTTATAATAATTGCACGAAGGGAGTAAAATTATATATGTGTTCCTCAAGTGTGGATTATTTTTTCTCTGCTTTTATGACATTTACTTCCCTGTATACATCAATGGTTCCATCAAAAGTGTCTTTCTTCAGTGTGAGAAAATGACCCCAACAATCATTCAGCATCTGTTTCAGTGGTGATACTGAATAATGTAATCAAGGGATCCTCCTCTTCTGTGATGTTTGCATCACTTCTAAATTGCAGAGCCTGTTCTAGTGACAGAATCAGGCTTGTTAGTCTTGAAAGGGGTAATGTGCACATCAGAGTCCTGGAGGTACTGCAGAGTTAATACAGCATTTTGTGTTGTGTTTAGCTGATGAACATACGACAACATAAAAATTAAGGGGAGGGTTATTAGATTCTCTCCTTTCCAGAAGAGCTGACTTGTACTCAATACATGAAGTATAAAGTTTCCTTGTAACCTGTTTTATCTTGGCCTTTAAAACAGCCTCACAAGTCATGTGAGTGCCATCAGTGGGAGATCATGTTGTGACCCTAGATAAACTACTTAGTCTTGGATGCCAGCAAGATATACAGAAATTTCTATTCTCAAGACTAGATATGTTTTTGGACAATCATGGTTTGTTGGAAATGCTCCTCACTGTGATGCCTGGGAGGTCGACATAAGTATCTCTGATACTGGTTCCACATTGTGGAAGGAGGCTTTGGTATCAAGACCTTTGCTAGTAGGAATCTGAGTGCTGTGCCTTTTCCTCAGAATGGAATCCAGATACTCTCCACGTGCATGGAGTTGCATGGCCAGCAGTGCTAGACCATTCTCCTTTACCTGAGGAGCTTGTTAACGTACAGATGACTTTACAGAACAGACTGGCATTCTCAGCTTGCAGTCTCTTAGGCCTGTACCTTGTACTAATACAACAGTTCCAGTAATTTTGGATTGTTTGCTGGAAACAAAACTAGTCCGGCTCCTGACTTATTTTTATTAAGGCTTACTTGATAAAACTGCCAAGGGCTTTTCTCCTCAGTCAGTTCTACATTTGCTGATAATCCTCAGCTCACTGTTTGAATCTGAATGGGTTATTTGCTGGTGTATTAAATAGCTGGATTTTTTGATTGCAGTAAATGGCTGATTTGTCCTCTTCATACTAGTTCCTTCTGAACACCTTATTCTTGTGGGTCTGTCATAAATTTTCTTCCAAATGAGGCTTCTGAACTTTACTTAGATCTGGGACTTAGCTTCCTTTTTTTCTTTCTAGTACCTCCTGTTTCTAGAGCTGAGATATGCTTGTTTACACCAAACATCAGGAGGACCTTATTTAGCTTTACAGAATTGAAATTGCTTATACCAAGGTCTTAACATTCATAGTTCTCTCCATGCAGAAGGTGGTTAATTGGAAAAGAGATGGACAAGGAGGTGTGTAAGGGAGAAGTTGAAAAAGGAGTAATTATTCACAAACGTGCCCACTAGAAGTAGGGTCATCAAATGAAACTGATGATACAAGCTTTAAAAAAAAAGTGGGAGAGATTACAACTTTTTCACAGTGTGTACTTGACCTATGGAACTGCTTGTTACAAGATGTGGATGCAAAAATGTGTATGTGGGTTGAAAAGAAAAGTGGACAAATCCATAAAAAAGTAAACTGTTAGGGTATATTAAATATTACAACTGGAAAACAATAAGTTTTAAAGACTTTTCAAGTGACTGTTCTGGGGAAGTCTCACAATGGGCTTTTCCCTTTTTTTTAGTTGTCTATCAGGCATGGGCTGTTGACCACTGTCTGACAAGAGCTGGGCTAGATGGCCTTGTAGTCTGACTTTGTATGGGTGTTTTAGTTTGACAGTTGCAGCATAGACTACTAGAACAGCCAAGACAAAGCTACTTTCATGACAATGGCATGTTCCACCACAATTCATCCTGTGGTGTGGAGTTTTCTTAAGTGTCTGTTGCTGACATCTGCCAAGTTACCACATGCAACTTGTCTACACTTTCACCTGGGTGGGCACTATATATTGCAGAGGCTTTCAGAATGATGAAGTTTTGAAAAGAGCGTAAAGGACACCAAGATCCACCTCTAGACAAATTGTGATTTTGGAGGAAAGTAGTTGCTATATGGAAGTCATCCATAATACAATTTGTAAGTAGTTAATTGCAGAAATATGGAAAAAAATGTTTTCCACTAACTAAAGCTCTTATTCATACACTTTTTAACTTCTTGCCATCTTTGTCTGCCATAGAGCTCGAGTGCAGAACACCTTCAAGGTGAATGTGCACAACCACAGCACATCTTAATGAACCCGGTAACCAGTTTCTTCCCCCTTTAGAACACTGCTGTCCTTTTCCAAAGAATGAAGTTTGCCTGGTGACTTAAAGATGAGTAGTTAGGAAATGCAGACTGATCTCAAAATTGTTGGATTCTGAGTCTTTCTTTGCAGTTGTAATGCAAAAGGACAACTCCACTGAATTGAAGGTGACAAATGACACCAAGTCTGCCCTGAGGAGTCCACTCAGTCTACTACCTTACCAAAAAAGGATTTTATTGGCCCTTATTGAAAAGGAGTTTTCACTGCTGTTTTGAATTAAAAGGAAAGAATCACTGATCACTGTGGAGACCCTGGTGTGAAGCCTTTGCCAGTGGTATTCAGTGAAGCACAGTGGTTCCCAAGGGAAAAAGACTATACTTAACAGGGCCTCTTCACTACCAGTCCACGCCTACAGCACAATGAGCTTGAGAAATTTTACATTCTTTGAAAAGAAGTGGCTTCTTTATCTGACTTATCAGACAAACAAATCAAATCGGCCTTAAAAAGACCAAATTTGATGCAGTAGTTAAGAATTTAGGGGCTGTTAAAAATGCATCTTTTATTAACAAAATTTTTATCATTTGTTTGGGGCAGGTGATAGCGGTGCAGTTACCTCTAAAAGCAGTTTCAACACTGTGTTTGGCCTTTTGCCTTCTGCTGTTCTGGGAGGTGCAACAGAAGACAGCTCCTGAACATCAGTTCAATTTGGTGCTATAGTTACGGTCCAAAGTCATAAAATCCCCCCCACAAATATTATGGGGTTGTCGAGCTGATCCCTATATCTTGAGTACTGTCATTTCAAAAGTGAGGAGGGAGTCTTTGAAAAGTTTCTGTACTGACAAGTCAAAATGTCTGACGGTCATCACTCCCTCATTCTACTATAAAATTGTTTTTTCTGAGACTGGGGAAAAAAAATGACAAAGGATTTTTCCACATTGTTTCCAGTAATTATTGTATAGGATTTACCTCATGGTTTCCAGGTGGTTTTGCCTTATCTATATGGACTTCTGAAAAAGTTATGCTGTGTCAGATATATTTAGTATATTTAATACACCTAGGATGTCTGCACCATTCTTCAAGGTGCAGATGGAGAGCTGTGAATCTATTGGGAAGTTGTAGGCACCCCATTGGTACTGCTGCTGACATTACTCATGCTTCCACTTGCAACCCCATTCAAACTGGGGTTGTCTTCCCTCCTGAAAGTGTGCTTTCTCCACTATTTCTAATTCTAGAAACTCAATGTGGAATGCATTTTGTCTGTGATACCAGCCAGAATTTTTTCTTATCCATAGACCTACAAAAGTCATGTCTCCATATGTCTAGTAAAACTTTCTTTTGAAAATTATCTAGGAATAAAGATTAGTGGCTCTTCCTGCTAAATTGTGGCCCATGAAGTTTCTTAGGTGTTTTGAATGATGGCTTTTGCTGATGGCAGGTGAAATTGATAAAAGTGAAGACAATTTAAAATCTGTATTCAGTACATTGTAACTGCTGCCCCACCACACTGTCCTGAGATTTTATTGCCATCTCCTTTATTTTGTTTCTCTTTCTCTGCTCTGGTTGTTTGTTTCCAGTTTTTCAGATTAGAATGATAGAGCACTTCGCATGGTAGTATCTAAAAGAGATCTTCAGATCCTGAAGCATACTTAGATTTTTGTAGCAAGTCTCCCTTGAGGGGGCAGATGTCAAATTGTGTCATGCAAGGCAGTTTGTTACAAGCTGTATGTCTTTCAGAGACTCTTGTTGCGAGTCAGACTGTCTGCTACGGCTCTCCCCCATAAGTGGAGATTCTTACGAATCTTGAAAACAGTGGATTTCTCCCAAGCATCTAGTCTACCTGCAACATGGTTTCAACACTTCAGAAGGCCAAATATTTTGTTTCAAGAAGGACCAGAACATGGTTACCAAGACATTCCCCAGTCGTTACTCTACATGCATTGCACAAATCCTGCAAGATTTGCCTTTGGCTGCACAGCAAATCTTTGTTTTGTCTGCTTCCTGAAGAGGATAATAACTTCAGGAGAAAAAAGAAATCCTTCCTGAAAAATGTCAGGAAATCTGGTTTGATATGACCCAGCTGATTTCTTTCATCAAGTGATGTACATGCACTGGCCGTGATACATTATTATAGTGCCTCATGCTGATTTCTGTATGTGATGTATGAATATCTGAACAGCTAGTGAGAAAGGACCGAGTGTTGGCAGACCAGAAAAAGGAAGTCACCTTTGTTTTCTGCAACACTCCTAATGCCTACATGTTAATTAGTTCCTGTATTGGACCCTGTGGACAGCAATGAGGTATCATCTTCCTTTTCTTCTGTCACACCTAAAGGATGGGATGCCATCTAGAGGGACCTGGACAAGCTCAAGAAGTGGGGCCATGGAAACCTCATGAGGCTTAACAAGACCAAGTGCAAGGTGCTGTACCCTGGTTGGGACAACCTTCATTATCAACACAGCCTGGGGATGAACAGATTGAGAACTGCCCTGCTGAGAAGGACTTGGGGGTGCTGGTAGATGAGAGGCTGGACATGATTCAGCAATGTGCACTTGGAGCCCAGAGAGCCAAGTACATCCTGGGCTGCATCCAAAGCAGTGTGGCCAGCAGGGAGAGGGAGGGGATTCTGCCCCTCTGGTCAGCTCTGGTGAGACCTCACCAGGAGTGCTGCATCCAGCTCTGGGGTCTCCAGCACAGGAAGAACAGAGACCTGTTGGAGTGAGTCCAGAGGAAGGACACCAAGATGATCAGAGGGATAGAGAACCTCTCCTGTGAAGACAGACTGAGAGAATTTGGTTTGTTCAGCCTGGAAAAGAGCTAGCTTAGGGGTGACCTGGTTGGGGCCTTCCAGTACCTTAAGGAAGCCTACAAGGAAGACAAAAAGGGACTTTTTTACAACATCATGTAGTGACAGGACAAGAGGAAATGGGTTCAAACTGAAAGAGAGTAAGTTTAGATTAGATATTAGGAAAAAAATCTTTACTGTGAGGGTGGTGAGACACTGGAGCAGGTTGCCCAGGGAAATTGTGGATGCTGGAGCCCTGGGGATGTTCAAGGCCAGGCTGGCTGGAGCTCTGAGCAACCTGGTCTAGTGGACGGTGTCCCTGCCCATGGTAGGGGTATGGAACTACATGGACCTATAAGGTCCCTTCCAACCCAAACCATTCTATGATTCTATGATCTTGCCTAGTCAGCTAAGTGGAATGAGAGACAAAGATCACTACCCCTCTGAAAGGGGGAGAAATGAGTCTTCAGAATGTACCACTTGGTATTGCTTGGTTTAAGTCCACAGTACCAGCATAAACCATAGGGGACGTTTTCTGCCTAAAAGCTGTTCACTAAGTTTGCAGGATGTGGGAAACCAGTAAGAGAGGGTGGGAGGGATGGTTTGCCACAAACCACAGCTGTAAAGAAACCATTATTCTATATTAGAGAGAAAGGTCTTTATCCCTAAGTGCATTTTCCATTAAATCATAGTCCAGTACTGGAAAGGGCCCAGCTGCTTGGTTGAATGCCTTCAGGCCATCCCTGCATCTTTCTAAGCAACCTAGCCCTATAAAGGATGTTATAAAACAGTCAGGTAACTGAGATCTGTCATCTTGGAAATTGGGTCTTTCCTGGAAACACACAGTGACAACCAAAGTGCTGTACCATATTCTTTCTGAAATTATGGGCACAAGTGGCATCTCAGATGCATTACTGTCATTCAGAGAATGGCAACCATGAATTAGCAATTTTCATTTGCTGTATTTCTTGTTGATGTACTAGAAATCACTTCTAAGACCATCTATTTCCCAGTGAGTAAACTGTCTGATCTCTTCTGTGCTGGCTTGTTGCATGATAAAGGGTCTTGGATTTGTACAGGGCATCTGAAGCCTCTCTTCAAGACAGGACAAGAGACATTGAGCTTTGTTGTTTCCATCTATCATTTCTGGAACTGCATCAGAAATTAACCAGGGTTTAAATTCCTTCCCTGTATGCAAAAGAAAATACTGGTAAAGCAGAGATCCAGTCCACGTGTTCTTTCACTAAACATAGTGATTTTATACAGCTGTTTACCAGTATTTTCTAGTGATTTTGAATGTAAAAAATAATAATAGATGTTATTTTTTAAAAATTAGAAGACATATTTTTATCCTTGCGCTATATCCTAATTGCTGCTGTTATGCTAAACCACATTTAATCTATGTTATAGGCAGCCAGTAAGACCACAAAGGAGTATAGTTTTCCAGGTGTGTAGATATCACATTGTTGACCCCATATGTATTGAAAACTATGTTTTCATGGTTGATTTCATTGTCTTTCGATCACCTGTTAGAGAAGACAAGCCAGTACTATAGAAATGTTGTTTTGTGTGCCACTTGAAACACTTGTAGTGAGCAAGAAACCTTTTCTGCATAATGGAGCTGGCCCTAGAGCTGCATTTTGGTCACTCTGTGATACTGAACCTACTCTGAATTGGACCTGAGATCATATTGAAGACATCTGTGTCCTAAGACATTGCAATGGATCCTCTTCATGGGATGGCTGCAGTGATTTACAAAGTAGTCTGAGCCAGGAGACCTCCTGTGTATTTACTCTGATTAGGACACTCTAGTTACAGGTAAGGAAAGCTTCAGAGCAGCACAGAAAGATAAGAAAAGGATCTGTGAACTGAAAAAAACAAAAATCTAGTAGCTACAACAGAGAGACATGAGACATCACAAGACCCAGCAGAACAGATCTATGATGTTGCAAGAAGAGTATGTCAGGTATGTTTGTCTTTTATTACTTTTGGGCATGGTCCCTCTTTTTGACTGTGTATTGATGTTTGTTAGTTAATGGAAAGGTGAAACACCAAGCAACATATCCCAGTTCATGCAGTGGTAATAAGGATGTGCCTTAAGTAAGTGCAGCGAGAGAGCTAGAGACCATCCAACCCAAAGCCCAGGGAACAGAGACTCACTTAGTGTGCAAAGACTTTTCTTTGCTGAAGTGTAAGTATACGTTTTGTCTCATTGAAGCTGTGTTTCTCTCAGAGCTCTACAATGCACTACAGCCTGAAAAAGAAGGTGTTCAGGTTTTTGCATGCTTATAATAGTTTGCTACAGAGAAACGGAAACCACAAAGATTGTTGTTTGATCATCTGTGTAGGATCTGCCTTATGGCACTGCAGAATAGGTTTTTTTCACTCTAACCATTGATCTTTGTTAAAGAGACAAAGTGTGCTGGGATTGTTTTCATCAGCTTTTGTTTGCTTCTGCAAACAACAAAAGGGAACTGTTGAGAGCTGTATTCAGTGTTGGCCATGAAGATCCCACTTTTTCTTTCCCATTGTCTTCTTCAATTTGCTAGCTAGTAACAGCATGTAGAGAACTGCCCTCTGCCTTCTCACTCAAGTGTCCTGAAACATTTTGGTACACTTGTGGCCAGGAGCATATTCAATCTGTTACTAAGCCCCATGTAGCTAGTATCGTTTGTTGCTGAATTATAGCTAAAACACGCCTAGAAAAGTTTTTTTTTTAATTTTAAGAAAATTAATTCAGAGCCTGTATCGCAAATCTAATTCTCAAATGTTGCTAGGGAAATGGAAGGCTGGACAGAAAACCAATAACTGAAATGTGTTTGATTTCAAAAATTACTGTATCCATGAGTGTACTGTGTCCATACTGGTTGGACACCCCACGACTCTTCACCCCTGATTTTCCATTGCCATTTTGCCTTCTTTACCATGAGGCAAAAGGCTTGGTCTTTCTGCCACCTCTTCCTGCCACTGAGGAGCAGCAGTGAACAAGGACTAGTCAGGCAGTCCCGTCTCAAGGGGCTGCCAGGGTTAATCCGTGGGCCGTTCTGAAGTGCTCCAAGTGCCACGTAGTAGAGCTAAGTGTTCTAGGCTCAACCCTTTGGAGCTCCCCCTCCTTGCTCTCCCTCCCC
>VZRZ01008810.1:27908-43735 GCA_013398175.1 Climacteris rufus | reverse complement strand
CACACACACACTCTCTTGTAGCTACTAAATTTCTGGCCTGTCTGTCAGCATGGCAGTGTAGTCATAATGCATTCATTTGCTCTCTCCCTGGGCAGGGAGCAGGGAAGCATGGGCATGGAGGGCTGCACAGAGCACAGCAATGCAGGACTGATCAGAGCTGTACCTTTCATCATCACACCAATGACACAGGTCAGGGAGCCCCAGAGAGATGAAAAGGATAAAGCACTGGGGATTGCCTCTATCAGAGCATGTGTGCCCTGGCCAAAATGTCACACAAGTTGGCAGGCTGCCTCCAGTGACCCACCACCCTTGCTAACCTCTAGCCAGCTGGTGATGGTGTAGGAAGGGCTGTTATGGTTTATTAAGACATCCGAGTTTACACGTTGCAGCAGCCTCACATGAGGTATATGGAAGCAGCCACTATTGTGAATGGCTTGATGGAAGAGCTGATTTCTGAGCTGACTGGAGAGCCCTGGCCACAGGCAATTAATGAGCTAGGTGTCATTTTACACTCCGTTGCTGGGGACCAGGAATTGGGAGGAGACAGGGAGGAATCTCTGTGGTCTCTAGAACATGACTTTTAAGTAGCTGTGTTTTGGCAAGTCAGAGACAGCCTCTGAGTCTCATGTGGCATACAACACCAGAGATTTTTACCTCTGGGAGTATCTGTGGCTGAAAAAGCCCATTTAAAAGACTGCACTGATTTCTTGCCTGGGCAGCATTTGTAATCTTTTTATAAGCATCAGATCAGTACCTGAGAGGAAGGGTGTGTTATTTACCTGTATGTACAGGTTTGTACTGGCAGACCATATATATTAAAATGGACATAGGACATTTGTCAGCTGTGGCAACTGCATTACCTTGGATATTTAAACAGTATTGTTGAAAGTGTTTTATATTTGAGGGGAGTTCTATATGATGAATCTCTCAAAAGCAGATGCCAGAGGTGATGAACATGTCTGAAGGACTAGGTTGGGATAGGGCACATACACACCAGGTACAGTTTGAGGCTAGTAACACATTTCCATTTTGGGATTATTTTGCTGACCTAAATTCTGTTATTTTGAAGAAACATTTTGGAAAGGGTAAAAATTTTAGACTGAGTATGCCACAGCAGCAGCAGTTTAAAAACAGTAAACCATCTAACCCTTCAATAAACAACCTGCTTGTGAAAAAATTAGCATCTCTCACCCGCCCCCCAAATATTTATTTTTTACAAAGTTTTTGAGATTACTATTTTTTAAGTCTTGGCAGGTGAGACCAAGTTCAGGTCATCATGCAGAACAGGTGCAGAACACCCCAAAGCACCTCACAAACCACAACAGACAAGAGGTCCTCAGGGTGTATCAGATCACAAATGTATAAGCCAAATATTCAGGTACCTACAGATACCGCTCCTGCCCTGACCCCGAAACCATTCCTTAGAAACTCCAGGAAGGTAAAAGAGCTGAATGGAGACATCAGTCCCTCTGAATATGGAGTCAGCACCCTCTTTCCTTGTATTTGCCCACCCTCAGTAGGGTGACTGGGAGCCTTGCAGTCTGCAGTGGGAAACCAATAGCCAGGATCTGTCAACTGAACTTAGAGATTTGGCAGACAGAGTTTCAGCTGCAGGACTCCTGGAGCACAGCTCTGAAGTACAAAAGTCTAAGTGTATCTCTGAGCATTTCTTCTCTCAGCAGCTTCCCTGCTTGGTGCATTTTCCTTCTCTTAAGGAAACTTTCAAGAATTCCTCCTACAGGGAAAACCTTTAATACTTCAGGCTAGTGGGGAGGGCTGAGGTCTTAAGATAGCTAAAGCAAGAATAGAAAACATCTCCCCTTTTCCATTCCCTCTTTCACCTGCTTTTTCATTCTCTTGCTTTCCCAGCTCAACCACCCAGCATTCAAATACACAGCAGTTCTTCCACATTATCCTTTTCTTCCGCACCAACCATCCGGCCATTTTGGAGAGTGTGGCCTTTGTGTCACCAAAGTAACTCCTAGAAGGAACATTACACTGCCAAGACGACCAAGAAGTGTTCCAGAAGAGATCCCCAAGG
This sequence comes from Climacteris rufus, assembly GCA_013398175.1. Classification (NCBI taxonomy): domain Eukaryota; kingdom Metazoa; phylum Chordata; class Aves; order Passeriformes; family Climacteridae; genus Climacteris; species Climacteris rufus. Next base: position 41,694 of record VZRZ01008810.1, on the reverse strand, counting down.
GCTGCCAGACTCTGAAGGTTTGGCACTTGGCCCTCAGCATGCGTAGTCTCTGACCCCCAGTTCTGTGTTAGCCTGGGAGCAGGAGAATGGGTGCTGACAGTTTTTTTTTTCTTGGCTTTGGGTGGGCCAGGGGGCCTTTCAGCTGCACTTGCAGGATTTCACCACCATGTTGGAGAGCTGCTCCACTTTGGGGGTCCTCCCAACATAGTACAAGATAGTGAGTGGCTCCAGGTCTTGGGGAACACAGCAGGGCGAAGCAGATGCCTCAGGGTTCAGCGTGTTGTATAAACCCAGCACCTGCAGAAAAAAGGTAAATGTGGTGACAAGGTCAGGAACACATTTAAGTTGGTTGAGGACAGGAAGAGGCTGCCAAGTCAACAGGTCTCTAAGTGTTTGGACTGTGCTCATCAGAGGGTATTTCCCTGAGGTAATACTGCCCTGTCACTTCCTGATCATGGCCTGCCCTGGCCTGACTCTTAGAGAGTTTTTTGGGTTTTTTTTTCTGACTGTAATACCCTTGCTCTCTGTGGCTGATGCCTAAGGGTTGAAGGAGTGCAAGTAGTTGTCTCCTTTCATCTCTAATTTGGTACAGCAGTGTGTCACAATTTTTGCTTTTAACAAGGTTGGGTGTAACCAGCCTGGGGCCACACTGTCTTGGATTCTACTAAAGAAACAAGAAGAAAAGAATATCAGTGCTGCTTATTTCAACCAACATCTCCAGATAGCACTGGATGAATGCCAGTCCTCTCAAGTATCCACAATTCCCTCCCATCTTTGAACCGTCTGATGCCTTGTCCCTCCACTCTGTGCTCCAAGTCATTAGACTGTAATACTGGAGCCAGGACAGTGTCCTGTGGGACCCCACTGGATTCTTCCTCCCAGCTGGTCCCAGCCCACAGATGACTACACACTGCAGCCACATAACCACTACAGATCAGTTGCCACGTTTCTTGCCAAGGGTGACCACTTCTCAGCAGTGAGCATGATCTCACCTGCACTACTGTGGTCTCTTTAGTGCTTATCTGGTATAAATGACAGGGTCTGGCACATTGCATTTTAACTACTCTACAGCCTTTGGGAATGAGAGGTACTAAGGATACATGCTGTTCCATCATCCAGATCCATGTAATCGCAGTTACTGTAGTAGAAACTCTCTGGGATCCTGAGCAAAGTACCCCTGGCTGTAGCATAGGGTATCATGTACTCTGGGGCCACTCTACTCAACAGCAGGTTAAACAGACTGGTGAGAAGTCTTCTTTTCACCATGTCTTTCTTAGGTGGTGCTGACAAAGCTGTCAGCAGCTATATTGTTCTAAGGGTTTTTTTGATCACTTCACTGACCTTAAAGGTTGATCATTTCCTTTCCTGCTTTATAAAAGAACATTAGGAGTCATTCTAAAGTCTCCATTCTCTCCCACTGATTCAGTCCAGTTATCTTCTAGAGAGCTTCTCAGGACAACCAGATGGTAAAGCTACATGCCCATTACCCTTTCAAAACTGTTTGTTCCCTTGCTTTGTCTTGTGCTGACTGCCCAGCATCTGTTCACTTCTTCATTGCCACAGATCAGCTGTTCCCACTGATATTAGTCCTTGAGCTTCAGTGAACTCTATTGCTATGCAGACTCTCAAGCTGTCAAGAAAATATTAGCATCTTTTCTGAAATATCATCTTTACCTAGTTATTTATTCTTCAGCTGAATCTGCTTTTTCCAGTAACTTTTGTAGTGAAATCTGAAGTTGATAGCGAGCTGTTGCATTATTTGGATTGGTGTCTTTTGTCTTCTGTGGGCAGAAGCACAGGATTTTCCTCTGGCTTTTTCTGCCTCAGCAGTGGACTGTCTGATCCTTAATCTGTCTTCTCCTCTTGATACTTTTCCCATGCTGGTGCTTTTCTGTTACTTTTATTTTCTTCCACTCTAGCCAGCCTCACACTATATTCTTCCCAAAGACTGACCAGCCTACTCACATTAAACAGAGGTTATGCCTAAGTTACCTGAAGACAGTTGCTTTCTGCCAGATTTTCACTCAAAAATCTCACTGCCTAGTAGCTCTCTCCCTGCTGTAGATCAGGTAAAATTTATGAAGCTGGAAAGGATACCTGTGAGAAAAATCTTACTGAATGGCTGCATTCACTTCTGGACATGGATTTTCCTTCACTTTTGGACTATAGTTGCCCCTGTAGGAGCAGATGGCAGGCACATGCCATTTCACTACAGTTTTGCATGACTGCCTGGCACAGAGTGTAGAAAAATCCTCTGTCCAGTGCAAACTGCAGGAGAAATTTAGGAAGAAGGTCATTACTAGAACTGATGTTTGATGTGAACAATTCAGTTAATACTATGGCCATTGCCAAGTAAGTACCCTAAAACCATCAGTCCTGATGTTTCACATCTTATCCAAGAGACAACAACATATTTCTCCTCAATATTTGCCTGAAAGCACAGATTTGGTACTGACTCCAAAGAAAGCCCATTTTCCCTGCTGAACTGCCTAGGCTTTTTTCTGCAGTTTCCTTGGAATGTTTTCACAAATACTGATCTGAACTGCTTTTGCTGCTTTGAAGAGACTGGATCTTGATCAGACTTAGGGAGAAAGGGGGAATCACAGCCACAGGCCCCAGCAGAATAATACACTGGATGTACCGTGCTGTGAGTGGTGTCTGCGCTGCGGAGGTACGGACAAGGGCCCGAACAAAAGTTAGCAAAGTAACCCTTAGGCTCGTGGACCCATTTCCAGCCAAGGTCCTGTCGGAAGTCAATGTACAGAGGACGCACGCAGCAGTTCTCCTCCAGGTTCCTGAAAAACAGCAGTGAAACACCGTGAGTCTAAAAAGGGGCCTTCCAGGTGCTTGCGAGATGCAGCTTCCTGAGCAGGACTCGTACCAGCAGTGCCGCTGGGATGCGGTGGCTGCAAGCGCCAAATCCTAGCAGCAGCACAGACAGGCAGCGGTGGCAGCTCAGCAGCTGGGCTGCTCGTGCTGCTGGGCTGCTCGTGCTGCTGGGCTGCTCGTGCTGCTGGCAGGTGGCTTTCCCACTGCCCCCACGAGGCAGCACCTGGCTGCTCCAGCCACTGGTAGGGGCTGCTGTGGGGCCCTGCCCAGCCTGTGCTCGAGAAGGCACTTGCAAGTCTCTCTGAGCCAGTGGCTCTGCCAGAAGCACACAGCACCTCTGCTGAACTGGCCAGTGGCCCTTCTGGCACCACGGTGACCCACAACCCCCTCGGAGGGCTCTGCTTTTCCCGCTGGCATGGAGTTTCGCCAGGCTTGCCCACCTCAGGCGTAGGATGTGGGCAGGTTTCTCTCTTACCGGAAACAGTAGTTGGTATCCAGGGCCCGTTTCTTTCTCTGGCCTCCCAACACGGGGCTCTCCAGTCGATGTGGGGGTAACATCATCAAGATGAGGTGGGGATTATGCAAATCTTTCTGCTTCTTCAGGCGTCCCAAGTCCCCACGACCATAGTCATCCTCACTGTCAATGCCTTCAGAAAAAGAGGATCCACAAAGAAGAAATTGGCATGGAAGTGGAGGATGCCACAAGACTTTCCAATACATTTAACACTCTCATGCTTGCTCTTGAACCAGGTAAAAGGTATTGAGGTGCCCTGTCCACTTACTATAGGATTCCTCCCTCACAGGGACCCCTTTATTTCTGGTGAATTTGACTGCTGCGGGCCTGAAATACAGGCTTACAGGCCACCTGTTTTACCATTTGCAAACTGCTGGTGGGGCCATTAATCCATCCCACTCACTCCTGGCTTGAGTCCCAGGACAGGCAGGAAGATGAATGGTTTAAAGAAGATGTCAGATAATTGGCACTCTGCAGAACAGCCTCAGAAATGGAGCCTGTGGGGGCCAGTGGCTGCTGCCCAGGGCTGCAAGCCAGGAGGTTCCTAGTTCTTAGGCCAGCCAAGCCACTGACTCTCTGAGCCACCTCACACAGGATGCCTAACTTCCTTGTGTTTCAGTCACCCTAACTGGAAAGCAGAGCCTCTGTGGAAATCTGAGAAGGCATCAAGCTGAACTTCCCAGAGAGACACTGAAATACAAAATTATTCTTTTCTGCAGAAACTCATGGAAACCCACCCAGCCTGCCCTTAACTTCTTTTTTTAATTTCTGTATATAGTGGATATACCCATACAATGAACATACAAACCCAGATGTGTATGTTTTAACACAAATGTTACACAAGGTACAATTTACATTAAAATGCTTGAATATATAAAGCAAGACCTCATTTTTTTCTTTAGATGCTTGAGGCTTTCCCTTCCCCAACAGCCTCCCCTAACCCAGCTCTTTATCACCTTTGAACTTGATCTCCAGGACCTCATGCAAATTCTCCAAGATGTCCCCGTTGGGCTGAAAAGTATGGCAAGGACAGTGTATGCTAATTTCCAGGCCAAGGTTGGACTCTGCAAAGAAGATGACTCTGTGAGAACAGTCTTTCTCAGCTGGGATGGCTCCTGGTGCAAGGAAGTTTTATGGAGGACACATACTGTGCTAACTCCTAGACAGTGGGGTGGTCTCAAAGACAGGGATGCTATCAGAGTTGGGGAACAGAAGCTGCCTTTGGAAGAATAGGAAGAAAAATCCACCAGTTTTCACCTTTGCCAAAAGCCCTGCTCTTTCTAAAGGGAACTTTCTGGAGAGGTAAGAATGGTGCTTCTTGTTACTTTTTTTAAGGCTATTAAGCATCCAAAAACATTTGTGAGCTTCAAGGAGCTCCACTGGGAAAAAATGTATTGTGAAGAGCTGGCTTTGGTCTCTGTTAAATCAGTTTTGCCATCCTCAGTACCTCTCTATTGTGCTTCTGCTTCTGCTTAATGTCTGAAGGAGAGATCTGAAAATAAGCGAGTTGGATATGGACAAGTAATTTCACAGGCAACATTTTTCTCAGCAGCTGCAACCTCCTGTTTTGTTGAACTCCTAGCAGTCTTAAGTCACACAGACTTTCCAGAGGCAAGTCTATTTTCATAATAACTTCCTGGACCAGTCGTGCTGTGTGGGCCTGACTAAAGGAACATAAGACTCTTATGAAAGCTCCTTTTTTATGTTGTGCCATGAATTAAAACATCTGGCTTCCCGGGGCATTGACAAGGTGCCTAGCACCTTTTTTCCTCAGCACTATATATACTCTGTGATGTCTTGTCAGCTAGTGTGCCTGCCCAGAGCTTGCTGCAGTTCCAGCCCTGAACTCCAGCCATCAGGACACAACTTGGATTGCTTGAAATAGGAGGAGCCTGAAAGCTCCCAGCTTACCCTTGCAGGGAGCAGCTGTTTGCCAGTACCTGCATTCCAGTCTTCAGTGGCACCTAGCTTCTAGCTGTGGGGGCAGTCCAGCTGTGAGTCATGCCTGATGCCTTACGCTCCAGCTGTGAATGGGGTCAGTGTTCTTGCTGGGAACTGCCCCATACCTGTCTGTTGGGCTGTGGGGTGGTAGCAGAGGTATGTTCTCTGCAGCGTTAAAGCCTCCATCTGTCTAGGTGTGTCAGCCTCTGGTATTTCCTCACCTTTATACCTGACAAGCTGTACACAGCTAATAAACCAGGATCCTTGCTGCTTTCCCCCCCCTACTACATTTGCTCTAATCCACATGAAAATTTAAGCAAAGCATTCGTCATATTCTATGTATCGTTTAGACAAGCAGAGGGGTCCCCTCTGGGCTTAGTGTAAAGAGTTTCCTCCTCCAGAGAATGAATCCTCATTCTGACTCAGCCCACACTGCTACACGATGGGGCCCCCAGGACAGAGCTAGGAATCTAGCAAACGTCACGCATTGAGAAAGCTCTCTGGAGGAAGGCTTGTTCTCAGACTGAAAGAAGCTGTCCTCTATGTGAACCACGTTTCTGCAACAAGGGGAGCAGAAAGATACTCCTGTCAACGTCGATTCCCATTTCTATAGATGCCCTGACACCCGGTCCAGCTAAGATCCCTACCTCTGTGCAGCAGCCACTCACGCACGGTGTCGGTGACATCGAAGGACAGCCACTCAGCAGAGCCCCGTGTCTGCACATTCCTGCCACTGAGGTACCGCTGCTTCGCTATGTGCTCATCCGGCCGAAGGATCTGTGTCACAACGAGGCGTAGGAAAAATCAGCCCGTGTCATGCAGAACCAAGGGATAGCCTTCAGTCTTTTTTTCTCCCCCAGTTTGTAAAAAACTGATTCAGAGGGTTTGTCTTGGCAAGTGGACACCAGGAATACCCTGGCATGGGCGAGAGGACATGCTTCACAACCAACTTGAACTCCAGAGATCTACACAATGCTTATTTCTGTGTCCTAAGCAGCCCACCTCTCTCAGTTCAGCGTTGTTTTGGGACATGCATCCAGAGGCAGAAGCACATGGCAACTGATTTAATGAGTGGGCTTGTTTCTCTATATACCTGTGGAATATGGATCTGCATTTCAGAGTAGAACCAGCAGTGGTTAAGACAGCATTTTGCCTCAAGTACCCTGTCCAGCAAGCCAATTTATTGAGTTCTCACTGTGGCATTTTCAGGTGTCCTACACTCTTCAACTTGTATCAAAACACACCAGGGCCGCTTGGGTTTAGAGACCTCTCCCTCTGCTCTGACATCTCACTTCCAGACAAACAACCACAGCATGTTCAAGGTGTTCCTCCCTGCAGACCCCAGGCTGACTCCACAGACCACTGAACCTATGGAGAAGCTCTGAGATCACCTCCTTGTCAGTTGTGTCATCTGGTAGAGAATTGCTCTGACCTTTGAAGCAGGATTCCAGGAAGTCCTCAAGAGCTACCACCCAAAGACAATTTTAGCTGCACTCCTATGGTAAAGTGGAGAGACATAAGTCTGTGGGAATGTGCTACCCGGATGCTAAGCTGTATCATTAGTTAGGTGGTCCAGTCCAGCCTATGACCACTTCCAAGCCTGAACCAGACCTTGCTCTGTCAGAGTCCCTAGGTTCAGTGTAAACTCCAGATAAGTACCTGGATTAACAGGTGGCCTGAATTGTGCCCCTGGGGAACTGCTGCTGAAAGGAACACTGAAAGCAAGTACTATTTTCCTAGTAAATCAGTGACAGGAGAGAGAGCTCCAGCCACTGGATTAGCACCAACTGTGCTGTGACAAGGGAAAAAAACTGCCAAGGGACCTACACATGCAGATGTGGCAGGAGGGTCAGAGCTGCTCCACTGCTAAGGGGCTCCCCTTCCAAGTCAGAAAAGGACAGCACCACCTTGTAAAAGGAAAGACAGGTGACCATATCACTGCCTATGGTGGAAGAAGCCTGGCTTACAGCATGCACTTTCTTCTCTCTTCTATGGCTCTGCACATTCAGTTGAGACAACCATTAAGAAGTCAAGCAATTCTGGGCTCAGACACTGGGGAAGGTCATAAGATAACTCACCTGGAAGAGCTCAATGCGCTGCTCACTGCGTTTGGAGCTTGGGTTGGGCACGCGCAGCACCCGAAACTCAGCCCGGAATAGGTTGGTGCTGTTCTTCTCTGCTGAGGACACATTAAAGCGGAACACGTTGGAGGTGACACCTTTTGGACAAATGCCCAACTCATCTAGGAAAAAGAAATACAGAAAGACTGAGAACCATATCTGTGAGGGTGTGTTGGTTTTGCAGGGCCTGTTTTTTTTTGGTAGTGGGGGGGCCACAAAGATGGCTTCTGTGAGAAGCTGCTGGAAGCTTCCACCACGTCCTGCAGAGCCAATCCCTGATGGCTCTGAAGATGGACGTGCTGCTGGCCATGGCTGGGCCAATTAGAGATGGAGGTAATGCCTCTGTGATGACATATTTAAGAGGAAATCAAAACAAAGTTGGATGTGCAGTTTTAATTCCATTTAAATGAAGAGGAGGAGTGTGAACATGTGAGAGAAACAACAATGGAGACACCAAGGTCAGTGAAGAAGAAAGAGGGGAGGAGGTGCTCCCAGTGCCAGAGCCAGAATGTCCCTGCAGCCAAAGGCAAGCACTACGCTGCCTGTGGTGAGGACTGTGTTAAAGCAGCGTCCCCCTGCAACCCTGGAGGCCCACGGGGATGCAGAGATCCACCCGCAGCCATGGGGAAGGAGTCCATGCTGGAGCAGGAGGGGTGGATGCCTAGAGGGGGCTGTGGTCTGGTGGGAGTCAACATGGATAAAGAGGCCTTGCTCCCAAGTTGGACCAGCCCATCCTTGGAAGGACTGCACCCCGTGGCAGAGGACCCACAGCAGCAGTATTTGGTAGGCTGGTTGCTGGTGAGAGGGGTTCGGGTTGCAGCAGTTTGGGAGGACTGCTGTTCGTGAGGTTTGGACCCATGTTGGAGTAGTTCATGGAGAACTGTTCCTGTGGGAAGGGGATTGATGCCACAGTGCTTGCAGGGATCCGATTCCTCTCCCTAAGCAGCAGAAGAAAAATCCCAGGCAATGAACTGACCAAAAACTCCCACCCCATCTCCCTGCACCATTGGTGGGAAGGAGGAAGGGGCTGGGGGGAAATGGTATTTAAGGGCTCATTTTACTTCTCATTATCCTCCTCTGATTTTGTTAGCAATAAATCCACTTACTATCTTCAGGTTGAGCCTGTTTTGCCTTGATGGTAATTGGCTAGTGGTTTTTTTTCCCCCTCCTTTTCTCAACACTGTGAACTCTTCATTAAAATTTTCTCTCCTCTGTCCAGCTGCAGAGCAGGGGAGGGTGAGCAAGCAGTAGTTCATGGGTGTCTGGCATCTGGCCAGTCTCAAATCATGACATAGGGGCAGGATCTCAAATAATAATATTGTTTGAGAAAGAACTTTCCAGTAGAGCCCTGTCATTCAAACATCTTGCCACTTGTGATGCATGGCTGTCCAGCTCAAGATAACACAAGATGAATTCACTGAAATTTGGTCTACATACGTGCAGCATTTTGCAAACATTCCCATACTGCCATGTTATTTTAATGCCACAAGACACAGAATCAGTAGGAATCAACGACAGTGTGTTTATTATTATGTCTTCTAACGCTGCTCATCAAATGTTGCTAATGCTCATGAGTTGGCTGCATCCAAAATGACAGCTCCAGCCCAGGCAATGGCGCAACCCCACTTGCAGTTAGTGGGGCCTATTCCCAACAACAAGGATGCTGGGATTCTGTTCATCTGGAGACATGAAGCCACACAGGAGGTGGTCTCATTGCTGTTGAATCTTAATTTTACAAACCTTGATGCTGTCTCCTAGAATGGAAGCCACCCAGTGTCAAACAACACAAAGCACAAGGTGCGGAAGACTCTTTAGGGCAGTGGCTATCCAGTGTGTACTGAAAGAACTGGGGTTTAAAATTGGTTCTCACTCATGACCTGGAGAAGGCACTCATGAGCAGTCCTAGGCCTGTGGAGATCACACACAGAGGCAGGAAATAATAGAGCAGTTCTCTGCCTCCACGTGTGCCTGCTGAACAGAAAAACCCATTTCACAGATGCTCCAAAAGAGAGTAGGTAAAAGCTGTAAGGTCCAAAACAGAGTCCTCAAGAAAAAATAACACTTTCTTCAGTGGGACCTTTTTGGTCTCATGGAAGTCTTTGTTCTTGCTGCTGTTGTTCCTCTCCTACTGACCTTGTTAGCCTTCATGGCTCTAGCATCATGAAGACACAGCAGCTCCTACTCTGTGTCTACATGCAGGTTTGTTTGCAGCCCTACAGAGCCTCTCAGATAATCTCTGAATGTTGTCCAATGCAACAGGAGTCTCTTCTATCTGGTGATATTTAAATTGCTTCTAAACAAACAAACAAAAAGAAACAGAAAGGTGATCGCCTGTTCCCAGATGTGGTTCCAGCCTGTGACAAACAGGCTAGAAGCCCTAGCTGGAACAACTTTCAAGTTACATTCCTAGAGACCTGCAGGCCCCTCTTTTGATCCCACCATCACTATCTCCCCTGAGAAACAGTTTCTGAAGATGGGCTAGTGTGAAACAGCATCTGTGTGCAGAGGTTCACCTCCCATACCAAATTCTGATTTGAGCAACACTGATGTACACTCATATCCATGGAGATTAAGGTCTTCCTCTTCCTTCACTGAAATTCAGCAAGCAGGAGCCTGCCAGTTTTCAAGGATGTGTTTTTAGGGTGCTGAAATTTTACTCAGTAAGCTAATGAGGAGATGCTCACATTGGGCATTAATTGGAGGACTTTTTGTCATTAGTACTATTGAATGTAACAGCAGTTCCCATACGGAAGAGTCTCTAGCTGTTAATGAAGAGGTGGCTGTTCCCACATCCCAGGAGACAAGACCCACTGCAGGCATGAGCTGGCCTGCTTAGCCCAGCAACCCTGAAGGGCAAAGAGTACTCCCCAGCCACACAGACGCCTGCTGTGGGGACTCCAGCCCTGTAACCAGTTCAGGGTTTGATGCCACAGAAAAGCCCAGCAGGAAACCCAAGCTCTCATTAAATCCAACATGTCATTAAGTGCCCAAAGACATCTTCCTAGCTGAAGTCTACCACTGGTCACTGTTCTGTGTCCTAGACCTAGGCGGATACTGTGTTTCAATATGCCCCAAAGCTGCTTTGCACTCCTAGCCCTATTAATAGTGCTGTTAACAGCCTGCCCTTTCATTTCAGACCTGACTGCCTGGCCACAAGGGGTGCCCCAATAATCATCAGAAATGCCTTTTTACAACGGACCAGTGGTCAGTTTAGCTCAGTACCTGTTACCAACAGTAGTGCTTTATCTGACAATCTATTTAGAGACTGCAAATCTGGTCCTTCAGTACACTGCAGATGAGAAACAACTTATGCTTTATCATCTCCTTAATATTTTTGGCTAAATTAGACAGCCATGGCGGTAAGACATGACAACTACTGTATTTCGCCTGCTGTCCCCACATTGCTTTCTACCTACTTACTTCACCATCAATGTACTGGTCTTGGAAGATCTTCCCAGTGAAAACAGTAATAGCTCCCTTCCCTTCCCTAAAAGTTTCTCATTCCCTTTGTACCTTAGGGACAAGCCCTCTGTGATGCAGAAATGGAGTGGTGTTCTGTGTTTCACTCTGAGCCTTGTGAGGCTGGAGCCTATTTCTCATAGCAAGGGGTTCAGGATACAGGTCTCGCTCCCAAGAAACTTGACAGCTTTAGGGCAAAGTACTTTTCTGCACGAGGTCACAGGCAAAGCCAGCAAGGGGATTTTTCAGGGAATTTGATCCAGTCCCAGCTGAGGTGTGTTAATCACAATGGAATCCAGAGGTATTCACCTACCAGCGCAAGAAAAAAGCTGGAGGCAATATTCCTGCAAGCTCTCCCAGTCCACAACACTCAGTGGCAGTAACCAAGCCTGGAGACCAGGATTCCGTGACACGCTGTGCACCCATGCCAGGCTATGCCTGATATGACATATCTCCACAATTGGACTCTGCTATTAGTGTGGAGTCCAGACAGCCCAAAGCTGTTCATTGCATCAGTGATGAGACCAATAGCCTCTTAGTGTGGACAATGTGATACAGGGAGCAGGTTCTTTTGGGAGCTTCCACCTTCCTATCCCTGATCTCAGTAAAGTGCAGGCTCACCATGTGCTGCTGATCCAGCAGAAATGGCTGTTGTTTCTGGCAAGCCCCAGGAAGGCTGATGGCTGTGCAGTTCAAGTTTGATGAGAAGGAAGGGCAGGCTGTCTGTGAGCAGGTATTGCCTCACTCTGTATTATACCCTGAATCACCAAGGTGTTTCATGCCAAAGCTGCATAACTTTGGAGAAAAAAGTTGATCCATCTGGAACTCTGCAGGTGGGAGGTTTGAAGGGAATAGATGCTTGGCCCCAGTGACCCATGACTTGAATTGCTTTGTCTATCAAGCTGCCTTGGAAAATGGCATCTGTTTTTCCTCAGGAAGGTAAGCAAAAAGCTATTTGCAGGACTGCTGTAAATGCTCTCCAAGCTTGAACCTAACCAAGTCCGTGGTTAAGGGGGTCTGAAGCACCTGAGTTTTATGAGATCCCTGAAGTGAACAGCTGATAAAAAGTGAGTTATTCTCCAAAAGAAAGTCCCTTTTAATTCAGGCACTGTACCGAGATGCACAGGAGAAAGACCATTCTGTGAGTCACCAAGCAGCTCACAGAAGGGATGGAGAACCTGGCTTTCCCTCTTGCTATTTTTGCTCCTCAGCTCTCCTTACTTTTGGGCCTTGCATCTTTGAGAAGGACGGGTTTTCTGAGCCAATATGACACTTAACTAACAGTCTGGAGCTAGAACAGTTCGTGTGCACACACTTCAGACTTGTCTGTATCATCACTGCAGTTCCTTCAATGGAGTAGTCCTCCCCTTCCTCCCCCCCCCACCAGGAGACCAGCTTTGGCTCAGAGCATGCTCTGAGATCACCACCTGGCACAGTGACAGAGTCATGGGAAAGTTGAAGTCCAGCCACTTCAGAAGACACGGGGCCAAATTCAGCCATGGTGTAAGCAATGAAACTCCCCAGGTTTCAAAAAGAGCGTGTCTCTTGACACCACGATCTGTCTGGAGCTTGTCTCTCCCAGTGTGACCAAATTCCAAAGATCCCTCTTTCTCTGGGTGGTGGTGTCTACACTATCCACTCCCAGAAATTTAATCTCAGCACTACCTGGTCTTTTGAACCCACAGGCCCAGTGTCCTATGGGGACATGGGACAGGATAATTCATTTCCATAGGATTTTTCCCCAAGCCATAATCCCTGCTCATCACTCCTTCTCATGCACCATTTCCTCTTTCTTTTCTCCCCTCAATTTTACCCAAATCCACTCCTCTAACTTCATTTGCCAGTGTTGTGCTTTGTGTTTTCCCCGTTTCCTTCTCCAAAAAACCCTGGTCCATATTGTGGTTATACTATTTTGCACACACTTGGTTTTCCCATATATGTTTAGAATTTCACAAACAACAGTAGGTCAAAAATGCTGAAATACAGGTAAGTTGCTATACCCTTTGCACTTTCTGTTCCTTAAATCGTGGTGTCTCCCGAGCTAAGCGCTAATCATAAAACCATATGGAGTGCAGTCTGCTAGAGATTAAGTAAAATTTGCTGCATTACCACATTGTAGCTTATTCCAGCTCATCATATGTCAAGATTAACATAAACCTGGCAAAGTAACTGCATTCTGAGACTGCCTGCACTAAGTCACAGCTCCTCCCCAGAACTGCTGGTGTTCAAGTCTTGTCCCCAGGACTGCACAACATCACAGGAGAACACCCTGGATAGTGGTATGACTGAATCTTCCCATTCCAAGGAATCCTAAACAAACCCAAATGACTGTGCCTACATGTGCTCAGCATCTGCAGTCTGCTTCGCGTTCATGTCTGCTCAGTCTCTGTCTTTGCATCTGCTCAGCTTCTGCACCTGAATCTGTTTAGTGTCCACATCTGGGCCTGCTCATCATCTGCTGCACACCTGCTCAACATCTGTCATTTCCTCAACGTCTGTGTTCCCCTGGGGGTCCCTTTGGCATCACCGTGTGCTTTACACCTGCTCGGCATCCCTGTTGTCTTCTACTCGCTCTCTGAACGCTCACACTGAGTAACACCCTCAACAGCGTCCTCCAAGCGGCAGTCTCTTCAGCAAGTGCCTCTCCACCTTCTCTGCCGCCGGCGTGGATGCTGCACGGACCGGACAGGTTGCCTGTATCTCTGCGGCAGGCGCTGGAGCTTCAGCAGGGAGGAGGCCGTCTACCTGCTATCAGCCAAACACCAGACCTGCGCCTTCTCCCAGCCCGGTGCGAAGCATTCACCCCGGCACTCACGCTGCCTCCTCCCCTGCTGCCTTCCCACCTCGCGGCTTCCCCTCCCCGCCTTGTCCAGATGTCAGGGCTCTTAGGCACAGGCTCGGCTCGCCGCTGCCGGCCGGGGCC
>VZRZ01008810.1:0-20918 GCA_013398175.1 Climacteris rufus | reverse complement strand
GGCCGGGGCGGGCCGGGAGGCGGCTGCGGACTCACACCCGCGGCAGGGGCTGCCCCTGCGCTGTGAGGGCACCGCGCGGGGCAGAGCCGCGCCTGGCGTTCTGCCCCTGCTGGGAAGCGGCTTTGTCGGTAACCGTGCGCCCTCTACTCCTTCGTGTTTCCCCCTGCACTACAGGTACTAAAGATGGGCCGTCGAGCCCGCCAAGACCTCTTTGCAGATGAAGGTCTCAGCAGGAAGAATTCCCCGTCTGCTTCTCTTGGAGAGGTGGGTGTCCTGTCAGGAGAACTTGTCTGTTAAACTGCTGGTGTCTCCAGTGGAGGATTCTTCATTTCATCTGAGATTCCTTCCTGCGTGGTGTGCTTTGTCCTTTGAAGTTTGTCCTTAGAGCTGGGACTTGTGTCTGCCCTGTCCCTTTCCTGGTGGTGTCCTTTGCATAATGTTTCGACACAGGATCCTGTCTAGGGCTATGGTTTCTTACACATCAAGTATGGCGAGTAGTATCATACAGGACTTGGAGCAGAACACACTCAGTTTTTCGTGAGCACCTCACAAAAAATGACATACCAGTTTTGCTCCCTGACACATTCAAATGGACAAAAGTGTCATCAGACTTCCACCTTGTTGACAGTGATATTTGTTTAAATGAGGCGATGCTTAACTTTTTTGCAATGCCAGTCAGTGGTCTTCAGCATACCATATTCTTGGCTTCTTTAAATTGGAAATCCATTTTGCCCTGCTGCCCACCCTGGCACCAACTTTGCTTCAAGTTACTCTGCTCAGAGCCCTGGGCCCTTCTGTCTTGGAGTGGCTACTCCCTGATCCTCTGTGCTGTGACAAAACTTTCCTATTACACTGAGTAGCTGTGTCTCAGACACCTGTGCTGAAATGGTTGGAGGGCAGATTTTTCCTTGGAGATCCTGTGATGCTGTTGAAAATAACACTGTTATGACTTAGCTTACAATAACACCTCATAGAGCAGGATTTTTTTTTTTCTGGAGAAAGTATGCTCTTCTTTTGATTGGCATAACAGAGAATCATCTCTCACCTAGGCATTCTCCCCTCAGGTATGCTATAGGCGTCCAGGATTGATTCTGTGAGGGAACGTGCAGAAGGCACAATTTAAGAAATCGAAATAACCGTGGACCTCATAGGTAAAGAAAGCCTCAAAGAAACCAGCTCATGGCTTAAAGGGGTGTAATTGTTGGTTAGCCTCCAGATTAGGGTGGTTCACTGTCAGATGTCAGTTCTCTTGCTGGAACTGGCCATCCTAGTTCTTCGGCTGATTCTCTCATTCAGAAGAGACCAGGCCATTATGTAGGGGTACAGCTGATGGACTGTCCCTTAACTGCAGTTGTACTTGGTGTATCTCACTTCACAGCCATTACAATAGCTGGGAAGAGATCATAGGGGCTTCGGGGCTTGGGCACCCCCGGAGAAGACTAAGAAATAATTACAGTGTTCTGTTTGAAAGCAGTGAGCTTTTCAGCAGCAGAAGGGCGAGGACTTTCACGCCTTACAACATTCAAATATGTTATTACTGGATCTTAACCACCAGCAACAGTCGTTTGTGTCAATAGTCTCTCTTCAGACAGGTCTTTGTTGCTAAATGTTTCTGTTAATTGAAAACCTTGGAGCTACTGGAAAAAAGACAAAATCCACTATATATAATCCTCAGCCTTTTCCTTTGTTCCAAAATTGGAGGCTTTTCATATATGACCATATTTGATACCAAAGTGAGCATTTAGTAGAACTAATACTGTTTTTTTTCATTCACCCTAGAATGGCAATCACTTTCTACTTCTCTGGTAGCTCAACCTTGGCTTGCTGTTAAGTGGTTGGATCAGCTCTTAAAATGAATGTCTCATTCGGCCATCTGGTCACCTAGAAACCTTTATAAGAAATCTTCCTGAAATAAATGCAAAAAAAAAAACCAAGCCTTTTTTTTTTTTTTTTCTGGAACTGGCAGTAGTGGGCTAGGCCCCATGTAACTAATTTCAACATAGACGGTCTTATTCTTATTACTGATTTTGAAGGCAAAGGGGTTTTTCTTAATCCTTCGCCATACTCACACCCTCATACACAGTTTCACATTTGGGTTGGTGATTCTGCCTTCAGAGGTGCCTCAGAGTTTTAAAACTGGTTGATTCACCTTGACTCTTTTTCAAATTTTTTAAAAATTTTATGCCAATCCACTCAGTTTCCACCCATCTCAAATTTCTGGTATGAACATACCATTTGTGCTATTTTTCGGGTCTTTTCATGATACTGAGAAGCATCCAGAAAGTGTTTTCCAGTCAGAGCAGCTTGCTTGAAGGAAGCAAAAAGTACCTGTCTATCCATGTTTCAACATTTGGGCTTATTACAAGGAAATTCACTTAGAAGGGTGAGCAATTAATGTAATTAAAATGATCTTTGTTTTGAAGTCAATAGGCAAATCATCTGACTTGAAGCATAGATCTTATCAGGTTATTGCTGATCTCTCCTTGACCTGGGCTCTCCCTTCCAAAAGAGACTCCAAACTGTGTGGCTCTGTACAACAAATGTGTTGTTAAAACCCCCTTCCCCAGGGCACAGCTGCAATGCCTTGTGCCTTGTAGCCTCATATACTTCCCCCAAGCTCTATGAAAACACTGTGGTATCTTAGTATCTTTTCAGTGCCTGTTTTGTGTATGTATCTCCCACAAGAATATTCTTAGCCACAACAGCAAATCTGTAATTCCTCTGCCCAAATCTCTATTTGATAATTCCTGTTCTGTGTGAGGTACCTGCGTTGTCTTCAAATGTAGACCTCGTCAAGGGGCTTACAAAAGGTCACAGAGCTCCCAGTCTGCCATCTGACACGCAGAGCATTCCTGCCTTTTCAGAAGTACAAGTACTAACAAACAACACTGCAGCTATGTGTTATTTTATCAGGCAAGAAGGAACATGATTATTAGCTGTAATTGGTGCAGTCGGCATCCTCCTGCAGCAAAGGTTGTGCTTGTTCCTGGCCTTCAGAGCTCCTTGGCAACTCAGCAGGCACTTCTTGGGCACCCAGGGGAATATGCTGTAAGTGGGAATTCCTAGAGATAAATCTGCTTGCTGCATGCTAGAACTCAGCTTTTCAAACATTCATTTTCAGAGGGGTAATGTATCTTTTTTTCCATTGGGAGGCCTTTCCCGCCCCCTGGCTTGATCTGATACATTTACTCATCTTGATGCTATCAAGTTTCTGACAAAATGGGAGAAACTCAACCTAGTCATGTTATTTGTATAATGGGAGGGACAGGTCATATAATGAGATCTGTTGAAGATCTTTGCTATCCCATCCTAACAGGGCTTCTGGACACTTTTATAGAATAAAAGTCAAATCTTTTTCCTGGCTCTAACATCACTGCACCCAGCAGCCTGAATGCTGGCTTGATGACATCCATCAGAAGAAGCTGTTTGGCCAGGTTTGGAGTTCTTGATGAGATTGATTTGGAAAGCTGTGTGGAAAAGCCTTTTAAAAAAATGTATCAGCAGATTTTTCTTTTTCTATGTCTTCTCTCAGCAAGAGTGAACTATTTGCTGTTCTGTAAGAAATCTGTATGCAAAAATATTTTAATGTTATCCTACTTCTACAGTCTGTTTTCTCTTTATCCTACAGTGGCATGATTCCCTTGGGACCTTGTTCAAGAGTTCCCTGGTTTCTACCTCTTACAGTGTCAGTATGATTTTGCCAGTGTGTCTTTGGCAGCACTCTATAGATCCTTTGAGTGGAGACTGCTTTACTAGGCAGCGGTCAGCCCAAAGGATGAGGGTTTTCCAGACTATGTTGAGAATATCTCCACACAGGTAGGAAAAAATGACTTTATATTGGGTTTGTCCAAAAATCCAGTTCCCTGCTGGTTCTCTCCCGCACGTTTCACCACAACCTGGGGAAAGGCTCTGTGCTTTCAGTTCTTGTTGTCCTACCTGGTATTCATAAGCTTGCTTATGTAGTTGTGGTCCTTGGGTGGTAGTTAAAAAGCAAGCATTTCTGTTCTGCAAAAAATACCATATTCAGCTTAGATCCATGTAGACAGACAAAATCTCGGGCCACCTCCACTGCATATTGGAAGGATGTTCCCACAGGTGAATTTTGCAAAAGCAGCTATCTGGACTTCCACCACCCAGCTTACAAACACTCCTGGCAGTGATTCTTTAGGCTGACATCCAGGCATCGTTTAAATAGGACTCCATTACCTAATCCAAATGAATAAACAATTAAAAAAAAAATTGCTGAGGGTGAAATCCAAAGATTGCTCAAAGAAGTGGTTATTTAAATGCTTTCCCAACATGTGTTGCCCAGCTGGATTTTCTTCCATGCTAATGTAAGTCTTGTACCACTTGGGCTCTGTACATCCAGAGAAGCTTATGTCATGTTGGACCCCACAGAAGCTTTTCTGCTTTTGGCTGTGGGAACAAGCATGTCCTGCTGACAGATACATACTTCCAACAGATTTTTACCAGTTTAGCAAACCTGATTTCATTTGTGTTCCTCATTGGTATGGACACTTTTGTACCCCAGCTGCCCTAACCTGCATGTAGCCTCCCTCTGCTCTTGTCATAGTAAGATCCTAAGACCAGATGACAGCAGACACAAAATGAACTCAGATACCAAACCACTTTAATCTGAAATATATGTGATTTATGAATCACATGGCTTCCGCGTTCCGCAGGACAGATGATGCAGTCCAGAAGAAAAGTCAGGTGGGTTAGTGGACTGTTTCCAGCCATTTTATGCATACTCCTGGTGTAGGGTCATAGGTCAATCTAGGATACTCTAGATTCTCTGCCTGAGTGATTCTGAACATCGTGATTTCTAGAATAGCACGGCTATTACTAGGTTCTTAATTGCCTCATTGCATTTGGTGCCTAACAGTCGTGCTTGTTGCCACAACTGGTGCTGACAGGCTGCTCATCTAAAAGGCTCTCGACCAGTCTGCAATGTTCACAGTGATTAACAGGCTGCTTTTCTTGAGTTACTCATCTACCCCACCAAGAGCTGCTTCCCTATACTATAGGGTTAGCTAAAGATCATCTGCTAAAGCTAACACTGTTGTCAGCTGTGCCTGTCTTAGGCTAACTGCTACAGCTCATTCTCTCAGGGGAGAATCTGAGGTTACCTTGAGAAACAGCAGCTCCTGAAAAAAGGGCTGCAGGCTACTGCAGTGTATAACCCCTGATGTGACTGGTCCAGCATCAGTTCTGGTCTCTGGCATGGCTGCAGTGACTATCCATACAAATCTTGCTAGCCTCCTACACACCTGAATAATTTGAGTTTTGTCATGCTATAGAGAGAATGAACTAGGTCTGTTCTCTACTTACTTGTGTTTGTATTTTTTTTTTCTAAGTATCACAATTGGTAACACATAAATGACTGGATATAAAATGTTACAATGGTGGGATCAACTTTGTGCTTTGTTGAAGTGAATAAGGTTGCAAAGCATGTGCTGCAGGACAGTCATAAATATCAACCTTCAAGCTATTTTGTGCAGGCTTCCATAGTGCTTCCTTTTAACTTCTTTCTCTCTTTTTCCCCTCCTGGTCTGTCTAGGATGAAGACTCTCAGGAAAAGGTTGACCATGTAAGACTAGAGGCTTTCTAGGTAGATGCTGGCTCCTCTGAAGGGGACTAGTAGGATTAACCTGTTATGTGTCTGGAGACTACCTTAAGACTGTACTCTAGTATTGGAAAATAATACAAAGTTTGCCTTGGATGCAGTGCCTATCCTGCATCCTGTTTCTGTTGCTGACAGGTTTTTAATTATCTTTGTAACAGCTGCTTTAATCAGCTGCTGCATCTTGTTTTGAGGTCACAGATGTATATGTGGCCACTGGAAAGATGCTCTATTTTCATTTAAAAGTCAGGGCAGCAATTAGCTAATAGAGTACAGAACTACTGACTGAACCTAGATTGCTGTCCAGTATGGTTAGCTTGCTCTTGTAACATGGAAAATTGTCTTCAGGGATGATGAAGTCTTGCTGGTGCCCCAGAGGAGAAGGCCAGCCAGTAGTAATGAGGACATGTGCCTTTGTATGAGTCTTTTCTTTTGAACACACCAGCACTGAATGCTAGTATCTGTAGTTAATAGGATGTAATAATGCTTCTTACCAGGCTCCTATTACAGACAGGGAAGGAATACACTATACTTTCTTATCCTGCAGCAAAGCTAAAATACACCTCAGCGTTTGTTTAGCATTAGAAGCCAGGATGATGCCGTTCAGAACAACCTGAGAACTTCTACCGGTTTCTGTTAAAGTTTTTGGGCTAATTGCCTTGGACTCTTCATAACCATGGAATTAATGTTGCCCAATTTTTCCTGCCTAAGGTTGCTCTCTGTATATGTTAGACAATTAAAACACCCTCTCCTGCACTCTTAATTCCTTCCGCTGAAGCACCACTCCAGTACCGGCAGCATGGTAGATTCATCTGTGAAATTTAAAGCCCAGAAAAGAAACCCGTATCACCCATCTCATTAATTCTGGCCTCAGAAGGGTATACTCATCACCAGGAGTCAAGACTATTCAGATTAGCTCAGTTTTCTCTTGGTAGTGCAAGAGATGATATTGTGAAAAAGATCCACTGGGTTTATTTGGCAGTGATGGATGGTTCGGGACTATGCCCAGAGCACTTTTCCATTTATCAGGCAAAGAGACCTCCCACTGATGGGTATAGTTTAGGGGACTGGTTGCCTAATAGAAATTTTTCCTGATAATTGATCTAATCTTCCCCCCCTCCCCTCGCTGGAACCAGTCCTTACAGTCATTTCACTGGAACTAATTCCACCTCCATACAGTGCCCTAAATCATCGATTCCCAAGGTCTGCTGTTGAGTGCTGACTGGTCACATGCCACAGGCACCTTCTTGCTCCTGGCTGCTAAATTTCATTAAAATAACTAAACTGATGTGACTCTTCCACATGAGCAATTGTTGCTTCAGGGGTGTTACGCAATGGTGCCTGGCAAGGAGATTTTACTTGTATGAGGGGATCCCTGCTTTGAAAACCCTCTTGTCTGGATAATTCCTGTGTCCTTTATTCAGGCTTATGCTCTTAAGCATCACAGTCACACTTTATAGTATTTTTCCACTTGTAAAAGTCTGTAAGGGGTATAAAAAGGTTAACCGAGTGTTCAGAAATCTGACCGAACAGTAAGCTGCTTGTTACTTACACTGTATGCTTACAAACTTCTGTTAATTGTATCAAAAGTCTCTTCCAAACCAATTGTTAGTGGAACTTTATATTATAAAGTGTGATTCAAATCTTGTTGCAGTATATCCCTCCCTTAGTCATTGCCTGGCCAAGTTGAAATACTTGGCGTCTTGAATCATTTGTCCGAAGTTGGCCCCTTCGTCCTCCTGATGGCTCATATAACCCTTCTCTGAACTCCCTCTGGGCTGTGCTGAGTGTTACAATCTGAACTCTTCCTGGATTTGGTCCCTTTCCTCTTGCTGTGTTGAAGATAACTTTGTAGCTGCCTGAATGCTAATAAACAGCCCCATCTGGGTTGTCGATGTGAACGTACCTGCTGAAGTCCTGCCCTCCAGCCATCTGCCTGCTCCAAAACTTGTTTTGCGTCCTCTGGCAAACCACTCATCTTGCATCTGAATTTTTGCCAGTTGAATCACTCATTTGGCTGCACCTTTCAAGACTGCCTGGGACATGTAGCCAAAGGCTGTTAGGCTGATCAATGGTATAATAAAGGGTGTATCCTAATATTTTAGTTAATTTGCAGAGGCAGAATAAGCAAGAGAATGAATGTGGCTGTGAGCCAAGATTTTGCTGGGTTCTTTTCCTGGCTCTGCCACAGATTTGCTTTGGGGCCTTGGAGAAGTCCCTCCACTAGTTTTCTTTAGTCCCTATCTGAAGGGAAAGCTAGAGCTTTACGCAGAACAGTGAATATTCCCTAAATAGACCCACAGGGAGGTTTAGGTGCTTTACCCTTGTAACAAAATCCATATCCTTGTATTGGGTGCCTGCGTAGTATGTAGATAGTCTCAGAATGGGCTGGTGGATCTATTGAGATGGTGAAGAGTGCCTGGGAACGGCGGCGTCTGAAACCCTGTCCTGTGGAGTTCTGGCCCCATTCTGAGAGCTCTGGGAGTGCATATCCCTGCAGTAGCAGTGAGTGACCCTGATCCCCATCCTGTGTTTTGCAGCCTTCAGAAGTGGAGCAGGGCTTTTCCCTGCCTTCAGGGACCTCCAGGTCCTGACTTAGCAGATGTTCATTTCAATGTTGGAACCCCATGCTTTAGACGTAAACTTAATGATTAAACCTACCATCTTCTTTCTAAGCTGGAAAACACTGATTTTATTGTCCTCTTCCTTCTTTGAGAACAAAGTAGCAAGTAATGTTTTCCACCTCCATAGAGAATATTATATATGATGATAAGGCCATGAGTTGTCCTGAGTCTGAGAAGGCTCTCAGTCCTTTCTTTTCAAGCTGCTTCACTTTGCAAATGGAATCAAAAGAATTTGGGTACCACAGGGAAGGACTTTCTAACTGAGGGCAACAATATTTGAGTGGAAAGACATCTATGTAGTCCCAATGAGTCCAGCTGGAACCTCATCCTCTAGTTGTGTTTTGGTAGACATGCCATAGGTAGTCTCAAGGTACTTTTAATGGACTAAAAACAGGGACAGCACCTGATTTCTGACCCTTATACAGGTGGATGCTGACCTCTGTGGCTCTATATCACTCAGTGTTTGAGTGCTGACATGCTTTAAGGCAATGGTTGGAAAGAGGATTTGAAGACCTTTCCAGAGGGGGCATCAAAGTCCTGTTGTAGTTCTAATTGCCAATGTTTTTAAAACATTTGGGTGGAAAAATGGGCTGTTGCTTTTTAGGTTAAGACAATATGTCAGGAACGATTGTTTTCATTGAGTGTTTGTTGGAAGAACAACTATACAAAAAATGTAAGTACCTGAAATATAAAGCCAGTTGTGTTCTTACACTGCGAGGTTACCCAGTTCAGTGAGGTTGTTCGAGTGAGTGTATTTGCTTCCTAAAATACACTGCAGAATGATGTGGAGATCTCCTGGTGAGAAGCAACCTGCACTCTACCTGGGGAGGTACCAGCTTGGTTACCAGAAGTACCTACAACAAGACTATTTCCAGACCTGAGCTGACTCGCGTGGATCCTGCTTGCAGGTGTGTCTGCACCTGTGGTGTAGACATGGCCTGGGGCTTGATATGATCAGGGCCTTTATTCAGAGCGGTATTTTCCTGACCCAGTTCTTACCCTTGCACAGTGGTTGGCACCCAGCTCCAAACTCTTCATTCCATTGTCTGGTTTGGTCTGGTCTGGATCTGGGCAGCAGCCACCCCCCAAGTGCTCTCCCCCATATTCCCTGCAACTTGGAAAGGTGCAAGTGAGGAACCCAGCACTGGCTGCGCTCAGATGAGTGTTGATCAGGTGACCTTATTTGCATAAAAATAATCACAGTGGTTTAGGCACTGTCCTTTCACCCTGGTTTAGAGAGTTCATGACCTAAGAAGTCATAGTTGTAATGCAGTCACTTATGGCCATTTCTGTATCTACAACTTACGTTGCAATAAGATCTAGAGAGATGTATGGCTGGATGTATGGCTGGAACAGAAATTTCCTATTCCCAAAGACCTTACAGTCTGACTGTGTTGTTTTTCTCTAGCATCCTGTTTTCCTGTGATCCTCAGTTTGCAGAGGAGCCTTCACCAGGGGCTAGCTGCATTTTGTATATGGCACATTGCCAGGGTTTTGCCTTCTTAGGCATGTAATTGGGAGTAGGGTGGACTGGCAGTAGGTAGCTCGTGAAGGAACTGGCATTTCTGAGAACCTGGGAGGGCTCTCTGAGGCAGAATTTCCCATAGCTGTTTGCACATTGTGAATGCCCTCCCATTTACGTGTTTGTCCTGGGCTGAGCTGCATTTGTCCCTCCGTGTCCCAGAGTTTCTGTCATCGGTTTTAATTCTTCCATTATGCTAATAAACACCCTCCACCAAAAGGAATCAGCATCCAAGGAAGCACTGGAAGGCTTTTTATCTGCTTCCATTTTACAGGGTTTGCATCTTTTTTTTTCTAGAGGTCTTCTGGTTGTTTGTAGAAATGATGGACTCCCAGCCTGTTCCTGGGGACCTCGCATCTGGAAGTTGGCCAGATTCTCCAGGAGGAATCTGAAAAATGCAGCTGAACTTTTGTTCCCTAATTAGGCCAACTTCCCCAGTGTGAGCCCCAGCACTGCATAGCCTGGAGCTCCCCAAGGCCTTGCACAGCCTCTCTCCTGTGCACCCCGACTGGCTGACCAGCAGGGCAGTTATTTTCAGCTTTCTGAGCTTATCTCCTTCCCTTTTGATGACATCTTCTGAAATAACTTTTCTAGTCAGCCATGTTTCCCAGCCATGTTTCTAGTAGTATCGTGCCTGCTTGTCTACCTTGATGTGTGTTAGGGACAATCTCATTGAAAATAATTTTATTAAAAGCTCTAAGCTTTTCCTTTTCCACACATTTATTTCATACTTTGCGTACTCCTGGACCCTCCTCAAGGCAACAAAAGAACTGTAGGAGGTGGGAAGGTGGATGGGAAAATGTCTGACCATATGTAGCATAAGGTAGTAGCAAACTGAAATATTCATGCCTAGGAGGGCTGGAGGGGCACTTCCCTGTAACTATGGGTTGTGAGAGAATTCTGCCTGGGGACCCCTTGCTCGGAGAATCAGATTGTGTGCTGATTCACTGTTTTCATGCAGGGGACAGCACTAACTCCTGGGACAGGTTAAGGTGCCAAATGCTGCAGAGGTGACAGCTTTCCTTGCAGGTGCACATGTCAGCTGACAAATAGCTGACCACTGTTTTAGGGGAGCAATTCTTTATAGCTGTTTAAAAATATGAAATGCTCCTTTACCTGCTGTGATAGATGACAGAATATTTGAAGCGCCCCAAGAACTTTTTCCGTCTTCATAGTACTTTTCCTGATAAAGGAAAGTCAGTGAGCATGAAGAAGGACAGTTTGTGGATGAAATGAAAATCCAGTGTTTTCTGCTAGGTATTGAAGACACACATAAGTCCTTGGAGGGTATTCATTAAAATCAGATGCACTATTTGAACCATCTGTGGACATGGTAAAGAGAGCTAGCAGAGATGGGTTGTTCTTTGCAAAAAGCCCAGACTTGCATAGATCTTGGAATGGATGCATTTTTTAATATCATACATGCTCTGAGATCAGTATGGATTGTGTTATGTGGCTGTTTGGAAGCAGTGGGGCTATTTGACTTACAGCTCCTTAATTGGCAGCAATCAAAACTAATTAATCAGTCCTGGTTGTGGAGATTTGCTTTTCCTCGGTCAGGGGAGCCTCCGGCATCTTGCTGGAGAAGAGAAACCTTGAGACTGCTCATTTCTTTCCACTCCATGATCAATATTGGATAAAAACAAGACACCTACATACTGTATAAAATCTTACAGTGTTTGTATATTGGAAAAACATAGATCCTACAGATTTTAGGAGATACATGACATATAGAAGAATTGTGTGTCCTCTGTTGCACGCTGTCAATGTCATTTGAGTCCCTGCATCCCTGCACAGAGTGCTCAGTGTTTCAAAGGAGTTGTCATATGTTGATGAAGGTAAATTAATCCATATTTCCAGACCCACCTGAGAATCTGAGGGACTTAACATGCCTGTAATCTGCTTTGTTGTGGTAGGTCCTAAAAGAAATTTTGCTGGACCGTCAGGATCCAGAGACACATAGGGTAGTTGCTTCCAGGAGGGAAGCAACACCCAGCTGGCACCTTCAGAACTGTAGACATGATCTGACAAGTAGCCTGGAAATTTCTGCTTTAATGGGGAAGCCAAATTAGAATTCTGCATCTGTCTGATAAGAAAGGGCCTGAAAAAACATAAAGGAGAAAGTAGAGTTTCTACTTTAATGCAGGAGAGATGGAATTCAGGGCAGTTGTTTTTCAAAGGGAGAGATAAAATACTGATTATGGACATAGTATCAAAGTGTTGGTAAGGAAGGTGGCCTGAGAAATACTGAAAAAATGCCGTCACAAAAATGGTGAACTGAATTTCTGAGAAAAAAAATAAAACAAAAAACTCAGACCATGGTAATTTTCCTTGCAAAAGGAACAATCTGAAGAAACTAAAGTAGAGGAAATCTTCTGGAAATAAATAACTTACAAAGCTGAAGTGGAAAGGCAAACCACAGCAAGTAAGTGATTAGTTAATGCTGTGAAAGAGACCGAGGGCAAGGGCTGAGAGACAAAGACTACTGTCAGGAGCTGGTGGGATCTCAGTGTTTTGAACACCAAACTGTGTGGGTGTATAGCTCTGCATTTGGGAACTTACATAAAAATCTTGCCTAAGTTACTACAGTAGATACCAAAAAGTTCTGATCATTTAAATCCCCCAGTCTTTTTCATCAAAAAGGTGTGTTTAGGAGCACATGTGCTGCATTACAGAAGAACAGTGTACCCAGTTTCTGCTCTGATCCCTCTGGGGTTGACATTTGTCCCACTTCCTGCCTCAAGCTCTTGCTTGCAGCTGCAAAGTCCCTACCTGTCACCATATTATGGCAATGCATGACATTGCATTCTCAATTGTAAATTATGCTGAGGTTTTGGAAATGTGAAAGTATATGAAGGTAAGTTTATTTACTTGACAAAAGTGTATGTGGCATGTGACCTTATTACAGCACTTTCCAGGCAACTAACAAAGAAAACCTATTTATCCTCAGCTGACAGTTAACATTGGCTTTCCTGTTGCTAGTGCTCCTGTAGGCAATTCAGAAAGAATTACCTGATTTATTGCAAGAGGAATAAAAGACCTGTAGGTGTATGTGAAGTGTTTGTCAGGGTCTGACAGACATTCAGGGTTGCCTGGTGTGTATGATCAATGAGAACACGTTATAATGTTGGCAGGACATTGGAATCAAACCCCTAGATGCCATGGAGTCATGCCCTGTGCAAAGACTGGGGCAGTCATTCTCATCACCTTCTTATCTGGTATGCCCCACTTGAGTTATCTTTGATCTGAAGGCTAGTTTTGATGATGAGGAAATTAAATTGCAGGTGCATTAGAATGCCCTGGAGATGCTGCATTTTCCCTCAGCGTTATGGCCCAGGTTCTTTGGCACCGTTTGTGTATCTCCGTGCACCTTTGTGAGGAATTGTGAGGCCATCAGGGGGATGGTGTGAGGGGAAAGGGGATTGTTTGCATGGGAGAGATTTGTGTGGGAGGGAGTGTGTTTTTGAGTTAGGGATGTGTGTAATGGGAATAGGGATGTTTATGTGGGCATGCACGCCCATATGTGGTGTGTTTTACCCCTTTTTCCTGGGCTCTGGGTGTGTCCAGATCAACTGAATTCAAAATGCTCCTTTTTTGGCACTGCAGCCTCTTCTCTGGTTTGGCATCTTAAGAATCTGGGGGAATCATTTAAAGATCAGAAAACTCCATTCACTTGGGCCCCTGAAGGCTTCACATTCTGTGACATGGTCATTCCAGTCGACTGAGCTCTGTCCCCTACGGATGAGCCCATATAAGGAGGCTGTTTCCTGCGTTTCACGCTCCCTGCCTGTCCCTCTGCCCTCCTGTGCTCCCTTTGCCGAAGAAAGTTGGTATTTTGGGACTGCAGCTCCTGCCTCATTCCTGCTCCCTGTTTATTTTTGGAGGATGACTATTTTTGCTCCTATCAGGGAGCTATGCAGGGTCATGCCCCCTCCCTGCAGCAGGCAGAGGCTGCCCCTGGCAGGGTCTCTTAATTTCCCACACTCACAAACAATGCTTCTATTTCAAGAAATAAACATGGGAGACCCCTACCATCAGGGATTAGCTCGATCCCTTCCTCATCTGTGGCAAGAGGTGATGTAGCTTTGACTCATGGTTGACCCCACCACACTTGTAAGCTCCTTTCTGAAGTCAAAACTCCTCAGGAGTCATCCCACTCATTCACTTTCTTAATAAAAGCTGTGGGAGCCAACTGTCCCCCCACTATTCCTTTGCAGTTACCATTTTTTCTCTGTTTTGGGACATCTTTCACCCAATCATCCTTTCTCATGATGGTCCCCTCACAGGTCCTTGTAATCCATCTTCCCTCACTGGGCACCATCAGTTGGGAGCTATGTAAACTGGGTTCACCTTGCCTCTCTGCTTTCACCACTGCCTGTCATGCAGAACATTGAAGGCACTGCTGTGCAAGGTGCCTCAGGCTGGGGGAACCAAGCCCAAAAGTAAAAAGCAATGGGTGGCTCCCAAATGGTGGGAATTCATGACCCTGTTTGAAAATTCCCATCATAAGCCCCAAGCTGAATTCCCATTTTCTCTTGCCATGTGGCAGAGTGCCACACAAGACAATGCAACAAAATAGGGGGGTGTTTTTATGCTCAAGGTGAACTTCCCCTTTTGGTTTCAGTGGTGGCAGTGGTAGGATTCATCCCAACTAACTTTGAAAGTGTTTGGGTATGGCTCACTGTATCTGAATTTGGCATCTATCCTCCTATTCTAAGCAGTGGACAAAAGCAGACTGTCTTGTATCTGAGGAAAGATGTAATGTGGTACCTCCCACTGCTACGTGGGCAACAGTGATGAACAAGTTCCCAGTGAAACCTATTTTACCAGGAGAGCACATCCCCTGTGGATCAGTCTGCTACTGTACTGTGTGTCCTGGACAAGTCAAAGGCACACAGACCTGAAACTTGTCAAGATACTGATTAGGGTGATGCATCTTTTGCTTACAGAGATACTTAAAAACCTGTCCTGTAGCATATGTCTTCCTTTTATTTTATAAATAAACAGCATTTTAAGCACTATCTCTCCGTTCTTTGGTGAAGTGTTACATTAGTGTGTGTGCACCTGGTGTCTCAATTGGCTTGACTTTGCCTTGACTGGAGCTGTCCGTAACATGTCTCTTCTCTCTATTAAAGGTTCCGCCACCTAAACCCCCACGCCGGCAAGGAGGCTGGGCAGATGATCCTGTACTGGCACCTACCAAGTGAGTCCTCACCTCTTTCCTTATTCAGAGAGGCTTAGGTGTGGAATAAGTGAACATCACTAGCTGGACTTTGCTGTCACAGACATTGGAACAGTTTTTCTGGGTCTTCTAGGTGGCCTCTGTCTCCGGTATTTGAAGTTTTGCTCTTGCTTGGTTCCATTGGCTAATTGACTTGGCGAGGCTTAGAACTGTGTACGTGTCCCTGTTTGCCAGAGGCAGTGTATTCCTTACCTGCTACTGTGCTTGGAAGGAGTCAGGAACATAATAAGCATGTTAAATGCAGGAGCTGGGATGGGGGGATTTGACTTGTTCTGTCCTTTCCGGGAGAGTGACACGTGACATCACCACACTGACAAGAGTGCAGTGCATACATCAGGATTTAGTGATAAGCCTTGACAGTAAAGGTGAAATTTGTCGATGTTTATGTGTGTATGGGGTTATGGTATAATGGAGATGGATGGAGATGGTCAGCAAGAAGAGATGGGAGGAAAAAGTATACAAATTGTAGAGTGTATATTGAGAAGCCAGATGCTTATGAAGGACACGTAAGGTAAAGGAAATATCTGGACATGGTAATAGAACAGGTATGAAAACTAAAGGACAGTTCAGACTGGGAGGAGATGACTTGCTTTCAAATGATTTGTTGTTTTCCAAGCTGTGAAGTTATGCTGATGTTGCATTTCTTATTCACAAAGCTGAAAGGCTCAGCCATGGAGTGGTGTGAGATTGCTTGTGTACTTAAAGGCCTGTAATAAAAGTATATATATCTTAATACATATTTTGGAGGCACTCTGATTTAAGAAAAGTTTTGTATTTTCTTTTCTGAAACTGAGAATGGGTGAGGACATCCAGAAACCTGTTACATAATCAGTATTTCTTGGGAGGTGAGAAAGGTGGTCTATATTCTGGGGTAGCCTTTCTGGAAAACAGTACTTTTCTGGGAAAATTATCACTCTAATTGTCTCTGAAAAATAAATAGTCTGGAAATCTGGAGACTGGAATAAAGATCTCAGCCTGAACTCCTGTTCAGGAGTTATTTTTCATAGGCTGGCTGCAGCTAGAAGTTGCTATTGCAAAGATGCATCCACCTCAGGGTATTAAAAAAGTGCCACCAATGATGCTGGATCTTTGTAGGACCAAACAGAAGGTTTATGGAAATGTGACAGCAGATAAGAAGGTTGAATTTCATTGTTTAGGAAAAATAAGTTATGTAATTGTTGGCTGGGCGAAGGACTGGTGATACATACCCACAGCTGTGCCTACTATGCCCTGAGGGACAGTGAACATGTTCCTAGTGTAACAGCACTGTGCCACATGCTACTTCACCATGTTTCCCATTGTTTGACATTAGCCTTATATTGCTGTATAGATTTACAGCAGTAGTTGTGAGTGGTGCCTCCCCAGCATCTCAACTGAATGGGTTACAGGCATTGTAGGTATCTGGAGTAAATGCTTCTATGACATTGGGTGCAATTCAGCTGGAGAAGCAGAACAGGACATATAGGGTTGCAGACCTTCTTGCCTGTGAGAATCTGCACACTGGGACAGGAGATCAAGATGTGCCTTTTGCTCAATCATGCATGTGTTATGTCATATCTGACATATTTTTATTGAGGGGTTTTATTGAATAAATTTTATGAAGACGTTTGTTCTGACTTTCTCAAGTCATATGAGGTACAAGGATTTTGTACAACTAGTTCCCCTGTCTTTTCTTTCCTTCAGCTGTGTATTCTCCTCAGGCTGATCTCTCTTCTTCTCTCCTTTAAAAAAGTCTGAGTTGCTGACCTGTAGGGCTGTCTTTCTGACAGATCCCAGGGTAAAACCTTCATGTGAAAAGTGTGAGTCATCGGCTGATGTCAGACCAATGTTGACCAATTTGTTGTTTCTGTTTTCTCAGGCTCTATCTCCCCACAGCTTTTCAACCAATTTGAGTCAGTTTGGAAGTCCATCGAGTTATCTTGCTCCAATTATCAGTAGTGTAGATGTAGTTAGAATAACATGCTTCCGTTGATATATCTGATTTAGGTTTAAGCACTTTTATGCCAGTGTAGCTAAACTACACTTGGGAATTGTTCTGTTAGAAGTAATTTGATTTTCAGAACTGACAATGTTAAAATCTGATCTTTTTAATTATTTTTTTTTTTAAGTAAGGATGAGTGGAGTGGCTACAGTTAGATTTTCTGTGTTGTGTAAACATATTGTGGGTCATATGGGATACTGCAGCCACTGTGGCCACAATGGTCTTGTAGCTATTTATGTGTTATTTTTTCTCTATTTGAAGTCTTAGCTTTTAGTTCTGTTTCTGACAGATTCAGTCAGTTGCAACTGCACATGTATTGCTTTTCCTGCAGGGATACTTTTCTGCTGTATTTCAAGTTCAGAATCTTACCAGTATCCAGTGATCACTTGAAGTGGTTCTTTTTATTTCCATTTGGCACATGTTGGAGTAGAATTTAGTTTGCAACCTGTTCTTCTACCTTTGCTACCCTCTCTTAGACCCTTACCTGCCCAGCTTATGTCATGCTTAGGCAACCTTGCAAATATTCTCCCCATCTTGCTGATTATTTCCATCAGACTGCTACTCTCCCAGTCTGTTGCAAAGAAGAGGAAGAGGGCCCTTAAAGTTTTCCAACCTTTAATTATTTTTAAATTAATTAGCACAGGTGCTGTGTGAGATACAGTATTTTATCATGAGTTCCCATAGCATTTACAAGTGTCAGATATTTCAGTTGTTGAGAACCATAAAAATTACCTCTTTTACTGAAGTTTTCAAAAGCCAAGTGTGGAAAGATGACTTTGGACTCCCAGTACTCCTGTAGAACAGCTGCCATTGCTAGGAGTCCCATTTTGGAAGACTGGGTAATGATGAGGACCACTGGTAAGTATCTGAGCAAACCCCCAGGCAGGTCCTTTGCAACCAGCAAATAAATGGTGCAAAGTAGTGACAGAAAATTCATTTTTCCATACTAACAGGGCCATCTGTACCTGAATCTGCCATATCTAGTTAAACCTATACTCGGAAGGATAATTTTCTGTGAGAAGAGGCAGTCCCACTGCTGTCCCAGCAACATTCTAGCCCCAGTATGAGCAGAAAGGGGCCCAACCAGGAATCTGGGCAGCCACTTGGGGCCTAGTGGCCTGCTGAGATAGAGAATAGTAATTACAGCTGGGTTTTGCCACAGAAGCAGCTCTCTGACCACTGGATGGAGCCCAAGTGCCATTCTGAACGCTGTGCTGATGTCCCTAATGACATCAGTGCTGACACTTGTGACAAGCAAAGCAGAGGTTTACTGTCAGGTCGTCTATCTTACACATCAAAAGGAAGATACACAAAGTGCCTGCCAGTGGGAAAAGGAAAAGGGAACTCAGTTTTGCATACTGGTGAGGATTTGACAAAGGAGGGGTGCTTCCGTGATCCATTTAATTCCAACTTCTTCTGATCTCATCTCTGTGAGTTTCCTGATAGAATTTCTTCCTGTTTCCTCTCTAGCAGTATCTTTATTTCTTTGGTTCTTGAGACTCTTTGGGTTTACTTGGGTGCTTGATCCCTTTGGTCTTGCAAGGAGCCACCTAAAATTCCAGCAGCTCTGCAGGCAGCAGCTAGGGTTGTTGTGAAATAAACACAGCTCATTTCAGGTGTCTCTGCAAGCAAACACAAGTGCTGCTTTCAGTAGGCAGTCCCTTCCAGTGCCTGCAGGTGTACCTCCTTTATTCTACACAGATCGTGGCAGTTTAGCAACAGGTGCTTCAGCTACAACTGAAATTTCGCCTTTCTTACTGACAGGTCACACAGAGTTGGAATAATCAAGGCTTGTTTAGGAAAATGACCATGCTGAAATATTTTGGAACAGAAGTGGTGGTACAGTATCCAGAAATGCATTTGCCAAGAAGGTGAATATTAAGTGCCTGTAGGAAGGAAAGGGATGCAGTTGGGGTGACCTTTAGAGCAGGGTAACCCAGCCCCTGTGTAGATACCGTTTAAGGCTCTGGAGGGTGGACAGTGGTGAAATTGCACCCTGGAGCTGGAGGAAAGTTATTTAAGAGATTAAGGGATTTTATGATTCAAGGTCTCTAGAGATAAGTAAAGTTAAAAACCTCCTGTTTCAAAAATATGGGCTTAAACTATCCTGTATTCTATCTATAAGAAATGACCCCTGAGAGTACCTGGTTTTAGAACCTCCAGCAATCCTTGTCTTGCTGCTGGGAGTAGTAAAGTGCTCATGAGTTTCTCAATCTGGCACAGTGGGGGAAAGCTTGTGTCATTGCTTCTGCCCTCTTTTCCCAATCCAGCAGTGTGGAGGTGAGTCTCAGTCTGGGCTTCCCTGTGACACTGCCATGTTAGGAGCAGAGCCAAACTCCTGGCTGCACAGGAGATGTCAGCCTCACTCTGCATCTTGCAGCCATCTGTGGATGTCCTCAGTGAAGTGAAGAGTATAGGCAGAGAGGATCAAGGCTGCCAAGTGAGGGGGCACAACTTAGAAGGAGAAGAAAGAAAAGGAAGTGTGATTAAGTTTTGTCTTGAAGTGTCTGTTTTTGGGTTTGTCCCTGCATTGATCTGCAAGGGAATGAAGCAAGTAATGGCCCCTTGGGGACCTTCAGGACTTTCCTCTCAATGTCAGCCGTCATTTTCAATCACCCTCTCCCTCCCAGCCATTAATTTTGGCCCAGGATCATGGGGACTTGTCCATCTATCACTCCTAATTGACACTAAATGATCTGTCAGTTTATTGATGAACGGCAGGAGTGGAATTGTCACAATATATTTTACTTTCTAACAACTCCTCCTGACAATTTTACCTTGTCCATCTCACTCTCCTCACATAAATCTCCATTGGCCTCTCATTCCTTCTCTTGGGCTGATCTGGTGCCAGCCACCTCCATGCCATCGGCACGCATCAAGGACATCAAGATGGCGGTGAGCTGCAGTGTGCAGGCCCACGGTGGGTTTTTGCCTCTCTCTCCCCGCCCCCTCCTCTTTTTCTTTTGCCTTTTTTTTTTTTTTTTAATAGGCTGGATGTTCCAGGAATGCTAACAAGCTCCTGTCCTCTTGTCCCTTCATGTCATTGCTGAGGTGAGCTCTCCTTGATGTTTCTGTTTAGACTCAGTAAAGATAACTGGCAGAAAAAGTCCCTAATAGACAGAAGAGTCACCTGAGAATCTCTCGGTGCCCTGGCTGTGATGGGGGATTTTTTTTTTCCTTTTAAACCTGCTTAGTGTGACTGGCAAGGGTTTCCTGCAAAGGGAAAATGTTAGATTTGTGCCCATTTCTGTCTTTGCAGTGCTCAGAGGAGCCTGGAAAAAGAGTGTAGTGTTTTGTTTTTTGTTCCCCCTCCCCTTCTTTTTCTTTCCAATATTTCTTTTACCATTTTTTCTCTTTTTTTCTTTTTCCTTTCTTTTTCTTGTTTTTATCCTAGATTCCAATTTATTTTTTTCCCAGGTAGTGAAATTTTCTTTGACTTCTTTTTCTGGAAAGATGCTGGGCAGTGGAAGACCGAGTAGGATTGCAGCTGCTTGCTCCCCTAGAAATGAAGCCTGCATGACAAAAATGGAACAGCAGTGTGGCATTTTGGTAACAGTCCATGTAAGCTGCTGAAGTGGCAGAGTATTCTCAGGGTGAAGTCTCTTTGATTTTTTTCTTTATTGAGGACAAAGTATCTTCCTTATTTCTCTGCATCTCTAAGAAATTTACCAGCAAATTTAGGGGATACCGTAATTGCTGTCCCAAATATTTCTATTTTAAAACAGCAAAACCTTCTTGAAGAACATATGCAACTTCCAACCCTTTTGTATCTGTCAAAGCCAAGGCTTAAAGCTTGTCTGGCCATTGTAGGTCACCTCTGTATTGGCTGTGAAGTCTGGCTTAATGCAGTTTACCTGTTGAAAGGGACCTGAGATGACCTGATCTACTTGCTTGGCCCTATTTCCCCCTCCCCCAGCCCCCTTCCC
>VZRZ01008808.1:0-15430 GCA_013398175.1 Climacteris rufus | reverse complement strand
ACAGGCATCGCGGTAATATACAGCTGGCTGTCTGCAGCTGGGGGCATCATGCCGATGAAGTGAAGCAGAGTGGCCCTGCTCCAGCCCCAGTCGCTGTCAGCCGTGCCAAGCCAAGAAGGGAAAACATCGAGTGGCTCCAGCCCAGCTGCTTCACCTGCCATGCCCGCCTTACTGGGCCTGGCCGTGGGGAGCAGGCTGATCCTGGATGAGCAGTTGGGCCTTCATCTGCTCCTAGAACTGCTCTGTGAGGCTCCTGCCTTCCCGAGAGGCATCTGAAACCAGCTTGTCCCTTTGTCCTACAAACCTGAGGCTATTCCTTCTGGGCACTCTATCTATTTCCAGCATTTTTGGGTCTCTCTTTGTTCCTGTAAGGGTGGGGGTGGGGGAAGTTTTTAGCCATTTGGTATCTAGCAGTTGTTTACTGTTATTTTTTGCCTGTTCCTGTTTCACTTGTTAGTAAACTGTTATTTTTTCACTCATACCTAGTAGTATCTCATTCCTTATTGGTAGGAAAGGATTGTTAGAACCCTTAGAGGGAGACAACTCATTCCAGAGTGTTCTCCTTTAAACTGTCTCAAACCAAGACAAGACCAATCTACCTTTCAGTGTTATCAAATAACATTCCCAACATAGTGTCTATATCCTTCCAATCAGGGTCTTGAGTTTTAATCATAATTTCAAAGGCTTTAGCCATTTTGTTCAGATCATCCCTGTAAGTCCCAGCCACCAATTTCTAGTTATTCATATCTGTAATTGAAAACAGGATTTTTACTGTTATTGGTCCTTCAGCCCCTATTGCCTGTTGAAGAGCAGCTATTATTAAAATATTTTGTTTTTCCCGCATTCTACCTGCTACAGGGCTAAACCCTTCTCCACCGTCAAATCTTCTGCCTGAATTTTCTATTATCTTTATGGCCTCCTTATCTATGCCTCTAGCTGGCCTTCCTAGTCCTCTATGCACTGGAGTTACGGCTAAATTTAAATCTTCTTCTTCTTGGTAATCTAAGTGTTTAGAGCAGACTTGTGCCATGCTACACATATAACAACAACACTTAATTCTTTTCTCCTTGTTTTTCTTCTCTAAAGCAAAACCAAAAGGATCAGAAGGTGCTAAATTAACACCACAATCCTGCTGCCATTCAAAGTGGCTTCTCAAAGGAAAATATATATTAGAATATGTAACTTCATCCTATTTTTGTTCTTGATGCAAGAATAGTATCAGTTGTAACAGAGTGTTATAGTTTAAGGTACCGTTTTGTGGCCACTTTTCTGTCAACTCTTAATTTATACAAAGTCCACCATCAATTACAATGGTTAATTATGTTGTTCCTGATAGCTATTCCACCAGGGGGTCCACTAATCTTCCTCCAATGTTTCAATATACATCCAAGTGGTGATTTTTTCTACTCTCCCTTTGGGTTCCTTTAGATTGACCTGAGCACATGACAGAATATATTATTTCATTTCAAAAAAACCGCAACAACTAGGTTTCAAAATACAAAAAAACCCCCCCAAAAAAACAACAAAAAACCCCAGCTTCCAAAATACCAGGTTCCAAAATACCAAAAAGCCTAGATTGCAAAATACCAAATTAATCCAGTTCCAAAATGGCAGAAAACTAAATTCCAAAATACTAGAAAACCAGGTTCTAAAATACCAAAATAACCAATTTTAAATTACCAGAAAACCAAATTCCAAAATATTAAAATAAGCCAGTTTCAAAATATCAAATTCCAAAATACCAAATTTCAGAAGTCTTATATGGGCAGGAATCCCAAAAGAATGGCCTAGTATAAAAATGGGATCTTACCTTCTTACCCCAGAAGAATCTGGGGGGATCTGTGATTTTCTCCAGGAAAGTGCCAGTGCCATCTTTAGAAGTTCAGAGACCACTCTGGCTCCACAGGAGATCAGGCAGTTGTCCCACCTGGGGTCACAAGAAATGATACTAAAATTTGCCAGAAAATAGACTCTAACACAATTTGAAGCATTAGAAAGCTGGCCTTCTTTATCTGCCCAGGACACACAGAGGCTATTTCTTTAGTCTGTGTGTGTTGTGAGACTTTACAAAAGGTATTTATTCCATCACAATCATG
Source organism: Climacteris rufus (assembly GCA_013398175.1). Classification (NCBI taxonomy): domain Eukaryota; kingdom Metazoa; phylum Chordata; class Aves; order Passeriformes; family Climacteridae; genus Climacteris; species Climacteris rufus. Next base: position 13,334 of record VZRZ01008808.1, on the reverse strand, counting down.
CATATTCATTAAAACATGTGTCTTATCAAATACATAAACATCACTTTCCTAGGACTATTTTGCATGCATCCACCTTCTACTGGAAGTCCTTTTATAGTCCTGGAGGGTCATCTAAAAGGATCTCTGGTGGTTGTATTCACTGAATGCTTCGAAATGAAGGTGACCTTACCTTGAATATTTTCTTTGGGTATGCACTGTTGCTTCTCTGTTACATGGCTTGCAAAAAAACCCACTGTAGTCCTTTTTATCTGTTTCTCCATTGGTTCTGGCTATGTTTATTATCTTGTGTAAATACTTTAACCTTCTTTTATCTTTTTTGCTAGTTAGTCTTTAAGCTTTATTCAGCAACTTTAGGGGAACTGAAAATTTCTATTCTCTATGTTATTTATCAGGACTCCTCCACTGCACAGCATGGCTGCTTTTGGGCTGTCAGCATGTGCCCAGACCTGGGGATGGGGCATACGGGGGCAGCTGGGACCACACTGGTGGCACTGGTGGTGCTGGGAGCCCCCCCGGCCGCGGGGTGAGAGAAGAGTGTGAGGAGGGCAGCGGGGCTTCACTGAGCAAAAAGGGGGGGTGGGACATCCAAACTGAACAGGAGGGGCCTGGGACCCCCAAATCCAAGCATGGAAGACGAGGGCTGAGGGTTGGGAGGATGATGGGAAAGGGCAGAAAAGGAGGAAAAGGGAGGGCTGGGATCCCCAAACAGAGTGCCTGGGTGATGGGACACCGAAATGCAGTTGGGGAGGTGCCTGTGGATTGGGAAATGATGGCAAAAGAGAGGAAGAGTGGGGGAAAAGGTGGAGTTGGGACAGAAGAAGGGTGGTTCCATGGGGGTCCATTCCTGTCTTCCAGCACTTGACCCCTGGCGTGATTTCCTGGGGCTCGGAGTGGGGGGGGAGAGGGCGGATCTGCCCTGGGGGGTCCCCAACCCTGTGCCCATCCCCCAGGAGTTCCTGTCTCCAGCATCCGGTGCTGTGGCAGCCTTGGGGCATAGCGGGGTGGGAAAGGAGCGCAGGTGACTGGGGAGGGGGAGCTCGCCCCAAATATATCCGCCAGTCTCCAGCAGGTTTTTTTTTTGTTGTGTTTTTTTTTTTTTTTTTGAATGGTGTTTGGAGCTCGCAGATTCCAGAATCGAGCCCCAAATATCTTTGCATTTCCCTGGGAGGTTGTTTCTGGGGGGTGGGGATGTGTTTGGATCTTGGAGGACTCCAGAGCTGAGCCTCGAATGCCCCTTGGAGGGATACTGGCAGGGGGTCCGTCCGTGGCGTTCGCCCGGTACCGCGGGGCGGGACATCGGTTTTGGGGATCCCCGGGAGAGCTGGAGGGGGTGGAATGTGGGACCCCCGGAGTGGGGAGAGAGGAGAGGAGCGATACTGTAGGTGGGGGACCCCCGGCAGCCTGGAAGGGTGGGGGAGCCTGGAGATGAAGGGGGGGCCGGGACCTCCTGACCCAGAAAGGGGTGGTGGGGAGTGGAGGGAACCTGAAGAGGGAGACCGTGGGATGACTTGGGAGCCGAAGCCGAATCAGTGGAAAAGGGAGCCCTGGACCCCCCCGCATCCCTTAACAGATCTACAGGGGGATCACCAGGATCCACAGGACCCCCTGCAGTCCTGAGAAGGGGGAGCCCAGAGCTCAAAATTGGGGAGACCAGAAAAGGGGATCTCCTGGGAAGGCTTTTTTGGACTGATTCAGGAGGATGTGAAGCAGCATGAAGTGACCATAACATCCATCCCCTATTCGATGCACCACTGGGAGGGAATTGGGGATAAAATGAAGCCTGGGAAGGAGGAAGGGGTGTGGGAATGGAGTTTTACTAGGATTTGTTTAAATTCTCATTCTCCTGCTGTGATTTGACTGGACATAAATTCAAATAATTTCCACAAGCTGGGTCTGCTGTGACAGTGGCAGCAATAGGGGAGTGACCTCTCCCTGCCCTTGTCTGAGCAGGAGCCTTTCCTTGTGTGTTCTCTCCTCTGCCCGGATGAGGAGGGCAGCGACAGAGTGGCTTTGGTGGCACCAGGCACCTGACCGGGGTCAAACTGTTACATGTGGCTCATTGGGAATGTTAAACATTAAAGCTTAAAGCAAACAACAGTTTCTGGAGGGGATTCTCCACCCCTTTGCCTTTCCTGGGGAACATCCCAGGCACAACAGCCCAAACTGCTGAAGCACAGCCAAGTGCTCAGAAGGCGACAGTGAACTCTTCACCCTCGTTCCCAGTGTGTGATGATACTTAAGCAGCCCCAGGAATCTGTTTCCAGTCTCCGTGAGCTCATATTCACACAGCCCCAGGGATCTGGTTTAGTCTCCGTGAGCTCAGCTGTGAAGGTGAGTTCTGGAAAAGCAGCTTCTGTCTGGAAAACTCGGGGCTGGTTGAGTCAGCACTGGCTGGAGCAATGCCAGGGCTGGGATGGAGCTGAACACCCAGACCACAGCTTCATCTTTGGTGAGGCTGAAATAACTAACTGATGAAATAAACATGCCAATTAAAGAGAGAGGGGAATAAAACCCCAAACTCAATGGTTTTCAGCTGGTTTTATTGAAGCTTTTGCCACCATGGGGTTGGTTTGAGTGTCTGGATGTGGGATGTGATTTTTTAGGTGAGTTTCAGTTTTTGCTGCCTTGTAAGCACTTCTCAGTGATTTTGTTGGGTTTTTTTCAGCCCCTTCTAGCTCCTGCAGCAATGCCTTTGGGTGGGTCAGTATTAGTGGGCCCTGAGACCCCTTGATGCAGGCTCAGGTGAGCAAAGCTGCCCTGAGCAGACACAGGTGTGTCCCTGCACTGCTGCAGGGGAGAGACTCCCCCATCCCCTGGCCCCAGCACCACCTCTGTCCTCTCCAGCTCTGCTCCCTCTTGCCCCTTCCTCTGCAGGTGTGAGGGGGGAGAGGAAAAACCTCCATCACCCTCCTGCTTGCGAGCCCAAACACAGTTTATCTAAACTCATGTTCTGTGAGGGAGCTGGAGCCTTTCCCTGGAGCAGAGGCTGTCCCCAGGGGTGAGAAATGGCTCTGTGTGGGGAAGGCTGGTAGGTTACATCACCCCTAAACTGTGGCACACGTGATCAGTGGGTGAAGGGGCTGGCAGTACCCCTGGGAGGGGGTTTGTGAGCTGGTGCCTCCCCACTCCACAGAATTTCCTGAAGGACCTGCTTTGATCCAAAACAGACATGTAAATGGGTGGGAGTCACTAAATCTGGGAGAGAGGAAAGGAGGGGAAAAACTTGGAGGGAGAGAGATTTCTGTGCCTCCTTCCCTTTTCCCCCCTCTTCTTCCCCTACCAGTTTTTCACCCCAAAATGGCCCAAGCTGCAGCCTGGAGCAGGAGGAATTTGGGGGTTGGGGACAGTAACAAAACACTGCATCAATTAAACCTTATTCAGAATACAAGCATTTGGAGGGAAAAAAACATCCTTTTTGGCCTTACCTTTGCAAACACAGGCAGGTGGTTCTCACACAGAAAATATTTTCCTGTGGGAAGTACTGGGTGCAGGGGCTGGTAATAATTTTATTTACAGTGATGACAAAAACATCTGCTGGGCATTGATGTGAGGGATTTATATAGTTGTAATAAGTATAGAAGCACTTTGCAATTGCCAGTGACTCAACAGCAGTCTCCACAGGTATTTCTAGTCTATCAGTTAACCCTTGTTCTGTTTCTTTGATTTTTTTTTTCTTTATAAATATTCAACAAATTGCTCCTGTGGGACCAGCTTTGCTTTGCTGAGGAGAGCTGTGACTGCCTGGAGGGTTGGGAGGATTACCAACTTTTTGTGTTTTTATTTTAGGACCACAGGAGCATCCTGGCAAAGCCCCAGGACAGAGCAGGACCTGGTTGGGCCCTGTGAGCTTGGGGTGTTGTCTGAGATCACCTCTTGGCAGGAGGAGCTGAGGGACACTCTCATCCCCAGAGGGTGTGCCTGTCCTCTCTTCAGCCCTGGGGATGGCAGAAGCCCCTTTTGAGGAAGGTACAGAGGCACCATCTCCCATCCCAGGTGCTCCACAAGCTGCCCTGCACAGGGTGGGCGATTGGGGTTGGCTCAGGTGGGTCTGGAGAGCCATCCTGCACCTTGTGGGGTGCCCTGAGTGGCCTGGAGTGAGGACTGGGGCTGAAAACCCTCTGGACTTGTGCAAGTCCTTGAGACAACATCTTTCCAGGGCACCCAAAGCCAGCAGGAGTCGGCTGAGGTTGAAGCTGATTTCGATAAAACAAAGCAAGTCCTGGTTTTTTGAAAGCTGAAATCACATTTTCCTTCCTGCCACAAATGTAAATGTAGCAAAGGGAAAATGGTGCTTGACTGTCCTGAGGAAAATGCCCCAAATCAGGCCTTTTGCACTTCCCACTTCCCGGTGTGAGTGGGAACTCTCTTTGTTTTCACAGATGGAGACTCAACTGCTGCGATGGAGTTGCTGCAGCAGAGAGAGGCAGGAAGGACCTGTAAGCACCAGTTTGGTTGTGGGGATGTGGTTTCAGGTCATGGCTCAGCATGCTGGGGGAAGCTAAAATGGTCAAAGGAGCTGGGGGAGGAGGGGTAAGAAATGTCAAGGTGTGTGCAAGCTGAGGGTCTGGGGGATGGTGCCCATCCCATGGTGGAGGGAGGCACAGAGGGGATGCAGGGAGGTTGAGCGGCCCCAGAAATCTTTGGAAGTTGATGATGCCCACTGAGATGCCCCCCAGACTGAACCTGTGCCCCACTGGGAGCCCCCAACATGATCTGGGGCTGTGTTGGAAGGTGTTGAAGGCACCCATGAGGGAAATACAAGAACTGGAGGAACATGGAGTGTTCTTCATGCCCTTCCCACGTGGTTTGTCCCAAGATTTCAGCCTCAGGTGCACCAAAGACAGAAAGGTGACCATCGGAGTCACTGTGCTCGCTGTGGTGCTGCTTCTCACTGTTGCTGTCATTGTGCTGGCGGGTGAGTGGTTGAGGGTTCAGGAGCCACCCCAAAGTCTCCTCGCTGGGGAAACCACTCAGCAGGAGTCACCTGGGTACATTGTGCTTGTTTCCAGCTAAGAAATGTCCATCCTGCCCTGCCCCCGCCCGGCCTGGCTGCCTGGAGAGAGAGATTGGCTTTGGAAACAAGTGCTTTTACTTCCTGGAGGAGGAAGTGGACTGGGAAGGGAGTCAGCACTCCTGCCTCTCCCATGGAGCCCACCTGGCCACCATCGACACCAGGGAGGAGCTGGTAAGAGAAATCCCTGAGGAGCTGGTGTGGAATGGACTTTAGGAAGCAGATTTGGGAATTCCCTGAGGGAGTGGTGCAGAGGTACCTGTGATCCTTACTTTCCCCACTTCCAGCATTTCCTCCAGCGCTGTGTGAGCTTCATGGAGTACTGGGTTGGTCTCCGGAGGGAAGGTTCCGGACCTTGGAAATGGTTCAATGGTTCCCTCTTCAATGCCCTGTACGTCCCATCTTCTTCTGGAGAACAAAGTCATGGCCTGGGCTGAGCCAGGGCGGGGGTTGGATGCAGGAAGCACAAGTAGATATAAATCTAACAAGGTGGGAACAATCAAACGCTGCATTTCCTGGTTGTGCCAAAGCATTCAGACACAGCCTATGGATTTGTGGGATGCAGATGCTGATGGGGGGCTGGGGGCATCCCTGGATAAATCTTCTGGGACCAGGAACATGGAAATATTCCCTCCTTTGAGGAGGAGGAGGCAGTTTTGGCTTTGCGTGGGGGGGGTTCGCTGGGGAGGGTGGTCTCTGCTCCTGCAGCGCTGTTAATCCCTCTGGAAATGGGAATCCCTCCCATTCCAGCCATGTCCTGTGAGCTCTTGCTGTGCTGTTGGTCCAGGTTCGACATCCAGGGCAATGGCCACTGTGCCTACACCAACTCCCACAGGATCAGCAGTGACAGGTGCTCTGAGACAAAATTCTCCATCTGCAGCCACCTGCAGAGACAACCCAGCGAAGTTCAGAAGAATCCATAAATCCTGAATTCTACTTGAAACTTCCCTCTCAGCAGAGATCCACCACCAGCTGCCATTAACCCCACACAATGTGGTAACAGGTCTCCCTGTTGTTAATATTTGTTTAAATTTTAGCTGGAAAACAACTTGCAGGTTGGGATGAGTCCATTTGCTGAAACTCTGTCAGTTGACATAAGTCTGTTTGCTAAAGCAAAAGCCAAAGATTGCACAAAAAAATCAATCAAAAGGGCCCCACAGTGGAGCAGTTGGTGAAGAGCCAAAGCCCCTGGTAAGGAGTTGCACAGGAGAAGTCCATGGACGACTGACCCCATGGAAGGGACCCCACCCCAGAGCAGGGAAAGGACTCCTCTCCCTGTTGGGGAAGCTGCAGCATGAAGTAACCATAACCCTCATCCCCTTCTTCCTGCACCACTGGTGGGGAGGAGGGAGGGAATTGTTGATAAAGTGAAGCCTGGGAAGGAGGGATGGGTGGAGGAAAGGAGTTTTATTGGGATTTGTTTTGCTTCTCATTTTGCCTTAGCTGGGAGCCCAAGGGCAACACCTGGGTCACGACCCAGACAGTGTCCCTCAGCCATTCCATATCCCTGGCTGTTACACATTCCCTGGCTGTCCCGTGTCCCTCAGCAGTTCCATGTCCCTTGGGTCCCTGGGGCTGGGGGCAGCAGCAAGACCCCGGGCAGCCCTGGCGGGCAACAACCCTGAGCCCCAGCTGGGCCAGTTCCACACAGGGTGTCCCAGGTCACTCCCAGCATGGGTCCTGTGGCTCCCAGTTACTCCCACTATGATCCCAGTCACTTTCAGTTACACTCAATATGATCCCAGTATGGTACCAGTCATTCCCAATATGATCCCACTATGATCCCAGCATGGTCCCAGGTGTTCTCATTCACCTCTGATATGGTTTCATCCACTCCCGGCATGGTTCCTCCACCTCCCACTATGGCTCCAGTCCCTCCCAGTATGATTCCAGTATGAACCCCATCACTCTCAGTACAATGCCATTTGCTCCCAGCACGGTCCCAATTGCTCTCAGTAACCCACTGTGGTTCCAGTCACTCCCAGATACTCACAGTATTACTCCAGTAACTTTCTTTATGGTTCCTCTATGATCCTAGTCACTCCCACTCTGTCCCAATATATCCTAGTTGGCCCCAGTATATCCCAGTTGCCCAGTGTGTTTCCACTCACTTCAGTTGCTCTCAGTAGATTCCAGCATGATTTCAGTTGCTCATAGCTACACCCAGTCACCTCCAGCATAATTTCAGCGGCTCCCTGTATATCCCAGTTGCCCTCAGCATGCTCCTGGTCACTTCCAATATGATCCCAGTATGACCCCAGCATGGTCCCAGTCAATCCCAGTTGCCCCCAGTGTAGACCCAGCCATTTTCAGTGTGTTCCCAGTCAACCCCTGTGAGGTTACAGACACTCCCAGAATGTCCCAGTTGCCCTCAGCATATTTGTAGTCATTCCCAGTCATACTCTGTTGCCCCAATAAGGTTCCAGTTTCCACCAGTATGATCCCAGTTACTCTCAGTCACTCCCAGTATATCTCAGTTGCTCCCACTATGATCCCTCTTGCCCCAATTCTGATTTCACTGGGTTCCGGTGTGCTCTGATCCTGCTCCCAGTGAGTCATGGTCCTGGTGTATCCCAGTGTCCCTGTCAATCCCAGTCCATCCCAGTCCCTTCCTGGCAGCTGCTGCCATTTCACTGTCCTTGCCCTATGCCAACCCCCGGAGCTACTGCTGGATGCCCCCCAAAATGCTGAGGGGGGCTGGGGGCTTTGTGTTGGGCTTCGTCTTCCTGGGCTGGGGCTGGGCCTCCTGCAGGAGAGCTGGGGGGGGTGGGGTACCCAAGGGTTGTGTCTCCCCTGAAGCTTTGGAGAGCCCCCCTTTTCCTTGACCCTGGGACCCCCTTGAACACCCACTCGTGGNGACCCTGGGACCCCCTTGAACACCCACTCGTGGGATCTGAGACCCACCCCTGAACCCAGTTACCCAGCACCAATATCCCCCCTGCACTCACTTTCCCAGCCATCCCACCTTTCCCAGCCCCCAGCCCCCTCCTTTTCCTTGACCCTGGGATCCATCACTGGGCAATGTGACCACCCTGCACTCCCTACCCCAGCACCAGGATCCCCCTGCAGCCTTTTATCTGGTATCAATACATGGCTGCACCCCCTTTCCAGGTGTGGGAAATAAGTCTCACTCCTTTANCAGCGGCTCCCTGTATATCCCAGTTGCCCTCAGCATGCTCCTGGTCACTTCCAATATGATCCCAGTATGACCCCAGCATGGTCCCAGTCAATCCCAGTTGCCCCCAGTGTAGACCCAGCCATTTTCAGTGTGTTCCCAGTCAACCCCTGTGAGGTTACAGACACTCCCAGAATGTCCCAGTTGCCCTCAGCATACTTGTAGTCATTCCCAGTCATACTCTGTTGCCCCAATAAGGTTCCAGTTTCCACCAGTATGATCCCAGTTACTCTCAGTCACTCCCAGTATATCTCAGTTGCTCCCACTATGATCCCTCTTGCCCCAATTCTGATTTCACTGGGTTCCGGTGTGCTCTGATCCTGCTCCCAGTGAGTCATGGTCCTGGTGTATCCCAGTGTCCCTGTCAATCCCAGTCCATCCCAGTCCCTTCCTGGCAGCTGCTGCCATTTCACTGTCCTTGCCCTATGCCAACCCCCGGAGCTACTGCTGGATGCCCCCCAAAATGCTGAGGGGGGCTGGGGGCTTTGTGTTGGGCTTCGTCTTCCTGGGCTGGGGCTGGGCCTCCTGCAGGAGAGCTGGGGGGGGTGGGGTACCCAAGGGTTGTGTCTCCCCTGAAGCTTTGGAGAGCCCCCCTTTTCCTTGACCCTGGGACCCCCTTGAACACCCACTCGTGGGATCTGAGACCCACCCCTGAACCCAGTTACCCAGCACCAATATCCCCCCTGCACTCACTTTCCCAGCCATCCCACCTTTCCCAGCCCCCAGCCCCCTCCTTTTCCTTGACCCTGGGATCCATCACTGGGCAATGTGACCACCCTGCACTCCCTACCCCAGCACCAGGATCCCCCTGCAGCCTTTTATCTGGTATCAATACATGGCTGCACCCCCTTTCCAGGTGTGGGAAATAAGTCTCACTCCTTTATTGAAATTTTAGAAATTTAATAAAGGACAATAGGGAACAAAGTCAATAAGGCAACAGCGCTGGGTGCATAGCCATAGCCATACGCCCACCAACACTTACAACTCTCCTTATACACCCTTTCTATTACATCAGCCAGATACATATTCATAAATAATTATACATATTCAAACATTTCTTCAAACTGCTTTACAAATTCCAGGAGCTGTTTAACATTGCTCCTCCTCTGTTCCCCCTTTTTAGAGCATGCATGGTTATCTTTGTTGTTCCTGTCTGTTATTTCTTGATACATTCCACAGGTTTCAGTTCCTTTTTGCATCAACATCCCTCTTGCAAGTTATTACAACAATTACTCTTAGCCAACATTAATATCACAATAGCTTTAAGCCTTATCAAAAGTCAAAATCTATTATTCAAACAGCAATATCAACTATTTCATAACTATGTTTACATAACAAAACCATTTTGCTAAATCACTATTATAATGCATATAATATCCACTCTCATATTTGCGAAAGCCAGCACTATAATATGTGTTTATCACATGGACATCCCGCCTCTCCCAATCCCTGGATCCCCTATTTCTTAGGCCAAGGGGACCCTTAGACTCCCCATTCCCAGCTATCCCAAGTCACTTCACCCCCAGGTCCTCCTTTCTTTGACCCCAGGACCCTCTAAAGCCTCTTTCCAGCTCTCCCAGTTGCCCCTTTCCTTAATCCATGAACCCTCCAGACCCCTCCAAGCTCCATGTCCCCCCCAGTTCTCCACTCCCGGTGCTTCCTGACCCTCCTCAGAGGCAGCACAAGTTCCTTTCCTGTTGGAAACAGGAACCCCTTGGAGTGGGTGAAAGTGAAATCCTGCTGGGGAACCAGTGTAGCAACAAAGATTTTATTTTTGGTCTCTCTGGAATCATAATTGGGAAAACTATAGCTGGGAAAGTCATGACTAGGAAAGGGGGTCTACAGCCACTCTGGGATTTATCATAACCCCAAGGAAAGGGAGATAAGAGGAGAAAGAGAGAGAAGGAGACTTGCAGTCAGGGTCCAGGCTCACAGCACCCAGTCCTGCTCCGGCAGGAGTGGGGACCTGCACCCGCAGAAGAACCCTGAGCTTTTGTCTCCTCTGTTGTTTCCAAGGAATGCCCCAGGAGCTCCTCCAAGAGCTCTCCCTGGAAAGCTCTGGGAAGCTCCGCTGGCAGGAGGTTGGGAGGGAGGATGAGGGTCTGTGGTGGGCAGTGGTGGCGGCCCAGGGAGGGGACTGGCACAGGGAGATCGCCGCTCACCCCCATGGGCTCCGCTGATCCCGGTGCTTCCCCCGTTTTGGGCCAAAACCACTGGGTTTAAGGTTGAGTTTAACCGCAGGGCCCCGAGAGTTCAGGACAGCCTGGCCGGAGGGTCCCGCAATGCATGGCCGTGGAGGATCCCAGGGGGATACCAGGAGGACCCCAGGGAATTCTCAGGGATTCCTTTGTCCCTTCCCCCCGCCTCCCCCTGCCCAGCACTCCTTTTGTCGCTTTCGCTTTCGGATGTCCCAACCTGTGCCGACTGGATCTGCCTGGCGACCAAAGACAACATGAGCATCGCCAGCTGCCACTGCTGGTTCTGGGGGCAGCGCCGGGGCGGAGCAACGCGGTGGCTTCAGCGCTGGAGCTGGGGGTGCTCCTGGGGTTCCTGGCGGCCACGAGGGGTGAGTGGAACCCTGGCACCGCGACCCTGAACCGCCATTCCTGAGCACCGGCACCTTCCTGCGTGCCTTATCATGCACAGGGACCCCTCTAAACCCCCCATTTCTTGGACATCAGGACCCCCTGCACTCCCTTGATCTTATGTTTTCGAGTCCCTGAAGCGCCTTTTCCTTGCCCTTGGGAGAGGGCAAGGAATGAACCCCAATTTCCAGGAACCAAGAACCTCTTGTACCCCTGTCTCCAGCACTGAGATCCCCCTGCATCCCCTTACCCAGTACCAACACCCTCCTTTTTTCTGGCCATCCCGCTTTTCCCAAACCCCAGATTCACCCATTTCCTTGATCCTGGGACCCCCTGGGCCCCCATTCCTGCATTTTCCAGCTCCCAGTCCTTCCTTTCCTCAACACTGAGGATGTCTGGCACCTCCTTTCCTGGGCACAGGGATTCCCTGGACACCTCATCCCACCCCTTCCAGTTAACTGCACCCCACTTTTCTTGACTCTGACCCCCTGAACCTCCTTCCCAGCTCTCCCAGCTCTTCCAGTCCCCCCTTTCCTTGACCTGTGGACCGCCCTGGACACCCAAACTCTAAACCCTACCCAGAGCAGGGCAGTCACAGAGCTCATCCTGGTGGAGGGACGAGGCAAAGGGAGTGGGAACACAGCAGTGAGGACAGCTGAGGGCTGCAGAGCGGCTCTGAATAGCATCACTGTAACATCTCACAGCATCCCTGGGACAGTGCTGTTATCCCAGGGACAGCAGGAGTTCCCAAACTTGGGGCTTGGTCTTCCTCGGGGTGAGGGGCATCGAGGAAGGCTATGCTGCAATGGAGACTGGGATGAGCTGGGAACTCACTGGGGAAAAAGAGAGAGCAGTTGGGAAGTGAAAGACAGGAGAGGGAGAGAACTGTTCAGAGAACAGCTGAGATACAACTTGAGCAAGCTGAAAAATGCCATTTGGGGTAATCCCAGATTGATTTAATTTCAGAAGTTATTGAACAAGTTTATTTTTTGGGGGGTGTCATGTTTGCCTTTGGAGGTGCACACACTGCAAACTTGAGCTGCATTGATGAAATGAGCAAGCAAGTCTCTGCTGCAGTTCACCCTGGTTGTTCTTCAGCTTATTCCAGCTATTTTTTGACCCATCTGGCACTAAATAGAGGTTTTTCCCAGGTACAGCAGGTCTGGCTTTTCCATTGTTGTGTTCTTTATTCTCTTCCTTAGGAACTGAGTTAACCCAGAGCTGAGTCCATCAGCACTCCACCACTTGTCTCTCTTCTCTTGACTTGCTGCTGAAAACCTTTACCTCAGTGCTCTGGAGAAAACACATGAGCCTAAATCCTACTGAGATCAACATTTCTTATAGCTACTGGAGTTTTCTAACGCATGGTTTACACTCCTTTTCTGACAATTAACCCAGCCCACATCTTTAGAAAGGAGGCATATAGTGAGTCTTTGGAGTTCCCTGAAAGGAACAAAGCCCTGGGACAACAAGAAGCATTCCCTGAGTGCTGGCAGAGCAAAAATCCTGGCAATCTGAAAACACCCGGATAAATGGATTAATGGGTGTCTTGGGGTGACTGTATTATTTCCCCACTACATTATATTCCCATTGTCAGCTGTGTATACAGAACTTTCAGTACGGGGTGATGTTTCTACACGAGGGGAGCGGATTTCCTCTCAGAGAACTGTTTAAGAACAAGGTTACTCCTGTGGGATTCTTTCTTCTTCTTCCCAGCTGCAGTGGACAGTCTGCTATGGCTAAGAGAAGGAGAGGTTGTTTTTTTTTTCCTTTTGTTTTCCCACCTGCCTTTTTGGCCAGTTCCCCNTTTTTTTTTTTTTTTTTTTTTTTTTTTTTTTTTTTTTTTTTTTTTTTTTTTTTTTTTTTTTTTTTTTTTTTTTTTTTTTTTTTTTTTTTTTTTTTTTTTTTTTTTTTTTTTTTTTTTTTTTTTTTTTTTTTTTTTTTTTTTTTTTTTTTTTTTTTTTTTTTTTTTTTTTTTTTTTTTTTTTTTTTTTTTTTTTTTTTTTTTTTTTTTTTTTTTTTTTTTTTTTTTTTTTTTTTTTTTTTTTTTTTTTTTTTTTTTTTTTTTTTTTTTTTTTTTTTTTTTTTTTTTTTTTTTTTTTTTTTTTTTTTTTTTTTTTTTTTTTTTTTTTTTTTTTTTTTTTTTTTTTTTTTTTTTTTTTTTTTTTTTTTTTTTTTTTTTAAATCTTTGTTGTGTCTGCATTCATATTGTGTGAATAAACAGGGGTTTTGTTCACTTTCTTCTGAGAAATTTCTTTCTGAACCTGGTAGGGGAGGGGCTGGTGAAAACTGCCTTCTGTTTGGAAGGGGTTTTCTACTAAATTTGTCTCAAAACCAGGACAAATAATGGGCACGCAATGTGGGGCTGGAGAAAGTGAAAAAAACCTGTACTCATTATATTTTGGTTTTAATTGCTTTGTGTTGGGGTACAGCAGTCACTATGCTGACTGATGTGATAACGTCTTTCTGGCTCAGAGGCCTTTTTGAGGTACTGATACCTTTGTGGTCTTTAGACTTGTTTGCCTGTCCCCAGATAGCATCAGTTTTGTCCCTGGTATGTAGC
>VZRZ01008807.1:381188-395835 GCA_013398175.1 Climacteris rufus | reverse complement strand
AAAAAAAAAAAAAAAACCTTTTATAAGAATCTACTGGGGACTGTGTGAAACATGCTGCACGTGTTTTGCAATCCCAAGCACTGCACACCACAAGTACTCTTTAAACACTGCTACTTTCTTGGGAATCAAGTAGCTGCAGTTTACCAGACATCCTGGAAATCATTTAACATTAGCCAAACACTAAAGCAGACAAATGTCTGAATTGCTGCAGTCCAGAAAAATACTGAAAATTGCTTATGAGTGTATGAAAAGTAGTGGGAATTAGTGATAACACAGTGGCCAAGATGTTGCTTTCAAACTTCTTCCAGTCCATTACATTTTACCCAGCAGAACTGAGTTGTCTTTATTCTCTTTGTTTTAATGGTGATGAAATATATCTTTAGAGAATAAATACCTCTTTCTATTCTTAAAGAGCCTAATTTAAGGAGAAGATGCAGGAAGATTTAGTTCAAAACTCTGGTGAAGGTAGACAACTCTAGGCTCTGGCGCATAGAGAACTAGGACAACACTTCTTACAAACCAACCTAAATCACAAGGCTTCCGTTGTAACAGGCTCCACGTGTGCCAATGGCTGGCACTCACAAACGAGTCACATATTTATTCACTCATGCATTTATTTTATTTATTTTCAAAGACTAAAGAAGAAATGTGAGACAGGGCAAAGAGCACAATAAAGAGTGCAAAGTGACAGCTTTTCTTGTCCTGTTCTCAGCTTTTATTTCAGAGGGAGTATAAATCACTCTTTCACACAGAAACCACAAGAAACATTGATTATTTCAGCAGCTCAGACTGTCATCAGGAAGACACAGCTACAATAACCTGGATCCCAGAGTAACTTCAGAGTTTTGACCATTCTTGAATGTTGAAATATGTCACACCATAGAGATAGTTCCTGTAACCACCCATTTCTGGAAATCGTTGTGCTTCAGTCATTATTAAAAAGATACTTAGCTACTAAGTCAATGTAAACCCAAGTCTCTAATTAAAGACTTTTAATTTAGGTCATCTAGTGAAAAATACACTTCTACCAAAATAATCAACATTTTCAGCCTATGAACAAGTTATAAACAATCTCCGAACAGCTCATAGGTGTGTTTCCCAAAGCATGTTCTTTTCACCACTGCCTGAGTTACATTGCTACCCTCTCTGCATGTTCAGGGAGAACCTGGACAATCCTCCTAATTTTCAAACCTGTTCAGTTTATGGATGTGAAGCTATTTCCTATCTAGATGAAGATCCTTGGTTAGAAATTTTAAGCCTGGTGACAAGCTTGGATTTTGTCCTTATCTTTCAACACTTCTCAGCCGTAGTCCATTGCTACACTACTAGGAAATGACTGCTCCTTGGTATTGGACCTCAAACATCAATACGAAATATCATCTATTTGTGCCAGCTAGCAGTTGTCCAAATGATCTCCAAGCGGGATTTAAGATCCAGGACCTCGCAGGAACTCTCTTTAACATACAGGATGCATGTAGTCTCCTTGTTCTGGAGATAAAGAGACTTTATTAGCATAGACACATGCCACTCTGTGCCAGTTGGACTCAGTAGTCTGAAATGTTCCCAGACATATTTAATCTACTTGCACATGTTAAAATTTGAAGGCTTATATTGCAATAATTTATTGTAGTATAACCAGCTTGATGACTAATTTTTCCTTTCTTTCTTTTTCGTGGTCTTGGTTGTATGAGACAAAGTTTTTAGCTGTTTAGATATCTGATTTCTTATTGTAGTAATCTTGATTTCTTTTTTCATCTCATTGTCATTACAGTGAATTCAAAAGTTTAAAACATTAATCAATTCAGATCCATATGTATTATAACTTAATATGAGGAAATATGAGGTTTCTCAGGTCATAAAATAAATAATCTTATCTTGAATATATGAATTAATAACCTTAAATATTTATCAGGCATCCACCTTAATAAATATTCCAAAATTGTTTGCATGTATTTTGCTGTCAAAAAGCAAGAGGCTTTTTAGAGGGAGATGCATTCATTTTCTTCAGGCATCATGAAAAGAAACTTACCCTTGGTATGTAGTAGCAACTATCAGAAATGCCCTAAATTGTGTTGGTTTGATTAAAGAAGGCATTTCTGAGCCTTTCTATAGCAACAACTACACTCATTAGAAGAGTGGAACAAATGCCCAATTCCACGTGCAGCAAATTCATTTCAACTCTTCTTTGAATAGTAACAACTGGAAAGCATTTCTCTGTTTAATATTTGCTAGCTTAAATGTTCCCTTCATGTGGACCCCAACTTACTTTTTCTGTAAGCAAATGAACAGTAGTGCATACTTAAAAAGTGCATGATTAAAGAATGATTAGGGTTCCCTACCTGTCCTGGGATTTCGGGATTTTTAATATATATGGAGGACACTTAAATTACCTATAGACCTGAAGTTTATTGAAGTATTAAAAATATCTGGTAAAATTTCAGAATTCTAATTTAAAAATTTGTGCTGATATAAGTGGCATGTTTATTTTTTTTCTCATTAAGAGAACAGCTCAGCTAGACACTCCTGAATTACTTGAGGGATTACTTGTACTTATTTCAGTTATTTCTGAAACCCTTGGGTGTCTATTAAATCCAGAGTACATCAAAATAAAACTTAACTAGTAAAGTTTATATAGAGGTAGGTGAAAAAGATACATGGGGTAAGAAAAAAAGTGTGTGTAAGTCAGATACGTTCCATTTATATTCTGGATGATAATTGAATTGTATTAAATTGCAATTCTATATGTTTCTAGGATATATCTTATGCTAGAAGAGCTCTCTTTTTCTATGGAATTACAACTGAGTTATAGAACTCAAGATAGTAATTAATTTAGAATATAAAGGAAAAGTATAACCTCTTATTACTCAAGACAAGATAAACAATATTTTTACAATTAAAGATTCACATTGTAATTACTATCACATTTCTGGACACAAGACTAAATGGACCAAGAATTTGTTCATTTCACTTCATTCCCTGATTTCCAGATTTCAATGAGTATCATTTCTGCAAGTTTCAGTGCTTTTCACTGTATTTCGTGTCATTCCATTGCATTTAATTTTTGACACTGCATTTCAGAGCTTTTTTTATTTTTTCAGCTGCATTTCATTTAATTTCATTTCATCGTAATTTCTCTCCTGTGTGTTTGTTTCACTTTGTTCCCTGATTTCAAGATTTTCTTCCCTTTCATGAAAGGAAATTCTTTATTTCATGAAAGGAAATGAGAATCATTTCAGCAAGTTTGAGTCCATTTCACTGCTCTTCATGTCATCCCATTGCATTTAATGGTCTTCACCTCATCTCAGAATTTTCTTTTTCCTTTTTTCAGTTGCATTTCATATCATCGTATATCCTGTCCTTTCTGTTAGTTTCACTTTGTTCCCTGATTTCCAGATTTCAATGAGCATCATTTCTGCAAGTTTCAATGCTTTTCACTGCACCTCCTGTCATCCCATCTCATTTAATTTTTGACAATTTCAGAATTTTCTTTTTTTTGTTTGCTATATTTAATTTCATCATAATTCCTCTTCTGTGGGTTCATTTCTCTTTGTTCTGTGATTTCAAGATTCAACATAATTGAATGTCTTGCCATTAAAAAATTAAAATTTGATTATGTTACAGAATGAATAGTTTTTTTCTCCTAAATTGAAATATTCTTAAAATGGAATTTCGGATAAATAATGTTAAATATTTCCACCTAATATAGCCAGATTTGTAATTTAATTTTAATTTATATGATCACTGTCTATGTGTTAACATTCAATTTCCTGTTCTGTGGGAAGATGATTACAGCTTTGAGGTTCAGATTATTCCAAGACAAAACTGGCTTAGTCTGTTTTACAGCTCTTCACTTCAGCATCTCTGATCAGAGACTCCAATTTCCAAACTGTGCTGCATATATCTTCTGTACGATGGACTACAAACTTATGCACAGTGATACAATTTTCATGTAATGCACAGATTGCGATGCCCTGGAATACTATGTTGCTTCTTACCTAAATAATGAATACAGAATAAAAGAAAAACAGAGTTTGAAGGCTTATGCCTTAAACTTGCTTCCTTACATATTGATTGCATTGCTTACCTAACTGTTTGTCCCTTTCTAACACATTACTGGATTTGTTTTCATTTTAAAGAAAATTTCCTTTTACATACCCTTACGAACATTACCTATGAGTTATTGTGTAATTCTCAAAGAAAGGAAGAGAAGAAGGAAACATCAAAATAGATGATCAACATTCTGTTTGTGAAAATCACTATGAAATGTAAGGATTTTGTATTTCTTGCATTGGAATATTTTTGCTCATAACATAAACATAAAATATTGAGTGTTGTAGTATTTGTTCCAAAAGGCTTCCTCAGTGAACATTCAACGCACCAGCAGTTCTTGCTCTGGAAGAAAAATAATCTAAAATAATTAAAAGAAAAAAAATCCAAATAATGAAGGGGTAAAAGGAAAAAGAAAATGAGGAAGAGGACAAGGATGAGGACGGCTTTATTTAAGCAATTCCTTTGGAGCAACTGTAGACCTTGGAAGAGTAGGATACTTTCTGATTGATGATATCTCTAAAATAGCTATTTGGACCACTCTTCTTATATTTATGTCCCATTTTCTATTTCTGGTCTGTTCAGCAATTCTTCTTTAAAAGCATCCTGTAAAACATAATTAAGGTACTGTATCTCGTTTTGGCCCAGTATGGCATTTGTTATAAATGGAGAAATGAAACATCAAATGTATCTCCACAACCATCTCAAACTGATTGCTGTGGCAAGCATCCTACCTAGAAGCTGTAAAGAAAGGGAGCTTTCTCCATTCCTTCAAGCAGTCTGAAAAAATGACAAAATAAAATTATAAAATCTTATTAATTATTTGAGTACCTGTTTCCTGAACTTTTCAGCACAGGAAAATTTACAGTTTCATACACAAAATGATGAGAGACAACCTCACTGCATCTCTTTTCCTATCCTGGCACTGAGTGTCAGGGCAAACCTGTCATGAAATAGGCAGCAAGATATAATTTTCTTGAAGGGACTGGTCTGTACAACTATCTTCAAGACTCCATAAGGAATTTTTGAAGGACTGCCTGCCACTGAACTCCAGATAAAAATCTCTTTTCCATACCTGATAGCAAAGAAGTCATATTTTTACCTTTAATAAAATTGTTTGTTGCTCTTTCTCTTTTCCAAATGCCTAAATAGACTAGATCTTATCTTCTGGAATATCAATATAATTAAGAACATACATATTCAGGAAATAATTATGACTATGAATAGACAGATAAGCAGACAGATAATCTCAGGCTCAGGGTAGACAAAGAATTGAAAGTTAAAGCAACCTAGAGAAGATCAAGAAGTTCAAGGACTTCAGGGGAAATATTGAAGAAATCACAGAATCACAGGATCACTCAGGTTGGAAAGGACCTCTGAGATCATTTACTCCAATCTATGACTGAGTATTTGTTAGCTAGACCATGGCACTGACTGCCACGGGCAGTCTTTCCTTAAACACCTCCAGGGATGGTGACTCCACAACCTCACTGGGCAACCCATTACAATGCCAAATCACCCTTTCTGTGAAGAAATTATTCCTAATGTCCAACCTAAATATCCCCTGTCACATCTTAGGACTATGTCCTCTTGTCCTGTCACTGGTTGCCTCGAAGAATTGACCAATCTCCACCTCACTATGAAGGGAATGGCTATAGATGCCATTTATTTGGAATTCTATAAGGCCTTTGACATGGTCCCCCACAACACCCTTCTCTCTAAATTGAAGAGAAATGGATTCAATGGGTGATTGTTCAGTGTATGAGGAATTACTTGAATGATCACATCAAGAGAGTAGAAATTAGTGACTCAATATCCACATGGAGATCAGTCATGAGTGGTGTCCCTCAGGAATTTTTATTGGGACCAATACTGTTTAATACTGCCATCAATGGCATAGATGAAGGGCTTGAGTGCACCCTCAGCAATGCAGAAGACACGAAGCTGAGTGGTGTGATTGACTTACCTGAAGGATGGGATGTCATCCAGAGGGACCTGGACAAGATTGAGAAATGGATCCATGGAGCTTCATAAGCTTCAACAAAAACAACTGCAAGCTACTGCACGTCCTTCAGGGAAACTGTCCAACCCAAACTATTCTAAGATTCTATGATTGGTAATAAAAGTACATTCAACAAACAGGTACACATGCATATGTGCATTAAAATTGTGCATGCTATCATAAATTTTTCATCTGAATTTAATTTGTTTATTCTGAGTCATTTAATTGTTCTGAGTTGATCTATTTAATTAAATCAATTCAGTCTCTACAGTATATCTAAAGGCCATATAGAGAAATATGATTGATCTAGCATTCACATTGTACTGTCCATCTTTTGTACAGATCTTCAAAATAGACTTTTAACTGGCAATAATTGCAATTTTTAGGTTTACTGTCCTTATGCTGGAAGCAGTGGAACAAATCCTGTGATGTATTTCATGTTGGCTACATTCTTTCATTAGAAAGAACATGTGTCTGATACTGGTATTATTAATCTTTTTAACTTTTTTTTTTTTTTCTGAATGACAGCATTTAATTTCAAAGGAGAGCAAGTGTCCCCTCTTGCTATGCACAAATGCAATAGCTCTTGTCAGTACTAGGTCATCTACAAGCTCACTTTCTTTCCTGCTGTTGATGCTAAATAAGTGCAAGAGCTCTGAGATAGATTGGTGATATTGCCACTAGCAATTGCAACCAAACCCTCCTGGGTGCAAACTTATGGCAGGACCCCATGGCATTCCTGAGCAGATGCATTTGCAAATGTTTTCACCTAGACAAAACATGTCAAACTCATAATCTCGGTGTGCTTCTTGCTCATGGAGTTCACTGTCTAACTACCAGGAGTGGGAATTGTCTCCATTTCAGACCTTGTTTTATAAGCTTTCACATCTGCCACTCTTTTGTATCACATGCCAAATATGACATAAGAACTATGGCAAAATCCTAGAACAATTTCATCAAAGTTTCTTGCACTCTCTGATGAAAAAGAAAGCAAAGTGAAAAGTCAACTTTCAAATTGTGTGTATTCTTTTAATATATAATTTTAATGACCAGGTTAGAAAGGGAAGTCACAAGATGGAGGTTCAAGGCAAGTATGTGGTAGATAAAATATAAATTCGTGTCAGTCATAAAATTTGTAAGGAATCACTGCATTTGATTCCAATGCTAATTGTTATCATTTATGCACAGAACTAATCCCTAGATCACATCAAGTCTTTTATGAAATATTAAATCTGAAAAGGGATCAAATGAAAATCAAAAGAAAATATCTATGCTGCTAAAAAAACTCCAGCAAATAATTTCAGCCAGAGACCCATGATCACAAAATTTAGTACTCTGTAAGCAGCAACAACCTTAATTTTAGAGCATGTTTAAAACAAAAGTAGAGAACTAGAGGTGTAGAAAAAAAATTTTCAAACAAGAAAGGGCTACTGAACGGAACCTGGCAGTTCTTTATCTAATACGTGTTTTAGTTTCTAATTTTCTTTGTCTGACTAGGAAACAAAATGAAAATATCTCAGTTATGCCCTTTTGTTTTTTAAAAATGCTCTTCAGAGTGGTTAAGAAAAGAAAGGAAAGTTTGAATATTAACATTTTATTTAGCCCTTAACATTCACATTGGGAAGACTAAACAGTGAAAGGAACATGCTTGTTACATCCTATAACAGTGTTACTGATAACAGCAAAAAAACCTAAAAGTTGAGCATACTGCAGGGTTTTCCCAGATACTTATGTAAAAAGACACCCATCCTCCCGGTCTTCCAAATTGTCTAAACTTGAAGAAAAGACAAGAGATTAATTAGGGTAATGCCAAATCATATTTAAAACCTCTGAGTCTATGGTGCTTGTTTATCTCAAACTCAGGACAGGGACTACTTATCAATGCAACAATTTGCTGAATGGAAGTTCCTGTTTTCTCATCCTGTTTTTGTGAGTTTCTACCACAAAACACTGAATTCAGTGTTTTACTGGGATTGTAGGAAGACTGGAAGCCAACTCATGCTGACTTTCAGTGGTATTGGGGTATGCAACTTCCAGCAGGGCTTGTGAAATGTCATTCTTAATTGATATTGAAAAAAGCTTACATTATTCTACATTAAAATTGAGGTTATTTCATAGGATTGCCATAGAAAATTATTTGAATTACACAGTAATGCATGTTAATTTTTCCATATCACCACCCAATAAATTCTGAAATTAACCCATATCATCGCTCTAATATCATGTACTTTGGGGAAATCTTTTCAATTAGAAACTCAACACTAGGAGTGGAGAATCGGATAGGATGCCTAAAATTGAATTTTCTTTGCTTGTTTTCCCTTAAGGTTAAAATAGGCTTTTGAGAAAAAGCTTTTTTTCTTTATGTCTTTTCTTAGGGGCTTTTTCTTTCCTTCCAATGCAATTAATGAATTGCACAGGATGCACGGGAATCGAAGAATATTTGTGCACTTATTAAAATCAGGAATATAATTTACAATAGTCATAAATGAGTGGTAACTAATTTAACCATCATCATAAACTGAATAAAGACATTTTTCTAGTCCATTTAATTCTTGACAAAGACTTCAAAGTGAATAATTTTCACTAGAAAAAAAAGAAACAAAAAAACCAATGACAACTACCAAACAGTATTTACACTCTAAAATGTACATTAATTTCCATTTGTAAATAAACACAGTTAAAGACAAGGTGTTTATCATAACTAGGCTGTCTGCTGAACTAGGCTGTCACTGTCTCTAGAGAGACAAATAGGATATGTTTTTTATTCTAAGGAGCTCAGCACATGAAAAGACAAGTGCAGACATACTTATGGAGTTTTGCCAGAGGGGACAGATTAGGTGTTTATGAATTTAGTTCATTTGCTTTGCTGTGATTTTGTTCTGGGTTTCTTGATTTGTTTGGTTTGGGTTTTGTTTCTGTTTTTTTTTTCTTTTTTGTTCTTTGTTTAGCTATGTTTTGCTTTTACAGCTGTTTTTATAGTGTTATTGGCACTGACCCAGAAACTATTTTTCAAAATCTGCATTTTGCATTAGTGTCTTTCCTCACCCTAGCCTGGGGTTGGTTTTACACAGAATTAGAATTGAGGTTCTCAATATGCTTTTATAGTCTTGATACAGTTTTTTCTTTCACATTCTGTTTTCAAATTCCCATGCTGAATGATACGAGGAGATCTCATTGATTGCAAAGGGCTAAAACACACATACCCTAGGTTTGGAAAACATGGCTCCAGAAATTCTTTAAGCTAGCTCTAGAGTGATTATGACAGCTTCATTCAGACACACTGCTAGAATAGCAGTCAATGGAAGTCTTTACACTCTGGACACCAGAGCAAAGAGCTGTGCAGAACTTTGTAATTGTCCTTTGCAATATTCCCATATTGTGACTGTTCTTGCTACAGGGAATTCCCAGGACACGATACATTGGCAGTATAATAATCTTCATTACTCTTCAATACACTTATAATGATGGCTATTAAAAGTTTAATTAGACTTTAGAGAAGACTATTCAGCCCATTAAAATAATAAATGAATTCTGGCATTAAACAAACTTGGACAATAATTACTTTTATGAAACAGAAATATATTTCCTTTGCCAAATGATATGAGAATCTCTGGGAAAAAACCTCTCAAGATCTAGTTCATCTTGGATACAGGTTTTCTCATCAGTCAGGAAATTATGCCAAGTTTGCAGGAAAAGATCCCAATACTCAGGGTCAAGTCCAGTTTCCTTTCTTATGTATGTAACTCTGATATGGAAAAGTCAATAATTTATAGGCTGACAGTATCAAACTGAGGGATTTGTCCCTGAACAAATGAGCAATCAATTTACAGTCATGTTAATCACCACATTTTGTACATGTAGGGGGAAAATGACTACGGAATTCCTTCTAGAACCTGCATACAGACTCTCTCAGAAATTATTTTTAAATATTGCTTTAGCAAAGAGATTACTTTTAGCCCTCTTCTCATTCATGGTGACTTTTTGTTCTGTATAATACCAATATCACATAAAACTATTAGTTAAGTATTTAGATCTATGAAAAGACAGCATCTGAGAGGTACCTGAAACAATTAAGCATTTAAGCACTGAATTTAAATTCTCAGCTGACTTAACGTCCCTTGTAGCAGTGTGCTTGGCTGAAGCTGCTGCTTTTCAGCTTCAGGTTTTGGTGGGAAGAAGGCCCAGGCTAAGCCCTCGGCCTTCTTCTTCCAACATCTGAACTCTCTACCTGAGCTGTGGTAAAATCCCATATTTCCCTGGTGTTACCTGTGCCCATATCTCAGATGCCATATATGACTATGCCCTGCAAATCTCTTCTCCACTGGTTACTTTGAACTATGCTGTTCCCCATTGGGTGTTTCCTGGTCCCATCTCCCTTTAAAAGAGCCCTGCAGGGCTTCCTCCTTGCTCTTTCTTCTGGGTTACTCAGCCACCTGGATATCTCTGGACCCTCAGAACGCAACACTGGACTCACAATAAACGGCTGTTATCCCAGGGAAGAGCCCTCTGTCTAGCCTTTTGTTCTCATCTGCACTACCACACCACGCCTGGGGAAACTCTCATCCTAGAGGAGCCAGCAGAAACAGGTTATCTGTGGTAGCTAGAACTCTGTCCTTTGGGAGAGTTATACAACTCATCCCAGCAGGGATTCCGCACGCATAAAGGTGCTGTCGCTACCTCGAGAGCATTCCGGGCATTAGCGCTTTTAGTCCCTTGATGGTTTTTACTCCTTGGTAAAGGTTTTGGAGTGTCTTCCCCTAAGGTTGGCTGGTTTTATTTGCCATATTTGGATTTATTTTCTGCTCAAATCAACCTTACTCCTGTAGAAACCATTCCCAGATATGCCTTCACAGTATCTTTCCTGGGTATCCAGTAATGCAATACAAAACCAAAAGAAGAATTTTTTTTCATTCTTGATCAAAATCTTATTTGTTAATTCATTTCCATGACTTGTGTCATAGCTAGGATCTGTGATCTTCCCCAGTGGCTGATTTTTTGCCTTTTGCTTTATCATTTCAGCTTAATAAGATTATTTTTTTAAAAAACTCACAATCTAACTTAAAGATTCAAATACCACTGCCCTTTTATGCACTATCTGTTGTCTCAAATAGGAGTTTTGTTGACTGACTGAGATTCTGAGAAATTATAATATCTGCACTCACTGTTTACAGACCAAGATGTCTAACTCAGAAATGAACATGCCTTGATGACTAGAGTTTTAAGAGTTTGAAGTCATGAACTTTTCAATACCAAGGGCTCAGATACCTATAGTGTGAGACCTGATTAGCTAGAATTTAGTTTATAAAAAAGTATTCTCTTTTCTAGAGAGGTCATCCTGATGCTTGCATGCTAATTTGTGTCATGTATTTTAATTTCTCTGGCTCCAGAGGTACTTCACAGAGAAATAAATCTGAAGGAAGAATATGTGATATTTAGTTTGAGAAACATTCTAATGATTGGAAGTCAAGGTCTTTAATCTGAGATACTGTTAATAGATTTAGGTTTATTATGAAGAAACAAATTGCCACACAATGTCCACTCCATGTTACTTGTGATGGTGGGATGTTAATTTTTAACAAAATTGTCAAAGGTTAAGAAACTATAAATGCCAACACATATAAATGGTTACTATCAGCTAGGGATAATATCCATTTGTTTAACAAATACAAAAATAGTAAACAAAAAAAAAAACCTCTATATGCTAGAAAATATTTTAAAATGTATTTGAAAATGTTGCAAATAATTTTCTCTTTACTAATAATATTAATAATATCATTATAGTTTTTGCTTTCTGGTAAATGAAAAATAGATGGCAATACTTGTTCTTGTTCAGTGCTGACTTTAATTGCTTTGCCTTTTTGTTATTTGCATTGCTATGAAAAATCCAATGACCTTTATGTTATGTTAGACCATCAGAAAATAACGGAGATGCACTTCTGTCTTGAGATGAAAAATACTATTTGTTTTTCATGTTCCAGTCCGCTGTTGGGACTTAAATCCCACATGGATGAATTTCAAACTAAGAACCCAAAGGGAAACATGCTTATTTCTCCTCTCTGAAGGGATGCAGATGAGTCAGACAAATCAGTATTCATAATCATGCATAAAAAGATCCTTCAGGTTTTTAGTCATCTGGTTTTGCCCCTTGAAATT
Organism: Climacteris rufus; assembly: GCA_013398175.1. NCBI lineage: Eukaryota > Metazoa > Chordata > Aves > Passeriformes > Climacteridae > Climacteris > Climacteris rufus. Next base: position 383,633 of record VZRZ01008807.1, on the reverse strand, counting down.
TTAGACAGACACAACCTTTTTTTTAGCACTTTCTTAGGAAATGACAAATATTTCAAGTATAAATTACATTGGATTTTTTTTCTCCTTTTTATTGTATATTTTGTATTAAAATTATGATCTATTTAACGGTATGCTAGAAGGAAGAAGCTGAGGGTTTTGGGGTTTGGGGGGGGTTTTAATTTTTTTTTATTTTCATTACTATTATAAACTGATCACAGAGAAGAGATTCTCTATTGACCAAACATTCCTCATTAATAAAGAGTGGGCTGTTGTCTAACTCAGTGTCTAGTTTTGGAAAACGGAGGGTGGCAAAAAACTACAGTGAAAAGTCACTATGAAGTTCAATGTTCATTTGTGTTGCACCGTAAAAATTCTGGTTTCTGTTAAACATCAGGTGCTTAAAAAGCCCTTTCATGCTGAAAGTATTATGAGTGAGTTTAGCTTACATATCTGTTTTTTCTAGCTTTTCCCAGTACACAGCTAGATTCTCCCCTGCAGTATGTAGGAAGCTATCTGAATTAATGCTTCTGCAGCTTACAAAACCTCTTGTGCTACATAGTTTTGCTGGATGGAAAAAGATGGAATTAGATTTCTTTTGGCAGCCTCAGTGCAACCACTTACATATGAGCTGTCCTGCTGTTCCCTCGCTGAAAAGCCATTGTGTCTCTATCATTGTAGACTTCCATCTTGGCAAAACTGCATTGCTACAGTGTGATTTCCATGGGCTTTATTTGAAACAGAATTATTTATGCTATTCTTACAGAATCTAAATCATCATGAGAGCTTCCAGAGTGAAGGTTATTTCTGTTGCCAGCAGCTGTAGCTTTCCCCTCCGACGTTGAATCTGGTGATGGCAGCAATTACTGGCCAGTCCTGTTCTGATAAATTTGTGTTTTCTCTTTGATCAAATATGTCAAGCTTTTAATTCTGTATAATCATTGACTGTGTGAAGTGCCAGACCATCTTGTTTTATCATCATTCACATCTGCTGCTATTTTCCAGTCACACAGGTAAAATGCATTGACCTAGTACATGCTGCTTTAACCTCAGCATCCTTATTGTGGAAGAATGCCAGATGCATCTAAAATAATATCCCCAAACACTTGTAATCACAAGGGATGACAGAATAGATGACATAATTAAAAAACAAAAAAATTGTCCCAAAAGTAAAGTGCCAGAAACTGAAATGAGGTGGGGAAATTGTATCACAAGGAATAATGTAAGGCCTTTGATATTCGGGAGTCCTGTGGGTCATGCAGAATACCTATTAAATTTGTGTTACACATTAGAGATCTTCTGAAATAACTGGAGCATGCTACTCTAATGATAAGCAAAAAAATAATATGTCAAACTTCAATTTTTTTTTATTTGTACCAAGTTTGAGCAGAAAGTCAAAATTTTAAAAATAATGTGTGATAATAATAACTGATGACTCAAAATGCCCAGTACCTCACATACCAGTTTCTGCTGTTCATGATGCTTTGCTTTCTATATTATGTATTTGCAGCTTAAATTTCTAAGCAAAAAAAAGATTTGGTGAGCAAATTGATCTTTACATTTTGAAATGTGTATAAATGGGACTCTCTGACTATTTCAGAATTGTTTATTTTTTCTCTTCTCTCCACAGTGAATAAATTATTGCAACAAGAACACTTCCTCCAAACTTTGTTCATTAGACTGTTTTCTGATACTTTCAAGAAATTTTATAGTTCAACAAATGTAACAGGCATGTAGCATCACAAAATGCTCTGATAAAATGGAGCCATTTACTACCCATTTTCTCCCTATGCACATCAGTTTTAAGCATTTGTTAATTCAGAAAATGGGAAGTTCCTAGAAAAGGAACATGCTCCCACTGATTGGATAAATCCTATATTTTTCCAGATGTGAACATTTGCATTCTTAGTATGCCATGATACTCTTTCAGCTCTTCGAGCCAAAAGTGCTGAAACAAAGTCAGATTATACGGAGGATTCATGTTTGTTCTGAATGGTATCAATTTAATTTTTGCATTATTCACTCTCAGAATTTTACACCTTGAAACCATAACTTAGAAGGACAATTTGTAGATGTGCAGTGGCAAACTTGTGAGGGTCTACACGACTCTTTTCACGGAAGAGAGGAAAATTTCTAGGCTGTCATGGTTTGAGCTCTGGCCAAACACCAAAGCCCCACAAAAAACTGCTCACCATCCCCCTGCAGATGGGCAGGGGAGATAATTTTTTTAATAATTTGAGATAAGGACCCTTTGGAGAGAAAAATATTCTAATTAAGTTACTATTCAGGCAAAACAGGCTCAAAACTGAAAGGTGATAAGTGCATTTATTGCTTACAAAGTCAGAGGCGTATATTGAGAAGGAAAATAAGCTCTTGAAACACTTTACCCTACCCCCCAAAATCCCTCCCTCCTTCCCATTAACAAAGCAAGGAGACAGGGTGGGTGGG
>VZRZ01008807.1:341767-374829 GCA_013398175.1 Climacteris rufus | reverse complement strand
GGAATCCACAACAAAACCCAGGACAATTAAACCATTTACAAAACAGCTGAAAAATTCTTATTGGATGAAAGAAGTCTAAGGACCCATCTAGATTTCTTCTGGGGTGACAAAAACTATATCAAATATGTTAGAGTTGAAAAGACAATTCACAGATAAATACCAAAGATGTTGCATGAAAATGCACTTCAAAGGCAAGGTAAAACATTGTTCAGCAGCTGCTCTTCTTTCAATGTACGTACTGGGATCTGTCTTGCAGCTGTAAAATTTTCCACACCACACCACATAGTTTTATAGTTATCTGATTAGAGGTTTAATGGATAAGTCTATTGTTTGTGTATGTTATACCTTTTAGAATGTTATCAGAAAGCCTTTGTTCCATCAAAGAAGATAAAATGATAATACTAATATCCCAGTGGTGAAAATTGACTAGTAAAACTACTCAGAGATTATCTGATTGAATAAAATTTCTCATTTTCAGTTCAGTAGAGAATTGACTGTAAACTGATGGAATTCAAAATTCCTTATGTCTCTTATATGCTGAATAACAGAAGATAGTCCCATCTTTGTAGAGGAAAATGTTTAAATGCTACTCTTTTCTATAACCATGGAAGTGAAGTTGCCTATTCCCAATCATCCAGTCATCAGAACAACCCAGGACTTTATTTCACATGTTTCCTTGGCTGCAAAAGAGAACAGTTAAGTGCCTAGATTCTGCTACAGCTTGTTCAGTAGCAGTTACTGTGCTCCAAATGCACAAGTGGGGTTAAGTATGAAGAAACCCTAGAAAGATTCAACTTTTAGTACTTTGGATGCAAGCTAAAGAACCATTTCCAAGCAATCAGATAAAAATATTCCAAGAACTGACTCCATGTAATTATTGTGTGAAAAATACTAATCTACCCTAGAATCCATGGGGAAAATATGCACATATCCTTTAATATATAGTCACAATGCTAAGCCACTATCCCACTTCTACCAGGGGCAAATCCATTAGTTGTTGTAAATAGGAAGTTTTGTTAAAGAGGGTTGAAAATTTCAAGGAAGCAATATTTATACCACAAAAATATATAAAATAAATTTAGTGGTGTAGTAGCAACACCTTTCTACACTAGAACCATTCTAGCACTTCAAGGGACAAATAAGTATCTTCCTTTAGTAAAATTAAATTATACACAATGCAATAAAAACCTTATTTAAATATGGATATTACTCTTAAATTCAAGATTTGTTCACTAGCATGTAAAATATTTTTTTTACAAATAATTAAAACTTCTTCTTAAAATGTTCTGTAATGAATAGTGACACACTAATGCTGCACAGTTAAAATAGATTATTTGAAAATTGAATCTAAATGTACTGTAATTCACATTCATTAAAAGACATTTTTCAAGTAAATGAAACTATTCCATAAAAATCAATTCACTGTACAACAGTAACATATTACAGATCTGCAGTTAAAATTCAGTCATTTAAATGGGAGAAACACTAATCCAGCACCCTGCATCTGTGAGACAGTGTAGGGTATCTTTAGACCCAATAATTGTTTATTGACTATGAAAAGACAGATTATTTTATATATAGCAAATTTGAAACATATACTGAGAACTGGAGAAAATAAATTACTTGGAGAAGGACTTTTAGCTTACATCTATAGATTTTGGTCCCAGTATTGGATATTATAAGCATAATTAACTGTTTTGTACGAGTTTATTAGCTTAATGCAAACTGTCAGATGATCTATAAGATGTAATTGTATGTAAGTTTATAATTAATGTTATACTTTTACTGAAAACAAGTTAATATATGTTATTTGCAGATTTTCAGTTTAGGAGGTTTCTTCAAGTATGTTTGATTGATAAAGGGGAGTTGCAGAAGTGAATATTTTTGCCTTTTTAATACTAAACTTTAAGCATCAAAAGACAGAATTTGCAAAATTTTTGATTTATCATATTAAGCAACTGAATTCCATCTTTTCTTAAGAGTAATACGGTCTCCCATTGTGGAGCTGACATTCAGCTTCATATATCAGTGTGAAACCAGACATTTCCCATCCCAGATGTGGTAATTACGATCATGATTTTTTACTTTAAACAGCTTATCTCTTCCTTCTCAAAAAATTCAAAGTAGATTGTTTGAACCATACTAAACTTTACCAAGTCGGTTGTTGTAACACTAATTTTTTCAGTTTTCATACACAAAATACAGAAAATTAATTAATTAATTAATGTATGCTGAAGTATGGCACAGTTCAATTATTCTTCCTGAACCAGCTAAGCTGGACTGGTGTTTGAATGCACACACTGAAGTAGTTGTAGAAGTCCTCCATGTCAAGATATTTTGTAGCTTAACTTTTCAAGAGTGTGTGTCAACAAATTATACAGCATGAGGCAGCAATATCCCTGCATTTTTTACATATGATGGATCTTTCTATTTTAAGTATGTTACATAAAGTTGCTTCAGCATCAAGTGTCAAGTGTTTTTTGGACAAATTATGTCCATAATTCTAATTAACCATTGCCAAGTTCAGTTTCATCTGGATGTTACTGCTCTTTTAAGGATTCCTGATACTTCATTTTCTGCAGTGTCTCAACACTGAAAGACTGAAATCAAACTTTGCCAAATGTTATTTAATGCAGGCAGTTGTGGAATAGTATGTGTCAGGAGAAACTGAAATTGTTACCATGGCCTCATGCCACCACAGACAGTAAATATTACATTCTCTCACATTTTGATATTCTAGTGATTTCCTACCTATGTTTTAGTATGTTTAGCTGTTGAGATAATAAGTTCAGGAAAACATCAACCTGCCTTTGGGTAGATAAGACACAAACAAGGTTCAGCCTGATTAAAGACTTCGCTGTGAACAGACAAGCACTTATATTTTGATTGTATGCTACCTGCCATTATGACAATGGTTGACGAGACAGCAGAGTTGGCATCACACCTACTCAAACTCATGAAGACAAACCAAGAACAGCATTGATGTCAAGAACACTCAAAGGGAAGCAGCTAACAAATTTTATCCTACTTGTGGAAAAGAATCTCTTTATTGTTTAAGGGCTTTGGGAAAATGAAGAAACCATCTTCGGGTATATAGATTCTAACTGCAATCAGATCAAAGGTCTTTGATGACACTTAGTAATGAAAGGATTTAAATAAACAGGAATGCAAATTGCCTGATGGTCAATGAGAATACTTCCGTTTATTTATGACATAGAGTATAGACCAGAAACTGAAATTGTGATGGCTGGCTGCTTATCTCATCTGCCCTTATCTCTACCAGATGCCCAGATAAACAATGATATAGATTACTTGCACAGATTACAAGCACGTGTACTACAGTGCAGGAGAGCAGTTTAGAACTACAGTTTAACACATCTCATTCATCTGAAAGTTATGTGATTTCCTGGAAACAAGGTGGCCCAAGAATCCCAAATATTTTCACTCATTTCTACAACAGCGTGTTTTTCTATAAAATGAACATTTCTTACAAAATATCCATGACAGACTTATTCACTGTTTATTTTTCAAGGGATAGAATTGTTTCATCAAAAACATCTATAGTTGTTGGGACAAAACTACAACTATGAGAATTATGCTGGTGATCAGAATTGCATGTTCAAGTTGTCTAAATTTGAAGCCAGTCTTATGCTAAAAATGCATTAATTTATATATTGTAATTACAAACCCTTAGTAAACATTAGATATCATTAGATTTTTTTTTTGTGGTGCTTGAGGGTGTAAACTGACATACTTGTTATCTAATACCTTGGTAGATTACCTGAAATAAAATTTATAAACTGATTTTGAGTCACATATACTGTTAAAATCATAATATTTTCAACATGCAATAAATTATCTCATTTTTTTGAGAAGATTGTCAAAATCTTATTTTTCTCAGAAGGAAAGATTTTATATACAAGCAGTGAAGAACATGATGCCTTCAAGACAACAGAGAGGTAGAATGCCTGAATAAAACTTTGAAAAAGATTGCTAACTTGCAAGGAAAATTTTGAAAATTCTTCATTACAGATTTTATACAAAGTTACAAGGTTACATGTCTTCCAGCAATTCAAAGAATAGTTGTTGATTTACTGGATGGATTGAGAATGTATACAAAGCAAAATGTTAAATGTTAATGGATTACCATTGTCTTATCCTGAAAGATCATAATCGTTACAACACAAAGCCAAAAATAAACAGCAAATATTTGAAATATACACAAATTGGCATCAAATGCCTTGAAATTTACATTTGTTAAAGTATGAAAACCCAGAAATACTATGGAAATAAGGTCTCACAGAGTATTTATCTCCTGTTGGTTTGATTGCTCCTTGCTACATACCTCAGCAATAGGATAAAAGGATGGGGAAACACTATATTTTGCTCTCTCCTCCTGGTTCAGATTCCCAAAAATGCTCTTGTTTTTCATTGCCAAATAGACTCATGTCGCAGCTCTTGTCCTGCAGACACACACTCTTCACACTGTTCTATGAAGTAAAACAAATTTATTTTTGACAGTCATTAGAAGAACCTTTTTATGTGCCTCCAGCTCTCTAACTACTCTGCAGCTGCAGTTGGTCAGCAGGTAGGGGGAACAAGGACTCAATGTCCTGGAGCAGATTACAAAAAATGAAACACCTTTGTTCAATCACCTAGGGAAGTGATTGTACCTCTGTACCCAGCCCTGTTGAGGCTGTACCTCAAGTGCTGTGTTCAGTTCTGTGCCACTCACTTCAAGAAAGACCTTGACGTGTTGAATCCTATTCAGAGAAGGACAATGAAATGTCAAAAGAGTAAGTCCTTTGAGGAACAGCTGAGGGAGCTGAGGGTGTTTAGCCCAAAAAAAAAGGAGGTTCAGGGGAGACCTTATTTTTCTCGGTCGTAGCCAGATGGGGGCTGACCTCTTCTCCCAGGCAACAAATGACAAGACAAGAGGAAATGGCCTCCAGCACGCCAGGGGAGGTTCAGGTTGGACATCAGGGAGAATTTCTTCACTGGCAGGGTTGTCAACAATTGAAATGGAATGCCCAGAGAAGTGGTGGAGCCACCATCCCTGGGAGTGTTCAACAAAAAACTGGACACGGCACTTAGTGCTTAGGTTAGTTGACAAGGTGGTGTTTGGTCAAAGGATGATTCCATGATTCTATGAAGGATAGAACTAGATCCTGCCTCTCAGTGTACCTAACATAAAAAGACTTCAATATCCAGGCTCTATCTTGAATAGGTATGTAAAGTTGCTTATCTCATATTTTACAGAGGCAGTGCAGTGCTTTTACTCACCAGCTGTATTTTGGTAGATTGCTCTCTGCTATTCACTGCAGAACATGGAGAGTGAGAGGAACCTGACTCTAATCAGCATTTTCCCAGATAGAATTAATGGAGATTAGGCATGTGTATCCTGAAAGAGAGTTGGTTGTTATTCCTGATGTTTAGTCTCAAATCATAGGTCATTGCATTACTTGGCCTTATTAGCTGGCTAGCTGTTTACTGAGTATTACAATAAGACAAATTCTAATTTCAGACAGTAAGACTGCCCAAAATGTTGCATTAGTGCTTTTGAGTAGAGGATGTCAGTTGCTATTAGCTGAAAATGGAAGCAGAAGCCTTAAGATGAGATATGGATCACTATTTGTGACTGGTTTTCACATAATTTGTAATTGGAAGTCATCTGTACTGATGGACTGGACCTATTATAACCTTTACATGCACTTTCAGTCTAGATATGTAATGTTTACATAGAAATGTCATCTGCAGCCAGAAGGACTAGACATGGCTCCTAGCCTGTATGTTTGGAAACCTTTTAGCAAGGCTGCACTAGACCAAAGATGCATCTCACTTCTCTGCTCCTGTTGGAGAGGCTCCTCAGTTGCCATCTAAAATCACTACGGTGCACTGTCAGAAGATGTTAGCAGCCAAAATCTGCCCAGATTCCAAATAGACTGAATGTGCTCCTATTCTCTGAGAAAGGAAGTTTTTCCTGCCTGTATTGGTTTAGCCCTGGCCAAACGGCCAAGGCCCCACTAGTACAGCTCTTTTCCCCCTTCCGAATTGAACTGTGTTACTAAACCATGATAAGAAATGCTGGCAGAGGAGCAAAATCAGGCTGAGACAAGGTCAGTGCTTCTAAGTTATAAAGTGAATTTATTACAGAGTCAAAGGAGCAAGCAAAAACAAAGGAACATCTCCTAAACATTTTTCCTCTGCTGTCCTCCCATCCCCCCCCCTCCAATAGCCTCACAGCCCTCTCTCTTCTCCCAGATTGTAAGGGGAACCCGGGGAGGGGGTTTTTCTCTAATTAGTTTAGTCCTTGGATGCTCAAGTGTTTCCTCTTCTTAGCAATTATACCTGTAGGGGTCTCTCTCTCTCTCCTTTGGCACCATGGCACGGTTTGCAGAAGTTGGCACGCAGCCCGCCCGAAACTGCCGCCGCTGTTTCCTCCCAGATCAGGCTGGTCCACACTTAGGGTGGGGGTGACCCAAAGCTTCTTTACCTCACCGACTCCTGCAGTTCAACCCTTCTAGGAGTAGAAGCAGTTACTGACTGTGTCCATTCCTCACCAGACCAAAGCCCCTTCTGTAGGAGATCACTCCTTTCTGCACCATCTCTGCTCCATCCTCCCCCATCGGGCTGGTCTCTCTCTTAGGATAGGAATAAAACCAGGCTTCTTTTAACATAATTGACTCCCTTCTTGATTCAGGAGCAAGGTCCTTGGTCCCCACCAGACACAGCTACTCTTGTGGGAGTTCACTCCCTCCTGCACCGTCTCCGCTCCAAGTTTGATTAAAGTCTCTCACCACAGGCTTTGAAGATGTATCAGTTCCGATGCTGCAGGAACCTCCTCCTCCATTGCTTCTCTTCTTTGGCAGACTGGCATCGTTTGCTGGCTTTCATGTCTGATCTTTCAGTTGTTTTTCCTAGTTAGTTGCTGTACTCCTTCTCCCCTGCCTAATCTACTACCTACATGACTACATGGCTATATGGCGTGCGCATGCGTACTACAGAGATTGCTTCTTAAATTTACTGTCGCAGAGGCGTTTCTGTCCTTCCTAATTGGCCCAACTGTGGAAAACAGCACATCAATCTCCCAGGAGCCATCAGAGATAGGCCCTGACTGGACAGCTGTGGGAGCTTCTGGAAGCTCCTTACAGGAGCCATCTTTTGGCCCCTACCACACCCAAAAAGCTAGACCCCCCAAACTTCTCAAACCACCACACTGCCATTCCAGCTGTTCCCTCCTATGCACTGTGCATTTTCTATGATCAAGCCTTAGGGGGGAAACCACAGGACAACCCCCTCGTTTACCTGCACTGAATTGCTGTAGTCATTCACCTACACATCTTCTCAGACAGAGGTGAAAGGAAAGGGGTCTTCCTAGCTGGAATTTAAGGTTGTTGAAAGAGAGAAGAGACCAGAGAACAGAATTTGAAAAGGAATTTATTTGGAAGATGGTCTGGAGAGTGGGATCATAGGTTGTTAACATTTTTACAACGGGCAAATGTGACTGCAAGAATATTTGACTTTAGGATTAAAGAGATTTTTAATGTAAAATGGTTGAAAACCCTTAGTGCTTCAAATTGTGCCAAATCAACTCATTTTGCTAGTACAAGATTTTACAAATTACAAGTTAAATGGTGGCCAAGATGAATTTTATATTGAAGAGCGTAACACATCTTACCTTTCTGTTTTTTGACAACCAACATTTAAGATGGAGGGAAAAGAGTAATGGCTAAATGGAAAAAAACCTGGAAATGTTTACCCTTCCTTTTATTCAGCAGGGTAAAAATCAGAATGTCAACAAAATCTATGGTACTTCTGAAATAAATAAATAATATTTTGTGAAGTTTAATCAGAGTAATTACAACCTAAATCTTGCTAATCTACAGTGGTTTTTACCTTCAAAGCACTTCATGCACAACAAATTCTTAACTATTTCCCAAAGCACGGAGTGTGCCCCCTGAGAGGACTGATGAAATAGAGGCAGAAGGCACAGAATGACCTCCAAATTGCTCTCTAGAGTCTCAGCTATCATTAGTCACAAGAGTGTAGGTAACACACAGTGTAGTGTACACTAAGAGTGTAGGTAACATTTTCAAAAATATCTTTGTGATTTAGGAGCTGCCAGGTTGGTAGATGAAATCTGGCAAAATTTCTTCTGCATCTGAAGATGGCAACACCCCACAGTGATCAGTTTTCTGCCTCAGTTCAGAGTTAATTCCTCTAAAACAACCTCAGCTGTTTGCTTCTGTATACATAAATCAAAATTCTATATTTTCTAAAACTTTTCAGACACAGGAATATATAGATATGTGTCCTCAAGGCATCAGTGTACATTGGTTGACTAACTCTTGCTGCCTCCCATCATTCAGTCCCAAGTTCTCAAAGGTGTTTTGGTGTCTACCTTCAGGGGAAAGAAAAAAAAAAGGGGCAAGACTTTGATTTCAGAAATTACCATTCAGTATTTTCAAACTTTTCAAGCTTATGAACTAGAATATCAGAAAACTGTTTCAAAGGTTTCACAAAACAAATAAGCTTTCTAGGATACTAGTACATACTAAATAAAAATTTTTAACATGAACAAGAATCTCAGAGTGTGGCAGGACCGTGTAACCCTCCCCACTCTGCCTCCAAACCTTAGCTGCTGATGCATAGGTAGGGGACCATTTTCCCCTAAGATTCTTGGTGCTAGCCATAAGCTCTTTGCTGGGAAGGCAGAATATACAAGATAAATGACTGACAGGCACAAGGATTTTACTACATAAAAGACCACTGTAAGGTCCAAAAATAAGACAATTGTTTGTATATTCTTCGGAGTGTACAAACTGATATACTGAGACGTCAGTATGTAATTTTGTGCTTCTCTTCTGGGAGTTGAGAGAAAGGAATTGGTAAGTTACATTGGTTCCTAATCTTGCTATTTCTTTGCTAGCTGTAATATAGGTACCTTTTTATTGTGCACTGTATAAATGTATCTTTGTTTATCCTGTGTAATAAGTAGTTCTGTTTAAATTTTGGTCTCATATGTGTTTTCTTGTGTCTATTCAATAAATCAGCTCATATTGTAATAGTCCTGATTGGTCATTGTTAAAGAACTAGAGAGATCATGTGGTTTTGGGGTGAGGGCTGCTCCAATAAAATTAAAAACCCATTTTAAACTCTCGTATTCGTAACACAGAGCCTATATTGTTGTACAGTCCCAAATTATAAATTGTCCTTAAACCTACCAAGTACACTAGGGATTGAAAACTCTATGGCTTTCTGATTCTTACAATCTGAGGAGCAGTATGAGGGCTTGTCCTTTTGCATCTGCCAAGGAGTTGGGGTACTTCAGTGGTCACTTGTTTATAAAGGGAACTATTTTAGAAATGGGAACTAAAGTATTGCTTCCTTTATGTTCCCTGCATTACTCATTATACTTTCCTCCAAAGAGAGAATGAAAGTCAAGGCCAGGTCTAAGAGGAGGGATCTATCAACTCAAACGTTCCAAGCCTGAAGGAGAGGCTCTCAACTTTCCTGACACAACACTGTCCCTGCTGAGAGTTCAATGAGAGAGTATAGTTTAGGTTCCTCTCAGGGTTTAGATGACATCTAAGAAACAGATTAAAACCAGTATACTCCTATAGTGGCAATGTCTTTTTCACAGTGTGTAATTTCAGATGCCTCTGAAATGTACATGATAACAGCAAATTTGTAGTGTTATACAGTGTTCTGTATAGGCTTCTGTGCCTATGTTTGTCTTCCATTCTGTTTAGCTGCTTAATCTCTGCTAAAGTATTTAACATTATGGTCATTAAGAAAGCATTTACAAAATGTTATCACATTGCTTATTCTCTCCATGTTTGTAAAAAATGAAACAACTGCCATTTAGAAGATACTTTCATTTAGAAGACAGAAAAAAGACATAATATGGACCTGGAGTTTTGCTGAATTGTATCAAGGAGGCATGATTTTCCTGATAAAAAAGGGATTTTCCAAGCCTTTAAAGTTTGAGCTCCTGACATGGTTCTGACACTAGAGTGATGCCTTCTTGTGAACACATTTTGGAACATGAGTGAAAAACCACTATGGATACACCATAAAAATGAACCCAGTGACAACGTCAGTGTGTGAAGTTTTTGTTTCAGCTTTGCATGTTACAAATACCTTATGGCAAAACAGAGGAATTGTGGAAGTGTGTATAAGTGATAATCTCCACTGCTCAGAAATTTAAACAAGATCTTATGAAAAGAATTGTCTAAATTAAAACACCTTCAGATTTATTAATTCTTAAGCTCTGTTTATTACATACTTCATACTTGTTTTCTGAGTATTGAATATTTACATATAAACATTCTTTTCGCTAAAACACAAGACCAATAAAAATGGTTTTTTGTTTCTAAATTAAAGCTGAGGGTCTCATGAAATGTAATAATGTTGGAATCCACAGCTTTAGGAAAGCCACCAAATATTACGACTATAACAATAAAATTGTCAGCATAGGCAATACTGCTCTTGCACAATGATTTTTGCTACTTATAAAGTTCATTCTATAGAAATAAATCATGTACCTTAAATTACAAAAGCAGTTAAACATTTTATGAAGACTTTCTTTGTTCATTCAAGTGCTTCACAGCAATTTTATCCTTTACAGAGTTTCCCCCGTTTCTTTACGATTATCTGAGACATCATTTTGGGTATGTTTTGTTTTCAATATCTACATTTAAATATTTCTTTTTTTTTTCTTTCCTCTTAAAAACTTAAAGAGCTTCTGCTATTCAACAGCTTAGTGGCATGAAAGAATAGAAAACAGCTATGTATGTAGGGATTTTTGATCCTTTCCTGAAGATGAATATACAAACATATTCTGGAAGCAACTAATGGACTAAGATGTTTTACCTTCTTGTTATATGTTATGAAAGAGTTTGTACTTGACACTGGGCATTAATTCACTTGAGAAATGTTTAAACATCCTTAAAACACTGAAAACAGCTGTTCTATCAACACACAGATGCAGGCAAGGTACATAGGAAGAACTGGGAATTAGACGTAAATCCATACAATACTCTGCAGGAAGGGAGGAAAAACTCGGTCCTTACCCTTGGGGCAGCTACTTGTGTTTTATGTGCAGTTTGTCAGCATGGCTTAATAGCTCAAGATCATGCTAACTTAGCAACAGGTCTTCTGGTTTGGAAATTATCCCATCCTTCAGGCTTAGAATACATCCAAAGCACACCCATTTCCACCTGGAAATAACTGTGCAGCTGTACCTTACAGCTGAGATATGGGATACTAGGGCAGAAGGAAGATACTGTATTCCCTGCTTTGTCACCAGCAGCTGGCTCAGAGCAGTTGCCAGAAATCTAAAAGTTACTGTCAGTTATCTCTCTGATTCTGCATATGCTGTGGGGTTTTGACTACTCAGGAAAATAAGATTCCTATTAACCTTGCTGTTCTTTGGTTTTGCTACATTCATAGCTCAATTAGAAAGGACCTTTTATTCCCAGGGTTGTTGTGGCCATAGCATAGTCTGTATGTATGTCTCCAAAACTTATGTTAGTCCCTGAAGCCTTTTAGGTAGTGTCATAGCACCAGCATGGTATATCCGGCCTGCCTGAATCAGGGTTTTTCAATTTACAGTGAAAAGAAGTGGAAAAAATGAACTGATTCTGAAGTGAATTTTATGCATTCTAAACAAGTACCAAAACAAATTCACAAAACAAAACAAAAAACAAGGCAGGACAAGAATAAGGCAATCAAAAATTAACAATGTATAAAAAATGTTACATGGAAACTCTATTCCATGAGAAGAAAAGAGAACTGAAATCTTGGCAAAAAATTCTAATAATGTGTGTATGAAGTGGTCAGATGCTACAGTACAAGTACATATTGGAAATCTTTCAGAAGGATAGACAGCAAATGTGTCAGGGTGATGAGTGCATTAGTCAACCTTAATGACCCCAATCAACTTCACCTGAGGCCTCCACCCACAGCCATGGTCCAGGAGCTCTATTTAAGCTCTGCCCTGGGCACCTTATCTCTCCCTGAGCTATGGGAGTGTTGATGTCTTGCTCAGCTGTGCCTGGCTACAGGGACCCTGGGACTGGAGCCTGACCTGTGTCTGGCTTGACCTTGGTTCTGTCTGGCAGGTCCAATGTATGTGATCCTGACTGTAACCTATGGACTGACCTTAGACTTGTCTCGTCACTGTGCTATTGCCCTATGATCTGGGCTTTGGATTGAGCCACCATCCCGGGTTTTGTCTTGCTTGTCTTGGCTGGGTACTGTGAGATGAGGCTCAGGCTTCTGTCCCTGCCAGACATGGTATCCCCCTTGGCTTCCCGGCCCTTAGGGAGAAGCTGCTCCTTGCTGTTCCCTGAGAATTTAGATGTCCAAATATCAAATGGTGTCTCATGAACTTTGTCTGACTTTCTTTCTTATAGTGACTTATTTCTTTTTATACCAGAATTAACTATTGTAATCTAAGTAAATAAGAGGTGTGTTCTAGCAAAGTGGAAGGCTGAGTGCCTGAGATTTTGGTCTCTAGTAGTAGAAGTGAAAGTGATGTTTTTAAAGTGCTATAGAACCACGCCAGGAGTGAACCCAGTCTTCTGCTGTTTCTCTGCAGGAAGTGTTTCTGGTACGTAATATAAATATTTCATGTGTACTCTTTACTTCAACCAAGTTGCAATGATGAACTGTAAACCATGCAGAGTTCGAACCACTTCTTAGTTATTTGTCAACAGACATTATTGAAAGTAAAATGAAAACTAAAATGCCTAAATCTATATGAGTCATATGAGTGATGCCAAAGAAATGTACTGAAAATGTCTTTAGGTATCCTGAAACATGAGAAATAGCTACTTGGGGGAGGCTCCCTGGATTACTTTTGTATACACTAGAAAAGCCAAAAGGTCCTTGAATTCCTGGTTTGAAGCATATAATAGCACAAGAAAATCTTGGTAACTCTTAAGTTAATATCTTTGTTTTTTTTTTTTAAGCTCTTAGAGTAATAACGTTATAGAATAGGTGCATGATGCCACTGGGTTCCTATATGCACTTTGATATAGAAGTGAGCAGGCACCCCACAGAGGTAGCAGTCTGCTTTACCTCAAAGAACTGGATTTCAGATACACAACTACATTCAGGCGTGCTCTCTAACTAATGAACATGAAGAAATCCCTTTTGGTTGCATTTACCTTTGTTCTTTGCTGATTTGTATAACAGGGAAAAATCTGTTTCAGTTTGGGATGACAAAGTTTTGTTGCTAAATTTGGTACTGATGGCTATGAAACTAGAGAACAGTGAAAAGCACCCTTTCTTGAAGTTAATGTCTAACTTCTACTGAGTGTAGGAACTTATCCTTTCATAAGCATTTCCTAAGAACTAACTTAGAAGCACCCAAGATTAATGTAAAAGCATTTGGAATTTATTCTCTGGTTACGTTTTCATCCTATGCATAGGAAACCTGGCTGTCTGGACCAAGGACAAGAGTAGGAACAAAAACATGGTTTTGGGGATCTGCAGTGACTGAGACCCTTAAGAACTCTAATGAAAGTGGGAAAAAAAACCCAGAACTGAAAAATATTTTCAATTATTTTCTGTCGCATTCAGGGTTTCTAAGACCTAGGCCATTGTCCCAGTGGCCCGGATCATGATTTCCTAAATCTAAGGGCTAACAAAATTGTTATGAATAATTATTTTGTGCTTTGGGTTCTGTCATTTAAAAATACAGATTTGAATTTAAAAGAAAATAGAAAATATAGAAAGCAACTGTTTTCTCCCAGACATATAAAAGGGTCCTGTCATTTTAAAATGTAAAAATAGAGGGATTAAACTGCTTTTGGAAGGGCAGACTGTAGATAAACATTGAAAGTTTAATCAAATTTTTGCTAAATATTTATACTTAGAGTTTTGAAGCATCTATAACTAATATAAATATATTCTTAAAATCTCCTTAAGTGATAGTTGTATATATTAAATTTTCAAGCTTTATTGTAAAAGAAGCAGCAAGGTCAGAGGGGAATTCTTGACATTTTGCTAGTTGTTGTCTTATTAGTTTCTTGTGTGAAGACTACCAATTTTTTCCTCAAATTTAAGGTTCACAAAAAAAACCATATTTAATGAAATCAGTGTAATTAGAAATAAGGAGATTAGCCATGTTTTTCTAACTGTGTTCTATTGTTTGCATTCCTTTCTCCTGGGCAGAGATATTTGATAGATATTTGCTTTGACCAGTGTGATTGAGGGGCGGCAAATTTTCCCTCCAATCCACTGTGGTTTCTAGGAGGATATATAAAATAAAGTCCGGGGAGTGCTCCCAGAGCTCCCCAGAGTTTTTGGCTCTGTCTCTCCAACGCGTGTCTGCGTCTTTCTTTCGTGTCCAAGTGCAACAGGATTTTGTTGTTGTTAGTGTTGTTAGGGAGCTATAGAATTCAAAAGGATAGCTAACAAGTATATAGAGTTAGTTGCTAGGATTCAAACATATGAAGCTTGTTTTGGAGGTGCACTTTGCTGGGCACTGCTGATGCTTCCTTGTGAAGCAATACACAGCAGTTTCTAGTACACATCTCTTTACTTTCTAAAATAAATAATACAAGTAGAGAAGCATGTTGCAATTTTTTATTGACTCCCATTTAGACACTGGTCTCGTATAAAAAAACCAGCTAAAATAATCCATAACTTCTATAATTTTTCTGTATGTTCTTTATTCTTTGCAACTTACTTTTCTGACAATGGTGTTTTATATGCTATTTCTTTTTACTTCATTGCAATTTTTCCCAGCTTAACATATGCATTGCAAATAAACAAATGAAATCCTCAGGATAAGAAGGCATATATATAGAATGTAGTATTTGTAGATCTAGCTCACTGAATTCCCCCCCATTTGTTTAGTGGCTGTAACAAGAGACTGTTAGGTCCTGGTTTTAATTTTAACTAACATCCTGTGCCACCTTGTTAAAACACTTATCAAAACCTTGATACTGCAATGCACAGACAACTGCCTGCTCAACTATACTTGTCTCTGGGTACATATAATAAAAAGGGTTAGGATCACAGGCAACTTTATTATTGCATTGCTTCTGGGGTTGCAGTTGGCTCCATATTATTGTCCTTCTCATGTTCATTTTGGCTAATCCAGAGGTACATCGTCATTCCTAATACTAACTTTTCTAGCACTGTGGTTTTGGAGAGGATTTTTGCTTGTTACAGATATTTTCTTTCTTTTCTGTTTACAATGCAAGAAAATGGAAATGCTGTCTTTAAAGGAGAAACTAGGCACTGTACCATTGTGAAAAGATTTTGAAGTCAATGACAAAGAATTATGAACCTCTGACAGTGGCTGCTTATACATGACACCTTTTGCTTACTCGTAACTGTTTTTTCACTGTGTAATGATTTTGCTCCATGTAGCTGCTCAGAAAGGCTGTGGTGAAGTATGCCTCAGCCAACTTTGAGAACAGTAGGCTAAATCTCACTACAGATGGAGTCAGGTGGAGAGCTATTAATCAACTAGCCAATTAGCCATCTTTCATGATAGCAGGTTTCAACACCATGTGATACAGCATATACCAGCTGTAATTATACAGGACTGATCATCTGGGAAAAGTTGCACACAGCCACTGAAGTCTTAACACCCAGCCTTCCTCTTCACATGACATCTTACCATCCATCTTTCTGCTGAGATGAATTTAGTAGAATAATTGGTCTTAGAAAGTATCATCCATTTGAAATTAAAACTTAAGATAACACACAGTCTATCTTGTTAAACAAAAAATAAAGAAGAATTATTTTTTTCCAAATTGGAAAGAAAATTTTTGCTAAATTCTATAAATATAAAGTCTACAAGTTCTTCCTTAGAAATATTTGTTATTTTTGCTATGAAAGTAGTTACCTAGTCAAAGGCATCCACATAAAGAGAAACAAATGGGCAGCAGTACAGTGATTTAAGAAGGAAAAAAAGAAATATAAGCCTTGGAGACATGAAGATTAAAATAAGAGGGGGACATGGGGAGAGTGAAATAAGAAGGATATTTCACTATGAATAAAATAAGAGCAAATTTAAACTCCCCTACAGCCAAGGAAAGACCTGTACTTGTCTGTTTCACCTTTGGAGAAACAGTGGTAACAAAATCAAGAGGCCTGCTAAGTATTCTACTCAAGAGAACTAGCTCAAAGTTCTGCCTTGTGCTTCATAAGATCTGTCTGCCAAAGACAGTGCAGGAGATGCTGTTAATCAGCAATCCTCCCCTGTGAATTCTTTGCCCAAATGTTTGTTTATCTTCCTTCATTTTCACCTCCTGCTTCCCACAGCTTGTTGAAAGACTAGATCTTGTGTCAGAAGGAAAGATGGCGAATGAAAATGTTTCACTGAAAATATAAAAATGAACAAATTGTATCCTACCATAACATGTCCTCCTTGTGTTCTTACCGTGCTCCAGAATGTGGTGCCTCTCACAGGATACAGCCCTTCCCAAAATTCTCCATCCTGGGTTCTTCCTACAGGCTACAGTCCTTCAAGTGTTTCTGCATGAGTTCTTTCCAGAGGATACATTGCTTCCGGGAACAGATTGCTCTAGAGTGGGTCCCTAACAAGGTCACAGCTCTTGCCAGAAAACCTGTTCATGCTTGGGTTCCTCTCCATGGACTGCAGTTCCTGCCAGGAGTCTGCTCTTGCATGGGGATCTTCATGGTCTGAAGGCTCCTTCAGGGCATGGCTATTTACTTCAGGGCATATCCTTCACAGGCTGCAGATGGATCTCTGCTCCACGTTGGACCTTCATGGGTTGAAGGGTAATCTCTGCTCCGATGTCTGGAACACCTCGTCCTGCTCCTTCTTCACTCTTCACTGGATGTCTGCAGGGCTGTTTCTCTTGCTTTTTTTCACTCCTTTACCTCACAGCTGCTCTGCTGTGCTGTGACTCTTTCTTAAATATATTGACACAGAGGCACTACCACTGTCACTGTTGGGCTTATCTTTGTCTAGCTGGATTTGGAGCTGGATGAAACTGTCTGTTAGACATGGGGGCATCCTGTGGTGTCTTCTTACAGAAGCCATCCCTGCAGCTCACCTGCTACCAAGCCCTTGCTGTATAAACCCAATACTTAAGGAAATTATGAAATAGAGACATATTATCAATTTAAGTGTAAATGTCACAAGTTTTTCCAAAGAAAACAGAGCCATATGGAAGTCAAGGATTCTATCACAATAGAGGCTTGATTTCTGTTTGACCATGAGGATCTTGTATGAAAGAAACAATGGCCCCACCCAAAGCCAAATGAACCTGTTAACTGTGTTTCTGATGAATGCAAGAAACGTCAATAGAAATCAGTGCATTAATATTTTACTGCCTCAGATAATAAAAATTTGTTTTTAGCTTCAAAGGAATGTCCAAAATTCCTAAAAAAATCGTGTAACTAGGTACTGCTAAAAGGGTAAAAATGCAAAGAAATATTAAAATAGAGAAAAATATACAAGTAAATTATTATCTCTCCCTTTCTCAGAGGGAACAATTGCTAATCTTGAAAAAACAGTCATCTGGTATCTAAAGGATAACAGGAATCCCTAAACCATGCAAAAAGTGAAGCACAAACAGCAGTTTTCTCTTTTTGCAATTAAAATTAATTGTTCATTTGTCTCTAAAGTCTTGATTTTTTAAACTTGTAATCCACTTACTTTCTATTCTCTCTGTTAAAAAAGAAAGAATAAAAGTAAATATTGTCAGAAATAGTAAACTCATATTAATCATAATTACAAGGAGTAATGTCTGATTATGATTTTTAATCAATCATGCTATTCCATGTTTAACTCACTAATGTAGGGACCACTAGAGTGGACAGCCATCTGTGCCTCTGTAAAATTAGAAATATGATGAATTATAGTTAATGGTAGTTTAAGACTATACCATGAATACAAATCATTAGAACTGTGGCAATTTTAACATACTGCCAAAAATATTGTATCAACTGTGTCTGCTGCTCTCCTCATGGTAAAAAAAAAAAAAAAAGTGCCTAGAGAAAGATCCACAATTGGATCCTCAGCTTTTCATAATGATATACAGTAAATGAGAAGACAAAATTCTCCTGACTTTCTGTTAACATAGAACAAATCCCTTTAGTCGTAGTCAATGCTACAATCTGAAGATTACATTATGCTCTTATCTCAGATGGTCACTATCTAGACTAAATCTATTAAGCTTCCAGCCTCTCAAATAATATATCTGAAGTGTTACATTCAGCTGAGTTTCTGCATATTCATCACCACTATAGCTGAGAGCAGAATCAGATCCCTCTGGAGTAGCTGAATTTACTGACTTGTCAAAATTATAAGCTTTTGTCAGTAAGAGAGTAAAATGGCAAGTCCTTTGAAACAAACAAATTTTTGAAATAAAATACAAACAATCACTGTTTTTAGGACTACTTTAAATGTCTAGTGTTATTTCAGAGGATAAAACAATAATTCAAGTTGGAAGGCACCCTAAGAGATCCCCAGTTCAAACTCCTACTGAAAGCAAGTTCACCACAAAGTATGTGGGCAGACATCGCTGGTCAGGTACTTACCCACTCCCAAGCATGGGGAGAGACTGCACAATCACTCTGGGCAGCCTGTGTCATGGACTGAGTGACCTTGTGGGGAAAAGGTTCATTCTCATACACGGTGCAAACCTCTCTTGATCCAATTTGTTCCATTTGTCTCTATTGTCCCATCTCATGCCACTCCACAGGGCATGGCTCCATCTTCTCCATTGCCTACCTATGTAGGGGAGCTGCTGTTTGGTGTTCCTAAAGCTGTCCTTGCTCCAGTATGAACCAGACCAGCTCCCTCACCATCTTCTCATAGGGAAACTGCTCCAAGTCCCCACTCTAGCGGCCCTACAGTACACCTGGTCCAGTTTTGTCATGTCTTTCATGTATTGGAAGATCAAAACTGGATGCAGTCGTCTAGACGTACAGAACTCTGAATCAATGCTGAATGAATGGAGATTCATTCAGTTTCCTCAGTTTACCAGCTGTGCCTTTAATGATACAGCCCAGGACATATTTAGCATTCTTTACTACTAAATCAAGTACCTCTTTACAATGTATATAAATATGTGTCCAGTGGTTACTGTTTTCAAATCCATGCAATCACGAAAAAACGTTGTAAAAATACATCTGGTTTTATTTGTCAGTCTTGGTCTCAAAACAAAATATTGCCTTATCTCCCTCTGAACTACTGCAAAATTTCTTATCCTTTACATTTTCTTGATCGTGTGAATTGTTTAGTTGTCCTATTTCAAATGATCACTATAAACATGTATTTAAAACAGACATAAAAGGCGAAGATGCAATGATGAGATTTTTTTTTCCAACTGTATTGTTTCAAATCATTGGTTAAATATAATCCCTTGTTAAAGACAGACAATAATCACCTGAACCACTTAGAATTTAACAATCTTTCTCCTTGGTGTATATTGATCACAATTCAGGATAATGTTTCACCTGAAATGTTAAAAGTTTCTGTTATTATTAAAAGGTCCCGCAGTCAGTATTGTTTTTTTAGAATAGGATCCCTAAAGGTCTCAGCTCCTGACAAAGCTGACAGTTGTCTTTGAGAGTTTTAAGATGATAGAGCTGCGAATAGGGCTAAATACATGATTTTGTGCCTTATGAGAAGGGTTTTGACAAAAACTAGTATTCAAATTAGAAACCAGACCCCAATCTTAATTCTGTGAACAAAATTACTCTGCTTACAGAAGTCTTTCATCAAAACATATGACCTTAATCCATATTTAGCTCCAAATTTCATGGTATCAGTTCTTTTTCTAATTTAAAAAAAGAGCTTTGGATAACTGGATAACTCAACATAAAGAAAAAGAGATAAAGATGTTTGCTTTTAAACAATGCTTTGGTGATTTAGTAATTTAAAAAAGTTAAGAAAAAAACCATTACACACAGTATCTTAGCTCTTGGAAAGACTTGCATATTATATTGGCTTTATTTTTTCTGAACCATCCCATAGCAACTTCATGGTAGGCATAATCATAATATATTAATTTTGCAACAATATATGAAAGAATCAATGAAACAAAAAAGAGATAAAAACCAAACCTTTGTCATCAGTGTTTTCAGTGCTTGCCTTCTCTTACAGAGAAAGACAAGTTTTATTTTCAGTCTGTGTTATATTTCACCATAATGAGCAGAAAAAAATGCAAATATGTATCGATTTTATACACAGGTCAGTACAAGGGACAAGCAATCTGTGAAAAAGTTAGCAGTCCTAAGTAAGAAAAGTAATTAGAAAAATGACCATAACCTTTCTTTAATGAATAGCAATAATAACTGACTTCCTTGGTGGTTTTGTGACCCTGTCAAGCTATCAAGGTGGTCTTTCCCAAGTCGATTTATGTTTTGATCCCTTTTGTAATCACAGTCTCACAGCTGTGGAAAATAGCATCATTTATTAATTGATCCCTGATTGTTTTCATTTGTAGTGGGCAAGAAGCACTCAGGTTCATCTTCCACTGTCCTAAATGGTTCTTAGGAGTGAAAACAGTGGCATTTGTCAACCATAGGTCTTGAACATTGTTTTTCTTTCTTCTTGGTATTGTTGCTGAGTCATTCACTTGTCAGTGTCACAGCAGGCTAGTGAGCAAGGGGAAATTACAGCTTTAGCAGTCAGCTGTACTTCACGAAGATGTGAAAAATGTCCTCTCAAAACTAGCCCTGGTGTTTTGAGTTTCATTTAAACCATTATCCAGTAATAGATATACCTAAAAAAATCTACTTGTGTATATTAATTTGAGATTTTTCCTGCAAGCACAAACATCTTTTGTGAAAGACAACCACTGGTTAGTAAGCACTGTAATTGTCATTGAATTCTTTGAGGATTTTTGCTCTTAAGTAATCCCAGACAGGTACAGTGACTGGAACCTCTATGCCTTGTAGGGGACAGAGAGGCTCTTACTCTGTGAGATAGGATGCAACAGCTGTTTTAATATTTCATTGAGGTATAGGGGGGAAAGAGGGAAAAAATGCACATTCAGTTCAAGTGGTACATCCACTAATGCAGTACCTGAGAACAGCCTGCATATTAATACATCTGACCAATTTAGCTGTCGTGATTTTCAAGCAGTTCTGCCTATAGGCTAATATTTAGGAACTTTCAAAAACAGACCTCTTGACTACATCTCCTAGGCTGATTAAAGTTTACCACCCTCACAAGGTTTTGAGACAGACCCTTTTCCTGATATTAGTATCTCTTGGTCTGCCTTTAACAGTATTACAGGAGGTAGCGAGTTAGAGATAAGACAATCACCTTATGTGTATTCAAGATAAAAATAATAATTAAAAAATAATCAGAGAAATAGAGACTGACACTGAGAAATTTTGGTGCTCCAACACTTTTCTAGAAACATGAAATTGAATTTTTAGACAGAAGCAGCATTGAATAAGTATACTCATTCTGAGCTATGATGGGAGTATGTGCCAGTTGGGAGTAGAAAAGTGAGACTACAGCTTCTAAGTAATTACATCTCTCCTTATATCTGAAATTAATACATTTTGTGGCTTATATCTTCACACAACTTCTGAAACAACAATAACGATTGGATAATTGCTCTGATAGATCAAGTAAACATTTACTAATGCATACTATAATAAATCTTACATCCTTGTATTCCTGAAATTGCCATCAATATATAGATTTTCAAAAACTGATAGGAAGAAAACCCTTAAGTAACACTTGATCACCACCTACTACAAATGAGAAGTTGAATAAAATTTTCTGAATTTATTCACATATTTGCACCTGAAAATTTACAGTATCTATTTTTCAAGTTTGATATGTAGTAGGTGAAGTCACACACAAGTTTCCTGAAATATGGAGACAAAAGTTCATATGAACAATTCTGAGATTTAATTTAATTTAGATTTCAACCCAGGTGTCATTCCTTTAGAGAAACTAATTCAAATGATTCTCCATTCAGGGCACTTCAATTTTCAGGATGAAACAGAAAAACCTAAGTAAAAGTCAAGGATCCTGTAAGACAGAAACTGTAGATTTTACCTGTAAGACCTTCCTATCCTCAAAATTTTCATTAAAAATGTATACTAGAAGATTAACTGGAAGAGTTTTGGGGAATTTTCTCCCCAATTCACATCTGCAGTCATATATCTGGCTTGAAAAATGCTAAGAGGCAAACTAAACGTCTTCATATTTTATTGTAGGCTGTGAGAATGACCTGCAAGAATAAATTTCCAAAATACAATTATTAAATCCTGTAAATATCAGGGGATTGAGAATCTTTTTAGGCTGCCAGTCTTGTCATATGGGCAAAGGCCAAAAGCCCATCGAGAATGTAGTGTTTATGTTAGATGAGCTGCCAAAATGTAATTAAAAATTTTTAGCACATTTGAAAGAAAAAAGCATCATAAAGGAAAGGGGAATGTAATTTATCATACTAAAATAAGTACACTGAAGAAATGTGGGCTTTGTATTAGAGACACTGCCAATAACCAGTCATGCGTGTCTATTCTGCCAGTGTTAATCCTGTGCATTGTACTTGTCTTTCTTTCTCTTTTTAATTTTTTTTTGTTTTATTTGAAAAATACAAGAGAGGAACACAGGACGTGGGTGGACATGGGCTGGGAAGAAATAGAAGAAATAACGTAATGATATCAACTAATTTTTATTTTTTTACCACAAATTCTAACACTGGGAATTTGTGAACGCACCCAGTGATATTTCATCATCCAGGCCACTTTAAAAATGTTGAATATATTACAATTTTCCTCATCTGAGGGGTATAACCATGTAATTACTGTATGTCACTATCCAAATAAAAAGTATTTCCTTTGTCATAATTATTGCACTTTTAAGCTGGAAATAATTCATTTTCTATTATATATCCCTGCTTTCAGTGAAAGATTTAGGGCAATACTGACATGGCATTTTAGAGAAAGGTTTGTACAAGATGGTAGGACTAATGACAAAAATCTCACTCTGACCCCATGTAAGACTTCTCAGTTATTGACATTTCATTATGTTACTCATGCCATTTATACTGGGTCAGAAAAGAGATGCCTAACATACGTGTAATACCTACTCTCCTTCCCCAACAAGGGATGAGTACCTCTACATAAAACTTCATCTATGCCACAGTTAGGAAGGATATGCATGTCTGTAACACATCTCTATACAGTGACTACATATCTTTGAGAGGATGCCTGGTATCTCCGAAACAGGAAAAAAAAAAAAAAAGAAAAAGTGGAAAAAAACAAGTTTAAATATTTCGGCTCAGAAAAAGCCACTTAGATAAGCATCAGTATTCCAATTTTTTGTTGTTTTTTTTTTTTTAACTGTTCTTAATCTGGTTTCATAAAACTGAAAAACTACTTCCTTACATTCTCTTTTGAGTCTGTCCTGATATTTTGTATAATAGAACACATCTACACCCACATTTTGGTAAATGTGCCAGGTGTAGAGCTCACAAGTTCTAAATTTGTTACTATTTTTTCCTGAGTTATACAGATCTTTCTTTAGCAATGGAGGAGAGATAAATAATACCTATTCAGAGAAGAGATTGAAATGTGACTGACTCAGAAAAGTTACCAGGGCAAAGCTACAGTCCCCTAAAATACTTAAAACCTCATGGTTTCTCAAGTGTTTAAATGTTAAGCAGTCAAAAGGAAGATCACAGGACGACTGAGGTTGGAAGGGACCTCTGGAGACCATCTAGTTCAACTCCCCTGCTAAAACAGGTTCCCCTGGAGCAGGTTGCACAATATTGCATCCATGTGGGTCTCCAGAGGAGACTCCACAACCCCTCTGGGTAAACTGTCCCAGTGTTCTGTCACCCTCCAAGAAAAGGTTTTTCTCATATTAGAGATGACAGCCTGTATCTTCCTGGGTCCTCTATCTTATCCTTTTTGAAGACTGGAATGCCACTGGCTTTCCTCCAGTCCTAAGGCACATCTCTTATTTTCCATAAACTTTCAAAGATGATGGATTTGTGTGTGTCATGTCTCTAACCCAACTCTTCTCAAACACGGGAAAGTCTTCCTTTCTCCAGACTTTCTCCTTTGCCTCCAGGCTCTGGGATTCCTGAGGACTGGCCTTAGCAGTAAAGACTGACGTCAAGAAAGCATTCAGTAACTCCTCTTTCTCTGTATCCTCTGTCACCAGGGCATCCTCCTCATCCAGCTGTGGGTCCACAGTCTCCCTAATATTTTTGATGCTGATGTACTTGAAGAAGCCCTTTTTGTTGTCCTTGACATCCTTTGCCAGATTTAATTCCAAGTGGACCTTAGCCTTCTTCATTGCATCCCTGCATATGCTGACAACATTCTTACATTTCTCCCAAATAGCCTGTCCCTTTTTCCATAAACATCCTTCTTCCACTTGAGTTTTGCCAGAAGCTCCTCATTTACTATGCAGGTCTCCTTCTACTCTGCATGATTTCTTACTCAGAGGGATGCACCAATCTTGAGCTTGAAGGAAGTGATTCTTGGATATTAACCTACACTCTTAGACTGTCTAACCCATTGTATTCCTTCAAGGAGGTGTTTGAAGGGGCCAAAGTCAGTTGTCCTGAAGTCCAGAGTCATAACTCTACTTATTGTCCTATTTCCTCCACATGGGATCCTGAATTCCACAATCTCATGGTCACTTCAAACAAAGGATGTCCCCAGTCAGTCCTTTGCTTGTTAATATAGGTCCAGCAATACAATCCTCCTTGTTGGCTTCTTCATCACCTGTATCAAAAAGTTATCATCAGTGCTCTTCAGGAAGCTCTTGCACTGTGCGTCTGGCTGTGTTGCCTTTCCAGCAGATGAGATGTGTCTATCCATGAGAACCAGGGTCTGTGATCACAAAGCTTCCTTCAGCTGTCTACAGAAGACAACATTGACTTCCTTTTCCTGCTCAGGTGACCCATAGTATCCACAACAATGTCACTCATGTTAGCCTGCTCCTTAATTCTTACCCATTAGCTCTTGACTCATTCTTCATTTCTAGGCAGACCTTGATACATTCCAGTTACTTGCTCACGTAAACAACAACTCCACCACCTCACCTTGATTCAAGTCTTGATTAGATTACCATAACTAATAAACAGCTATCATCACCAGCTAAAATCCCGACAGTGACTGGTGCAAATTCAACATGCATAGGTGCAAAAACCGTGACATAGAGATGTCTTTAAAAATGAAAAGCAATGTTGGTTTTTTTTCTGTAATAGACCAACAGATTTGTTTATATGTTTAATGTTATTATCAGGATCATTGTGTATAGATGGGTCCAGAGTTTGCACTTTTTTTTTATTCCTAGGCTCAGAGTCAAGACCACTGCTGTCTTTTAACAAGAGTAATGACTAACCTTTTAAAAAAACCTCCTAAGAATCAACCACAAAGACCAAGCTATTAATTCTATCTGTGCAAATTTCTTACCCAAGTTCAACTAACTAGCATTCCTGTATAAGGGCAAAAGGTTGGAATGATGTCTTGTTTTCTTGTTCTTTGATTTTCCCCCTCCAGTCTGTTTACGTAACTTCCAACCCTGATCTAGACCTGACCTTCAACCCTGACCAACCCTGACCTTCAGTCACTTAAGAGGTCAAATACTATATATTTCCTGCAGTGTATGCTCAGTTTGCCACCAAGAGAAAAAGAAATGCAAATGTGTTTTGGTTGCATATAAGTTAGTATTTAAGAGTCCAAGGTAACCTTTGAATAAGACCCAACATGAATCAATTGCTGTATATTTGCTTTCCTGAACTGATAAAAAACATCTAGACATGCTCTTCTTCTGGCAATAATTCCTCTCACAGTAGCAATCTGTCTCTGATTGGCACCAGTGATGGAAAAAAAAATGGATAGTGTGATAAAGCCATTGGATTTTATTGGAGCACCTATCATTACACTGTGACAATGTTAGTCCTTTTGCTGGAAGGCAAGGATGGCAATTTTTGAAATTCCTTTCTTTAGACAGTGTTTTTGCAGGCCCTTCAATATGTTTAAGGAAAAGTTTCTTTTGTTGAGGAGGTCCAAGCTAACAGAGCTGATGCATGATTCTTGATGGCACTGAAAGATAGCAGAATAAGAGAGAAGAGAGTAGAAGCTAACTACAGCTGCAGCAACAGCAATGACATTGTAAGTAATTATACCACTGAGCTGTCAAAAGACAAGATGCATGACAGAAAATCTCTGCTAATCTTGGCACACTGAACAACAGCCACAACATTCTGTCTTAGAAGATGGGAATTTAGCAGTTATCTAAGAAATGGGAAAAGGACTAGTGATGATCTAAGACATACAGCTTTCCAATAAACATAAACATTTTTATACACAAATATGGATAAAATAAAGCTACATCAAACAATTGCCTAATGGCTTTTTCTTTTATTGTTGAAAAAATATTATCACAGTAAAATCCAGCTTCTCATTTGTAATCTGTTTGATCTGTTGTGAAGCACTTTCATGCAAGAGAATGTATTTTGATCATTAAAATATTGAGATCAAATACAGAATTAAAAATGTTATCTCTTTTGATGTTGCCCTGACTTTTGCAGTTCTGGATGTTGTCATTATTTTGTAGCTAGTTTCTCACATTCTTCTATGTAAACATAGCCATGTTATTGTAACTGTATCTTATAATTTACATTCCTTTCTCCTGGACACAGAAATTTAATAGACATTTCCTTTGACCACTGTGATTGAGGGAGGAAGAACTGATTTCCTCCAATGAATAGTGATTTCTAAATGTATATAAAATAAAGAAGGCAGGCCTTGCTGGCCCCTTCCTGCTCTCTCCTCCTTGCTGGTAACAAGTGTCTCCATCTCTTCTTTTGTGTCGTTACTGAGACATTCTATGGATGCAATTGGAAGCTTATTCTCTTTCTCTCAGTGTAAATCTCAAACAGAAGAGATTTGCACACAATTCACACAGAAAAGATTTCAAATCCACAAAGCACTTATATGAGGTTTAAATGTAGTGACCAGTCTGAATTTATTTTCTGTTTAATGCCACATTACTTCATATGCAAAACCCGGACCTCAAGTCCTCCCTGAGAATTGTGTGAAACTGTGCAGTTATAGAACACCTTTTGTCCGGTTGCAGCTGGACCCCAGATCACAGGATCCTAGAAAAAACTGTTTAACTGGTCTACTGACACCAGATGGGATGCACTTCTCTCAGAAGGGAAAAAGAATTCTAGCACAGGAGTTAGTGGGGCTCATAGTCAGAGCTTTCAACTAGCTTGGAAGAGGGCGAGGGACAAAACTGGGTTCACCAGAGTTGAGCTCTGGGAAGGTGTGCCAAGACTTGAGGAAACAAGCCATAATGGGATTCCAGAATCTGCTTTAAGAGGTGTTGGCTGCAATGTACCACATCTGAAATGTTTCTCCACTTTTGCAGGCAGCATGAGAAGCAAAGAGAGCCCAAGGCTTTGTCCTTGTCCCAGAGATTTGACATCATTGGTATAAGTGAAACCTGGTGGGATGAGTCCTGTGACTGGAGTACCTTGTTAGATGGTTACAGGCTCTTCAAGAGGGAGAGGCAGCACAGAAGAGGCAGAGGGGTGGCACTGTATTAATAGAATGGTTAGAATGTATGGAGCTCACAGTTGGCAATAGCACAGCTGAGAGTCTCTGGAAAAGAATGAAGGGACAAACAAAGAATGCAGATGTCATCGTGGGAGTCTACTATAGGCCTTCCAGCCAGGACACCCATGCTGATAAACTATTCTTTGAGGAACTAAGGCATGCTTCCAAGTCAATTCCCTTGCCCTTATGGGGGACTTCAACTTGACAGAAATTAACTTGGAAGCATCACACAGCTGGTACAACCCAGGCCAGAACAGTCCTAAAAAACCTAACACCACAAGGCAATTCACCTAGTTGATCAAGGGAGACCAGTTAATGTAATCTTTTGGATTTCGGTAAAACTTTCCATACTGTCTCTTACAGGATCTTTCCAGACAAAATATCCAGCCCACAGCTGGATAAATACATCATGTGATGAGTGAGCAACTGGCTCATGGGTGGGGCACAAAGGATTATAGTGAATGGGGTGACATCAGACTGGTGACCTGTCACTAGTGGGGTTCCACAGGGCTCCATCCTTGGCCCTGTATTCTTCATCTTTATAAATGACTGGGACACAGGACTGGAAGGGACACAAAGCAAGTTTGCAGCTGATATAAAACTCGGACAAGCTGTTCACTTCTGTTCACTTCCTCAGAGGCAGGGAGGCCCTGCAGAGAGACTTTGACAAATGAGAGGGCTGGGCAATCACCAACCAACCAAAGTTCAACAAAAGAAAGCCATGGATTCTGCACCTGGAATGGGGCGACCCTGAGTGTATGGACAGACTGGGGAATGAGACGCTGGAAAGCAGTGCCATGGAAAGGAACCGGGTGGTCCTGCTCAGTGGAATGTGAGTCAGCAGTGCCATGGAGAGGAACCTGGTGGTCCTGCTCAGTGGAATGTGAGTCAGCAGTGCCCTGGCAGCCAGGAGGTCCAACCGTGTCCTGGGGTGCATCAGGCACAGCATCACCATCCAGCTTGAAGATTGGGCAGGGTGCTAGTTAATCTCATCTAGGCTCCCTTACTCAGAAAAGGTTGCACTAGAGGATCTTCTAGTCCCTTCCAGACTGAGTTTTTCTATATTGCTATGATTCTAATTTGATGTACACATTCTATATGGTAGAACTGTATGGATGCAGAGACTCACAGCAGGCCTGATGCACATAAGAGATGCTCCTGTCACTTTTGGGTTAATTCACTTCATGTTTATCTCATCACTCACTGGAGGATACCTCTTCCATAGCCTTCATTATCCAATCTTCTAATAATTTTCATTCATTTTCAGCTCCCATGTATCTCATATATAACAGATAATTATCGCTAGCTCTGGGTGGCTGCTCGAGGCCACTCAGCGTTAGTCTGGGAGTGACCCTGGTTTCCCGGGGGCTGCAGCTCGCAGCTTCCCCAGACACACGGCATCCTCCAGCGGTTCCGTTTAGTGCTGATTCCTCTGGGTGAGAGCAAGCCCCAGGCTGATGTTACGGGCGCAAGCGAGGATAAAGGCCAGAGAGAAGGGCTCTGGTGTTATTTCCAGATCTTTTATTTCCCGGAGAGAGGCAGCAGGGAAGGCAGGAGAGCGTCTGGGAGAGGCAGTGCAGGCGCCGGGAGAGGCGGCGCAGGGTCTGGGAGAAGCAGCGCGAGGATCGAGAAGAGCTGAAGGCTTCAGGGACCGGGCAATGGGTGGAGGGAAGGCAGGGGATTTATTGGGATACAAGCAGGGGAGAGTAACCAATTGGGGTACAGGGATTTACATGGAACCAATGGAGAACTGAACAGCCATGAAACTTCCGGAATATAACCTTACACAGAACATGAAGTAATGCCTTAATTAACCAATAAACTGAAACATGTAAACAACGCTGGGGGTGAGCCAGAAAGCTCACCCTGACAAGGGAGTGTGGCTCAGATAGTGGCAACCTCGGGTTGAGTCCACCAGTCTTGAGCCTGTGGGGCTGTGACTTTTGCCACATACGCCAACACAGATAATCTTTAAATATTGTTCTGAAGCCATGGTGAATACTCCCCAGTGCATCCTGAGGGAAGAACTTTTCCAGAAGTTGTAAATATATTACTTTTAATTTCACCAAACATCCCAGAGTTTTGTACTGTCAGACTTAAAAAGAGGATGCAATTCCCCTTCCCTGTGCCGTACAGTATTTTGGGTTTTTTCTAGCATATCTTGTTTCATCTAAAGCAAACAGCCTCAATTTTTGGTTATATCATGTCTTCAGCTTCCAGGAATGTCTATATTATATATATATTTACACATAAAAATACATATTTTATGTATACATTTATTTATTTATAATCTAAACCATTCTAGTTCTTCAGAAAGTAATAGGCAATTGCAGAGCATAGCACATTTAGCTATAAGGTAGGCAGCTGAAATACATCATAAGAAGTGCTTTTTTCTCTCTGTTGACGGAGAAGTTGACCAGTTTAGAAACAGAGGATCAGAAATTTAATGGATTCATTCTGCTGCTTCAGCAAAATACAAGACAGATTTACTTGTCTTTGGTAAGGATTTTTCCCAGCCAGTACTTCAAGACTGTGGCATATAATATCTTGTGTATGGACACATTAAAGGACAATGGATTGGATGCCATTGCTTGTGTAGTGTCCACTGGTCTTTTTGTTACCCTTTGCCTCTTTAATGGATCAACCAAGAATTGCAGTAAGCCACTAAAATAATGTGGAAGAAAGACTCATTTGGTGCCTATATGTAATAATTTACATATGACAGAGGGAGACCCATTATTATCTCTGTAACTGAGAACGTTGTTTGTACTACAAGAAGTAAATATGGAGATCTGTGTTAATGACTTCTCAAGAGTTCATTCAGAGAGATGGGTTTTGAGTTGTTGTTTGGGGTTTTTTTAACCACTCCCTGAATTATGAAAGATAGGAGAAATGATTCTTCACTGAGATAAAGTGAAATGTAGTGAAACACAAAAAATTCATATTGAATTGCTGCCAGAATACCTTCCTATGCATGTTTAAGTTTTCTTTTTCCTCTTTCTGATAACATTATCCCAGAAAGACTGCACCAATCCAGTAGTGCTGTTCTTCCCCTACCTAAAGTCAGCAGAATAGACTAATTGAAATAGTTCATAGAAAATGTAAGCAGATATGTTGTAATTCCTGCAGCATGCACGTCTAAGCAGGAACTTTTATCAAGGAAGCTTGTGATTTCAGAATTGTGTTGGTTTTGGGCAAGGGGTTTTTTTGTTTGCTTGGGGAGTTTTTTGGTTTTTTTAAGAATCTGGGTATATATGGCTTTCCCCAAATCAGGTATTATTTCAATTAGAGACTAGTAAAAACTATTTCAGTAAGAGATGTCGAAGGCCATAGAATCTCTTCCTACATAATGCACAGGAGCAAGGAATAAAACAAATTAAACAAAGCAATCATAGAATGGTTCATCTAGGTTAAGACTCATAGAGGTTGAAAAAGACCTTTAAGATACTTGATTATATTTTCTAGAATAATACATAAAATATGAAAAAAAAGAAAAAACAGAAGAAAGCTTTCAATACAGGCGTTAAAAGGAGATTGTAGCTTTAAAAATATTTAGATGTCAGAAACTTGAGCTCTCTAAATTGTAGATACTTAAGTGGAGACAGATCACTAAATTTTCTACTCTCAATTATGTCATCTACTACAAAAGGGAGAAAGTTATTTGTCTCCTTTTTCCTATCTTTTTAAGTTATTACAAGTGGTTAGGTTACACTTCCAATGGATGTTTCTCCTAGCTCTTCTGAAGACAAGCAATATCAATATGCATTTCTATATATTTTCCCCTCATTCCCTCATCTCTGCACTGCAGGTCCAGATACATTCCTGATACCTGGCTCAAGACTGAATTTAAGCCAGTCTGGAAAAGCATGGGAAGTGTATGCAAAACAACAAAAAGAGAGACCTCTAAGGATCAACAACTGACAAGAAATGAGATGATTTATTTACTTTCCTGCTGAGGAAGCAGCTATGGTGTTTTGACTAGCACAAAACCTCATAAAATATTTTTGACATTTTGTAAAGTTTGAGAATGCTGATAAAGCAGCAATAAAGTACTAGGAGAGTATAGCACTAAAACTGTAGTACTCGGGGTAGAATTGAAAGTACAGCTGGGATTATAAAGCATCCTATCTCTTCAGGTCTCCCTGCAGCAAACTTGAAATATCTCAAAAAGAACAAGGTATTAGAAACGAAGTCACATTCCATATTGATAAACCCTTAATTTCATTTTTGCTTCAAAGAAAAAGCATGAGTCAACATGAGAACTTTGATCTACATAAAAACGTTATCTGTATTAATGGGGCAAGGCCAGCAAAATGATGGTGGAAGTGCTGATAAATAGAAGGTAGTTTAAATTATGCTGATGTGTCTATTCCATTTTCGCAGCAGACTATGAGCAGTATAATTAGATTGTTTTTTCACTCTGCATCCAAAGAGCATGAATTCGTTGTGTCCCTCTCCTTTTTACAGCAAGTATCTGGGAGTGATATCCTGCAATATTAACACTGTCACTAGAAAATGAACCCTTAAGGCGCTTTCAGCTGGAGTATAACTTCTTTCACCTAAAACCAGCAAAGATACCTACACAGACATAATTATCTCAACTATGCAGTTCGTGAAATACAGAGGCAGGTCTCAGTACACCTTGAACAGATAGAGGTTCGTGCCTTTAATTTTAATTTCTTTTTCTTTGCCTTGCTTTTCTTTGCCTAAGCTATACTCTAAGGTATAACTTCCAGATTGCCTAACTTTCATCTGCCATTGAGTAGGAGAATATGAAAGGCCCAGGCAACTCTATGTGTTCTCCCACTGTCCCTCAGTTGTGAAATACTTATTGAAACAAAGAAGGAAATTAATACTGGAAAATTATGGGATTTCTTAAGGTGTTCTAAGGTCTACATGGAAGATAGTTTGAAAGGGGGCTTAGGGGGTGGGAAGGGGGTGTGTGTCAGTGTGTTTTCCATGTAGTCCTCAGCTGACACTCCATAAGGGTTCAAGCTTCCCATTGATTTCAAGTTGAGCTTGAAGGATGGATTCAACTTGAGGTTAAGACATCTAAACTTCAGTGCCTACTTTTAGGTTTCTGTACAAGAGCAAGTTAATAGACTCAAGCTAATGACAGGGGTCTGAAAATACCTATTAATTGATTGCAACTAGTACTGCTGGAAAGGCTCAAGAGTGCCTGAGATATCTACGCCACAGGTATACTAAGGGTCAAAAGGGAGACTCACTCCTGTCTTGAGTGACACTGGCCAACCAAGCAAGGTATGTTCTGATATCATGACTATATTAGGTGACTATGTTTTGAATGCTCTTCTGGAAGTCTACTTTTGTGGCAGCTCAGTTAACACTGGCTCCGGGGGCCTGCTTGAGGCCACTCGGCATTAGTATGGGAATGACCCTGGTTTCCTGGGCGCTGCTGCTTGCAGTTTCCCCAAACACAGGGTGTCCTCCAGCAGCTCTTTTAATGCTGGCTCCTCTAGAGGAGAGAGCCCCAGGCCGATGTC
>VZRZ01008807.1:299295-333513 GCA_013398175.1 Climacteris rufus | reverse complement strand
GGGGGGGGCTGGTGATAGTAAATAAAAATTAAATAATGTTCTTTTTTACGATAAAAATAATATTTTATGAGTTTATTAAAGCAAATAAATATTGACTAATGCAATGAATTAGTGCACACTGAAGAGGCAATTATCAGCTGAAGAAGAAGTAAAGGAAGGATATGGCCAATTAGTCAGAAATTCAGTGCAGGTGGCTGCCCTTGTTTAGGTTAAATAAGCAGTCTCCAGAGGTGATGACATTTCATGAACTGTGAAAGAAACCTTAACAAAGAGATAAAGCATAAATCTCTTATATGATTTGAAGTCTGAGTTTCAATGTATGACATGACAGAAGAAGTGGTTCAAGCTAAAATTTTAAATGTCAAAACAGACAGGACATCTTTTAAAAATAACATTAAAAGAATAAATTCACCTTGCTGTAATTTTGAGACTTGTTGCCAAGATGCATTTTTCATACTGTCTGCAATTTTATGTGCTTTCTTTTTCTCTTTTCTAAGAGTAAAAGTCATATGGAAACAAGTGTAGGAAACTGCATGGGGGAATCTTTCCTGTTTGATTTCTAATGAATTTGAGTACATTTGGCTAGCAGTTTTATGCAGAGCCTGTAGAAGAAAGAATCAATCATTTAGAACTTTATAAGTTCAAGTTGTTGAATAGTTTGCCACACCATGCTGGCAATATTGAATTTTCATTAGGTTTTAGAGGATACAATTCAGACAGAATTAAATCAAATAAAGATAAGTTGACCTCCTACTGCTCACACTGGCTTTCACTTTTGTTTCTAAACAGTAGGAGAAAATCCATGGTAAGCATTTGCTTTTGCAATGGTCTGTTATATTCTTTCAGCTGTGCAACTGCTATAAGAACAGAGAACTCCCTTGCCAAAAAACAGAGTGAAAGCACTTAAAATTATCTGTGTGAAGCCTGATGAAAATTTACAACCACCACAAGCTAGTCACATAGATTTGCATGTTTACACAGAAGAAAAGGTGTACTGAGCTCAGACTTCTAAGTTTGTCAGCCCGGAATGTGTTCCCAGGAAAAAACTTGCTGTGCAAGTTAGTCTGTGCTGTTAGACAAATAGAAGTTTGTGTGCAAAAATCTAAAGAAAATAGCTATGATAGCAGTCACTGTGGCTCTTTATAACACTTTTCATTCAAGGGTCTTTACTTTGTTCTAGAAATCTATTAGCCTTTAAAATACAGCTTTTGGAAGAAAACTGACTCTTTATTTTATTTAAATCCTTTATTTAAGAGGGCAAAAGTCTGAAGTGATCTCCATGATTCAGGCATTCAGATGTGGCTTATTTTATTAAATCTTGTTTCTCAGCTCACTTCACCTTTCCTGTCATGTCCACTTTTGAAACTCATTCTGCCTTTAAATTTAATAACTATGCAGAATTAAATGTGTAAAGTTCCTAGGCAATTTCATTTTTTCTATAAGGATGCTTAAATTTCCCCCCTGCCAACTGTTTTGCTGTTGTCTCCCTAAAGGTTTCAACCCTTAATTAGCCTTCTCTTATACAAATCTGTACTATCTCATCTATTGCCCCAATTGCCATATTGCCCAAAGAAGGCCCCTTGATGAGCCAAATATGTATATAATTAAAGTTAGAATTAATTGGTTAGTTTGCTGATGGCTCACCATATTATATAAGATTGTGTATTATTAAGCATTCAATAAGGAAATGCTGTCACATAAACACTGGGTCTAGTGAGATGCTTTGTCAATAAGCAGACACAATCCACTCCTTTCTCCATGCTGTCCATAGTGTAAGCAGTGAGGGATTATGGTACTCAAATACTTAATGGCAAGAGTCCATGTCTGCTTCTTATTTGTGAGGTGCAGAGCATTTTTACAATAGCTCGAGAGTCCAGCTAGGGTCCTTATTCCCTAGGTTGTTACCCTGAGTTTTGCCAGCAAGAAGTAGAAAACTCATTATATAGTTGCAGCTATTTTTTTTTCAGTTTGTTCTTTCAATTTCCTCTTCATCATTCCATCTTCTCTTATGTCAGAGGAATCTTTCCACAATTACTGGCATATCTCCTTTATTCCCCTAAGAGCATCAACAGGTGTAGCTCATCACTAACCAACAAGACAGTGCTGTACTGGCAAGTGAAGTGCTGAGACATCTGTTTCCTGCAGTATTGTAGAGGATGGACAAGGAGATGCAGTGCACTGCCTTTAACCTACATTCAGGAGATATAGAGTTCTTTTACATACCTACAGGGGCTATTTCTACCTGTACCTACCCAATACTTCCATTGTTTTATGGCCCTTGTTCTCTTCTTGGTTTAGAGTCAGCAAAAGCAAAGTAAACATTGGTGCCTCCAAGGCCTTCTTTCTGAATGTGTCAAAAAGTGATCCAAGATTCCTAAAGATTTTTCCTTTGGAAATGCAAATGCTATGGCTGTAGGACTTCAATGGTGTGATATCACACTTAAAACGATGTCAAGTAACTTTTCACATTACAAGAGTATTGTGTTAGCACAAGACTATTAATAGCAAGATTCATGTCATAAAGAGGTAAAGGAAGGAGCTCATAACACACATTTCAAATTTTTCTTTCTATAAAACATCAGCTATAATTAATGAATTTATAATTCACATAACTATAGTAATATTAGATATAATTCAGTAACGACAATTATTTTCTAAAAAAATTTTGTTATTAAAAAAGTCAGATGCGGATTATTTTCTTGAAAATCTTCATAACATCCCTCTCTCCAAGGAGAATAAAAGAATAAATTATGGTCATATATAAACTAAATGTATTAAAATTTTCCTGTGATGGTCAGCATAAGTCTATTTTAACTCAATATATGAATTTAAATATACAAATTACAGGCACAAACACAGAGCAATTGATACTAATTATTGAAGCATTTACTCTAATTTGTTCTTGGAATGATAATGAAGGAAATGTGGTATGTTAAATACTACAACTGACATTTCTGAAATTAAGTTTCTGTCAAAAGATTTACAAAGGAGTAAGAATATGCTCTGTGGAGAGCTGCCAGCCACTGGTGCTGGAGTTCTCTGCTCTCCCTTGGAGAAAAGATGCCTGAAGGCCAAATCCCCAGAGATAAGAACTTTCCTAAAACTCACGGTGACCAGGAGTTACCCCCAACATGCCTTGCTCTTTTTATGGTAATAGTCTGTATCCTGTTGGCTAAACTGATGTCCATCCCACCCTTCCTTCCCCATATAAACCCCCTGTGAGCACCCCTGTTTTTTAGGGAAAAGCCTAGCCTCTGGTTCCCTTCACAGGGATGGCTGAATAAAGCTTACCTGTGGAATTCACCACTCAAGGCTCCCTCGTCTCTCTCTGTCCCTGGGCTTGCCCAGGTGGTCTCATATGAGCTGATCTCACAAGGAGCTGAATCACTACAAGCTGAAACCACTTGTAGCCAAAGCGGCTACACTCTCTGAGACCACCCGTCACTCCAGAGAAATTGCAAAGGCCCCTGGAAAGGCTCTTCCCTTGCGGGACGCTTTCTCTAGGAAGCTTTCAACCCCAGTTAGCCCTTGGGCACCCCCTGGAAAGGACAATGCTCCAGTTTGCTGTGAACATAGAATAGAGCTGAATGCTTTTAAGATTCGATTACAAAGTCAATGAGTATAGAAAATGCCATAGGCATTTGTCAGTATAAAAATCCCCACACAGAGATTCCTAAACAAATTCCTATGTACCTGTTTTCAGCCTAACCTTCTGTCACAAAATTAGCTTTTACAATCTTGGTCAAAGTGACTATTTGCAGAAATGTTCTGGTAAGAAAGGCATAACTTATCACTTAGTGTCTGCATGCTCCTCCCTCAGTCCCCCAAAAAGAACAAGGTAAACTGTTAAGTGAAAGGATAACAACGTTTTGAATTGGGAGTAATAGCTCAGTTACAGTCAAAAGGCACTGCTTGTTTCTGTGTCTGCTTTTACTAAGTTCATTTTTTTCATGATTTTGGAACAGAAGTAATTTGCACCTTAAAATATTGGTAGGTAGAACCATGGAAATATAAAAAAATAATAGAGGAAGAGAAATAAGAGTAAAAAATCTCAACAGCATACAAAATATTTTAGTCAAATGCTGGAGGAAAGTATTCACAGAACATGCTTACACAGACACCATCAAAAAGATTAGGAGAAGTTCTTGCAGCTTAGACATAAGTTTGCATGGAATAAGGTGACAAAACAGTTCCTGCAGAGACCTGCATAATTAGACACACTGTACCGAGACAATTCTTCTGCTTTACAGACCACTGCCTTTTCCTAGAAGTAGCCCACAAAAAGTACAACATATATATATATATATGAATATAAAATATAAAAACTAAGGGTCACATTAAAAAGAATTAGGATGAGTAAAGATGATATGAACATTTCATACCTAGTAGCCATAGCATACTACTTGTCATCCTCTGAGGTATTTCAAAGATCCTTTCTCTTAGCCATGAAATGTAACCCATGCCTTCTCTCCCAGAAGATGTTACACTTTTACAGTGTTTCCAAGTCCTTCCTAGGCCACACCCACCTCAAAGGAACTATAAATGCATCAAAACCCTAATAATTCTATGGAAGAATTTCTGACTTGCTTTCATCAATATCTGAAATAACTTCCTTCCTTTGCTCCTCAGCAATGACTTCTCTGCTTCTATGTTCTGTAATATGCTGTCATAGACTGCAGGCTCCTGAGAGCTCTTAAGCAGTAGGAAAGTTATCTCCAGCATCAGTGTGGTGCTGGATAGTTTATCATTAGGTCACACTGGTCACAGCACTGCACAAGCTTTTCAAGAGAGTATCTGAGTAACAGAAGCTACCAGCCTCAGGCAGGATAATAAAGAGTATGTCATAGGTGCCTTTATCAGGACCACATCTCACTCTAGTATCAGCCAGTGTGATCACCTATTTCTGGATATGCAATAGACTTCATAGACCTCTGCAAAGAGCAAATTATTAGTTGTGGGCATGTGATGCCTGAGCTCCTGTCTTGACCATTTCAGGTCCCAAGAAGCTTCCTGTTTCATCAGCTACTTGTCAATCGGCTCTCAAGATTGTCTTCTTGCAAGTCGTTATTACCGTCATCTTGTCTAACTATCAGAAATTATTACTTGTGACATACCTGTATTCATTGAATTCTGGTAAAGCAGCATGTCCTACTTCACTGTGACCATCGGTGACGGATATATCCCCAACCAGTAAGTCATCAGTGGATCCTAGCAGATGATTAATGGCAGGCATACCCCTGCCTTAAATAAGGCCAGTAGTTACCTGTATTGCAAAGTATTCTAGGACTTACCCATTAGTTCAGAAAATTCAGACACACCAGAATCATATACTTGATAGTATTCTTCATGCCTGAACTTTTGACAGTTCCTGATGCAAATGGACATCTTATTACAGTGCAAAATCACTTCTATGTCCAGAAAGCATGAATCTGTGTTCTCAGCAATGACAATTGTCTCCATTGTCATCATGTACACAGCTTTGTCTTGGTGGTCAATGTAGTAAAGCAACTGCTTTCAGCTCTGTCTCAATGAGCTTCATAACTTCCATTAAGTGTTTCATTTTCTAAAGGAAATGCCTGTGATATCAA
This sequence comes from Climacteris rufus, assembly GCA_013398175.1. Lineage (NCBI taxonomy): Eukaryota > Metazoa > Chordata > Aves > Passeriformes > Climacteridae > Climacteris > Climacteris rufus. Next base: position 327,925 of record VZRZ01008807.1, on the reverse strand, counting down.
GTAAGTGCCAAAAATGAGAATATAATCTGAATCTCTATGCACATACTGAAATCTATACTGAGGAAAAATATACATTTCCAACATTTTTTCAGGAAAGCCTTGAATGCAGCCTTAATCTCCTGTCTGAGCAAAATAAAGCAGATTTTGACTTTATATCAGTAAAAATTCCATGAAGTACCATGCTTATGAACCGTTCTGTTGATGCAGAGATGTCCAACTCCTTTTTTAATATCTTCCTCTCCCTTTTTTCTTTCTTCAAACAATTTACTTCAGTTTTCCTTACTGTCTCCAACTTTTTTGTGAAGGACAGACTTTCACTTTTATGACAACAGCAGAAGCCTGGCTCTAGTGTCTTATGCCACACTTCTCTGTACCTCTCATTGAAAAAACTTTCAGATATAAAATGTTCATCCTCTCATTGTTTGCCATCTGGCAATGAGTGGAAAACATTTTTTACACATAGTACCGACAGCCCTTCTTCTTTATCAGAAAAGGCATTGCCCAGTGTATACACACAGGAGTTCTCTTAACCTTTGTGCTCCAAGAAACAGCTTTGCCAGAATGGACACACTTGAGTCACTGCTTGTACTGGGTCTGGCTGGGATGAAGTTAACTCTCATCATGGCAGCCTGTACAGTGCTCTGCTCACATTTGTGGCTAACAATGCTGGTAACACATCTGTGTTTTGCCCATTGTTGATCAGTGCTTACACAGTGTCAAGGCCTTCTCTTTTTCTCACTCTGGTCTTGCCCCCCCACCCCCCAAAAAAATTGTCCTAGGGGTAAGCAAGAAAATGGCAGGAGTACAACGGGACAGTTGACCTGAATCAAAGCAAGGTCATGTGGTGGTGTGCTCAACACCAACAGCTTAAGTAAAGCAGCTGAAAGGAGGAAACCTAGGTGCTTATGTTGTTTGTCTTTGCAAGTCAGTGCTGCCTGTGATAAGGATCAGCTTTCCATGAAGTGGCTAAATATCTATTTGCCTGCAGACGGGAAACAGTGAATAAGTTCCTTATTTTGCTTTGCTTGCACTTAAAACTTTGCTTCACTTATTAAACTGTCCTTATCTCAACCCACGACTTTTCTCATTTTTGCTATTTGATTGTCTTCCCCATCCCACAGCAGGGAGGAAGAGTTAGTGAGAAACTGTGTGGGTGCTTAGTCACTAGCCAGGGTCAGGCCATGACGTTACCACACATCCACAGAGGCATACACAGAAGTATTTTTTGGTCTCCCTTGCTCTATATTCATCTGCACTTAGCTTTCTTACAATTTTTATATTTAAACCATGATATTTTGAGAGAACCTTGTAGATCATGCCTGATATCTACAGGAAAGCAAAGGAAGTAGCACTTCACATTCATGGTGAAGAGAAAAACAGTTACCATTGATGCTTTCATCAGCCTCTTCTACAATGAAGTCTCTGCTTGATGCTATAGCCTGCATTCGTCTTTCTGTAGGCATATAACTTTGGATCAGGTAAGGATACCTAGAACTTGCACTTTCTTGTGAGAGGATAATAAAAGGACTTCCTAGAGGGGAAACAAAAGAACACGAGCTATGGTAAGAGCTAAGTATTTTACTGCTACCAGCTTGTGGTTTTCCTCTGGAAAAGCATAGCAAGCTTTGCTGATCTCATAAAAGGCTAGCAAAAAGAAATAAAATCTGAAATCTGCAGCCACAATAATTCTGTACTCAAACTCAGGCACCAAAGTGGTCTCAGGTAACCTTGAAGTGTGTACCAAAATCTAGCTGAGGATACTGGCTCTGGAAACTATAGAGCTTGTTTTCTTTTCACAGAACATTCATGGGGTTGGAAGAGGTTTGAGAAGGAACTTGTACCAACCCTATTTTTAAATCAATTGTTTAGTCAATAAAAAAGAAATCTGCTGTAAGTTTATACCATTTGGGATCCATGATAGTATTTAATTTATATCTATGGATCAGGAACTTGAAAGCAAATAGAGCAGCTCACTTCTAAATCCCCACACTGGCCACATTAACACAAATGGTTTCTATCAGTCTAATCACTTTGCCTCATGGTATAATGCAATGTATTACACCTTCTTTTAAAGCTTCTGGTGCTGAATATTATTGAAGAATATATATGAAGCTAACTGAACCACATGCCTGCTTCAGCATGAGTATTTTGTATCAGTACACCATGACTATTTTTTGCTGTTCAGAAGCAAGGAAAAAATAGATATTTAGAACTCAGATTCTCTGGGATTAATAATAAGAAATAAGACAAAATGAAAGGTGAATGCTATGGGATAGAGTTGGTATAACTATATACATCAAGCTGTGTATGTGAAGGTGTGATGAAGTCCAGTGGTTTCCATCAGTTTAAAATCAATTGAAATAAGTACAGAGGGATAGAGAACAATTCTTTATCAGCAGAAGAAAATAAATAATTAAGTAATTCTGAACTATGATTTATATTATTTTCTTCTGCAATCTAACAATATATATATCATATCTATTTCATGGTACTATTAATGCCACTTTGGTCTTGGGTCTTAGAACTAGAAATTTCCAGGTTAAAGAGTAAAAAATCTGCCATAGTTCATGCTAGCAAGGAAAAAACCAACAAACAAACAAGCAAACAAACAAAAAAATCCAAACAACTAAAACAAATAAACAAACAAACAAACCAAAAGAAAAAACAAACCCCAGAAGAATAATATTTCTCAAAACAGTAAAAAAAAGTACTCCAGGGATCAGTCATACTTATGCCAGAATACATTTTCAGTAATGAATAAATGAACAGACTAGTCACATGCTGGATTGTGTACTAAAAGCTGTGCAAGTTATTTTACACAACCTTCTTCAAAGTATTGTTGATTGAGTTAAAATTGGATTTCTCCTCTGACTGATTATCTAATGTGATAGAAAATACCCAGTCCAAGAACAAATTTAGATTTCTGTGGAAAATTAAACTGTAATGTGGGGTTATCCACTGAGGCGTTAAATATAGCTGTATAATTGTATCTGCAGATGACAACTGTGATATGACTGAACTTCATCTGGTTTCCAATGAAGACTTACAAAAAACATGTACACAAAGGACAGATGCTTCCTTTGAAATATTTGGAGGGGAAAATTGATTTTCACAGTACACTTTTCATAAACAATCACTGTACTTGAAACTTCTGAAGAAGTAGCTCGAGTGTAAAAGTCTCTGCTACTAAATCACAAAGGTAAAGAAAGTTCAGTGTATGGTCACTTTCACAAAAGAGAGTAACTAAAAAGCTATAAGCAATTTGAGTAGTCACCACTCAATATCAGTCAGAGCATTATAACAACTTTTTCCTTTCTTTTTTTTTTTTTCTTTAAGTGAAATGTTGCCAAAATGTATTATTATAGAACTATAAGCTTTGTTTCCAATCTAGATCAAAAGACCTGTAAATTAATGTACCTTTCTGAAATTAGAATAGTCATAAGAAACAAGTTCACAAAATATAGGCTCATTTTTTTATCAGATCAACATCAGAGTTAAGAAATTAAACACAGAGAAGTGACTAACAACATCTATATATTTATTAAATTTCAGCTTAGCACCAGCTCAAAAATCAATATTCTATTTATGATTTAACAGATATTTTCAAGAAATATTCTGATTACAGTTATGATTTACCAAAGGCATAAATCCAGATGTACACTTCACTAATTGTCTTTATTTGAATTATTATTTTCTGCATCTATTTTTACACTAGTGTTCTGCCTGTGTGGAATGATCATAGAATCATAGAATCATTTAGCTTGGAAAAGACGTCTAAGACCATCATGTCCAACCATATGATGATGGGGTAGGCTTGAGCATAAAAAAATACATGTCATCCATATCTGGCAGGGGTAGAACACCTGTTAAAAGATTTATGATCTCTATGATGTTAGCAATGGCTAAGAAGGGGAATACTGGTCTTGTTCCACTAATAGCATCCCTACACATCTTTTAATGCTTTTAGAAGTTATAATGAGTCCTTACGGGTGCATTTGTGGTGTTTATCATAAATCAGGTTGTGTTACTCCTATACTCTTAAGATGACTGTCTGAAGCCTATCGGTGTAATGTAGCACTGAAATTAGAAAAACTGATTTAACTTACAACAATAAAAAAGTGTCTCCAATGAGCTACACAATGGCACGAAAAATAGGTGGAGGAAAAAGAAACATATTCCAGATGCTTCCCACTTTTGCTGAACAATTTTTTGTTGCAGCAAAAAAAAAAAAAAATTTAATTTCTAGCATTAAAGTTTTGTGTATCTCTGACTGATTGGGGCAAAAATGTGACCCTTTTTTGTTGTCATTCAAAAGTTTGTATGGAGTGTAAAAATAATTACTATGCTTTGCAGTTTATTAATGGTCTTATTAACTTGAAATATATGTAGGCATCTGAAATATTTACATTACGCATCTTCTTGCAGAAAAAAATTTCTTTAACCTACTCACAAGGAAAGACATAAAAGTAGGAACCTCTGGTAAAAGTAGTAGTTTTATACAGCAGCAAGATATCATGAATAAACCTAGAAAAAGATAAAATGCTTTCATCATTAATACAATAAATGCACGTGATAAATCACATAAGCAAATGTTCTGGATAATGAAAATGACAGGGTAGAATAAAGGTATGGTCATGACCCATACAAGGTCATAATATAGGAACACAAGATGTACAGTAGGGCTACTATAAGATAGTAGTGGAAAATAATTGAATCTGTTAATACTAAAGGCTGGTGCTGGGAAAGTGAGATGCCTTGAGGAAGTGAGAAATCTCTATGTATATTGTATGACAGTTTCAGCTGCCTCTTTCTGTACCTGGAACATTCCTCTTAGAATTGTTACCAGGGTATATTACAGACTTGACAGCTGTGAATAGAGTTAAAGACAAATGCTAAAATAGAAAACATAAAGCTAGTCATTTCAGCCCAAAATTTAATAGTCAATGTAAATCATAGTTTATTCTCCTGCTACAAAAAAGGCAAAGTAGATATCAAAGGAACATAATGAACTACACTGGAGTCTGATGTAATTTGAGGTAGTTCCTTTGGAATCTAAGTGGATTTACATCAGACAAGGACTCTTTTCTACAAGCTGCTTTGCAGACTTAAATAAAACAGACAAGGCAAGCAGGGGATATAAAACATACCAGGGGAGTGCATAACAATAGATTGATACAAATAAAGAGTTTCATATTAAGACTTAAAAGGATGTGATTTGTTGAAACTCAGCTTTGCTGATTTTGCTTTGTGGTATGACTATGAAAGGATCTTAACCTCCACAGTTAAGAAACTGGAGATGGTCAAGTAAGACTAAGAAGAGGACCAAATAAGGAAGATACTGAGGAAGGGAAACACCTATGGACAAAGGAATTCAATTTTCTGTCATAACTAATTTTATTCTGGAAGAAAAATGAAGTAAGATTTGTAAGAAGGAAAGACATATGAAAGATCTACATATGTGTATGATTTGCAATTGCTTCTGCTAATTCTTACAGGCTCCAAACCAATCCTTCATCCTTCCAAAAAGGGAACAGCTATCAAAGCTTTAATGAATGAAATATCTTCTGAAGAAGCTCATGCAGAAGAAAGCCTGGGCCTAGTGGAGTCAGGTGTCAGGTGAAATGATTACATTGCTTTTAGCATTGTCATGGTTCAGCAAAAAAATCCTGTCAACCTGCAAATATCTTCTGCCTACTACAAGTAAAGTGTTTTTCTCCTGTTTTAGTTATGGTAAGTCTCACCAGCTCTGCCAGACTACTTCTTAGATCTAGTATTTGTTAACTCATCAATTGCTGTAGAGTTTCTACACCATTACTAAACCGGTATAGGTATTTCTTTTCTAATAAATCCCAATTTCTGCCCATCAGTATGAACCCATATTTGCAATTGATTTAACAAGAATGATCATATTTCAGATTATTTGATTTTAAAGAAGAAACATAGAAAGAATAAAAGTGTAATTTTTTTTTCATAATAAAGAGGGAATAAATGTCAATCATCAAAAGAACTGCATTAAGGGCATAATGATCACCACAATAAATGCTTTGCATCATTTTGTATGGTTACTTATCTGCCTTGTAGCAAAAATATATTTAACTTTCTTAACTGATATTAAAATTAAAAATTTTAAAAACAGTATGTTAAATTTAGAAGTGTCAGATGGGTTGACAGAAGAACTGAGATGTCAAATTGGAAATTATAATTTGAAAATTAAATTTGCAGTTATTTATGTAACATTTGAAAGCAAATTATAACGCTGTGAAATGCATTATGACGATTTTTTTATTTAAGATACAAGGATTTTATGTAACCATAGAAGAACAAAGTATTTTAATTATTCTACTTATTCTTAAATATCTATTCTTCAGCTCCAATTATTATTAATTTTTGGCCAAATTTTGTGGTTTAGGCATTGAATTACCTTGCTTTTCTGTACTCTTTCCCTACAAATGATGCTTTCAAGGACTTTCTCACATGTAGTGTAAGATTATTCTAACCCTGTTGTAAAACTTTGAAAAATGGCCAAAGAAAAAAAATTCTACATGCTAAATTTGAGTTGACTACATTTGGCATGTACACAAACTTGGATTGTTAAACTACATGCATTTTGCAAACATTCTTAAATGTCTGATATTTGATCTGTAGATATCATTAATGGGCAAGGCTTAAGCTGATCTTTGGTGTTACAAGAGCACAAAACAGAGGGACTGGGAAGAATATTATTTCAATCATAAGCATTTATTAAGGTTTGACACTATTTGTCAACTCCAGTATTATTACTAACTCATCAGTGATTTTGGAGCACCAAGTCTTTTTTTAATCAAAAGCAGGTTTTACCAACAGGCAAGTCAAACTTTGCCATTAGGTACATATGCAAAATTTGAAATTATGGCAATGTTCTTAGTGTTTTCAAAGTCTTGGGGAAAAAAAAGTAATTGCATAACAAATAAAGGAGTTATTTTTGGTTCAGATAACATCTAAGCAGTCCAGACTACCTGATTAATACAGAAATACCTCATCTGTAAGACAATTAAAATTATTGAACATAAACTTTGATTCTTCGTTTCAGTGATAAATCTTTTTCAAGAAGCAGATGTTATCATCCTGGATTCTTCAAATGGGAGAATGCTACTCATGATGGGATTTACTCTTCCTTGATCTTGGCTATCTTGAGTTTATGCTTGTTAAAAGAGTTTGCTTTCTCCTTGCTGTAGCCTAGCTAAAGTTTGGAAGTGGCCATCAACCTTTCCCAAGATCAATTAAAAAATCTGCTCTATTCTGGGAGTTTTGACCCCTCAGTTTGTCAGACCATTCCCATAAAAAAAAAAAAAAACTGTCTAGCTTGAGCAGGTTAAGCAATAGCAAGGGGAAATAGAGATTATGGTTCTAGCTAAGGAGAGTCTAGATGAGTCCTCAGACCCTGCAGAGTAAGGTCAGTTCAAGATCTGAGGCCTCTTATTAGTAAAGGTTCTATGATATTCAGAGTTTTACATTCTTCCTATTGTGGCCTAAGTCTGGCATAAAGAGAGAAAGATTTTTTTGAGAAAAATTGACCACATTTACTAGACTGGTGGATACATTCAGTCAAGATGTAAGATTTCCTTTTGGAAAATATGATAAAGTATGTTCAAGGAGAGTCTTGAACCTGTTCTCTGGCCTGATTCCGTTATTCTACTACTTGAAAGCCATTCAGTAGTAGCCTTGAGGCCTATGGGATCTTTGCCAAGAACTTCACTGAGCAAGATCTTTCTTAAAATGCATCTATTTGAATGCATCTATACTGAAAAACACTTGGGAAACAGCGACAGCCAATTTCACACACATCAATGGCATAAATCAGGTTCTAACACTGGACTGGCTACCCCTGATAAATTTTATTTTACTTCTGATGTGATAAATGGATCCAGATGATTCAAAGGAACTCTTTCAAAAGCAAAGACTCTTAAGACACCTTACAGAGGCTAATAAGCATAGTGATGTTTAACCTTCTAGGTCCTAAAATACTAGTTATCTTCAGTGTGCATTTGTAAGTAACTAGTTCATGTCTCTCTCTCTCTTTCTCTCTCTCTTTGTCTCTCTCTCTCTCTCTCTCCCTCTCTCTCTCTCTCTTTCTCTCTCTCCCCTCCCCTCCTTCTCTCCTTCGCCACCTTTGGAGAGTGTTTTTCATATAGTTGAGAGTTCCTGGACAAAATCACTTAGAGTGATACAGGCAGGCAGTGCTATGTTTACAGGGAGCTGTGGGTGATCCTAATTTGTGTAGCTTTTGCATGTGAATATAAGTACTCACTGCAAGAGAAAAGAAGAAATCCCCAGGAGTCTTATTTTCTTTTAAAACATTAAATTCTAGATGCATGGCTGTCTGCTAGAACTTGGCTATTACAACTTATCAAGATATGGAAAAGAGGGAATGGCATTCAGGCACCATACCCATGGAAAAAAAAAACAAACAGCAAACAATGAAACAATTTAAATCCCACATATTCTGCAAACAATGTGAGTGCTCTAAGGTTCAGGAAGAAGTGAAAGACAAACTCTGTTCTCAATTTCATTTCAAAATGGGGTCTAAAATCAGATATATATTAAAACAAAATGTTTTTCTGTGAATGTGAGCATGTAGAAGATTACAGTAATAATATATTGATCTTCTATCCAAAAATGTGCCATAATGCTACAAATCCTCACTTTGTTTCTTTGAGAATACAGTATTTATTATCATCTGATTCCTTTTTCCTTTCCAAAGCAGTATTTTAAGTACAAAACCATCTAAGTTTCCAAAGTCTCTATTATGATTTTGTTATTAATATTTAAATTAAATTGGATAGGAGTACTATGTGCAATTTTGGGCTAAGAGTTATCATATGGAAATGTATTCTTAAAACACAGATTTGATTGAATGTAAAGACTGATAGCTAAGTAAATAAATGTACTTCACATTTTGCACCTTATACTTTAATGGGTTATTTAATCTGACTTTTTTATCCATGTGATTCCATTTAACATTAAAATGTTTCACATTTTGCTTCACATAATAAATGTATATGCAGAGACAAATTTCCAGATACATACACTGGAAATTAATGTAAATCAAGGAGTATAATGTAAGCACAAATGAACAGGATGGCAATAGAAAATTTCTTATTAAGCTTTCAGGCATACCCAAGGAGAACTACATAATTATGTGTAGAAACAGGGTATATTCTAACTGAATGAAATAGTGCAACTATTAAAAAATGTTGTGATTCGTCCCATGGCCAAATATGATTTTGTGCTAAAAGCTGAGTTCAGAGAAAATGGAGTTGCTGAAGTTCAGTTTTTGCAGGTAATGCTCAGGTGAATTTTCATTCTTGACATCTCACTGTGGAAAGTCTAGAGTTTTGTATCTTGTTGCAGTTTAATCCCAGACAATACCTATGTACTACACAGACGCTTCCTCACTCTTTCCCCACCACAGTGGGATGAGGAGGATAATCAAAATAGGTAAAAACCATGCATTGAGATAAGAAGAGTTTGATAATTGTATTATTATAATTAAGGAGACAACAAAGAAAGACAATAAAACCCAAAGAAATAAGCAATGAATAATACAATTCCTCCCCATCCACTGACTGATGCCCATTCCATCCCTCAGCAATGATCAGTGTCTCACAGGCAACTCCCCAAAATTTATACACTGGGCATGACATTCTGTGGTATGCAATATCCCTTTGGCCAGTGTGGGTCACCTGACAAGGCCATGCTCCCTCCCAGCTTCTTGTGCAGCTCCTCACTGACAGAACATGGGACACTGAAAAGTCCTTGACTTAGAGTCAGCACTACTCAGCAACAGCCAAAACATCAGTGTGCTATTAACATTAGTCTCACACTAGATTCCAAACATAGCACTGTACCAGATACTAAGAAAAAATTAACTTTATTCCACGTGAAATCAGAACAATTTATCATGCTAAAATTTCCTAGCTACATGACAATTTTTTTTTTAATGGTCATAATACTTTCAGGGAAATAAAATGTTGTTCGTGCCTAAGCAGTATCTGATTCTGTTAATTAAGTATTTATTAAAACAGATAAGCAGAGTTAAATTTGTTTTCAGCTTAACAAATCAGGCCTCAAACAAAATGCATTCTATTACTTTTCTCAGCTACACGAGTGCAGAGCAAGAATTGAGTTAATGCATTCAAGACAGGTGTTCACTTCTTCCTCTGAGAAAATTCTCTTCCAAACCTAGAAAGAATGTATCTCATTATGGATTAAAGTCTCAAAGAAGATGGGATGTTGAATACATTGTGTTGAAACTAGATGAAAATTTAAATTTTAAGTCAGAAAGAAGAAACTAAAGATTTATGGTTAAAGTGTGCTGACTGAGCAATAAAATCTCTAGTCCTTGCTTTAAACACTATAGGTATGAGGGGTGTTGTTTTGATTGGGGGTTGGGCTTGTTATTAAAAATATAATATAATATACAGCACCAAGATGCAGGATCAGAACTTGCATTTAACTACTTCTTGGGTAAATAGATACCACAGGATTATGAAGCTAAAGACTTAAAAGTGTTTTTGCTTTATCCCCAACATAGCATCTTCAGCAGAAAGCACAAAAAATAACCCTATTTAGAGAGTATATTCCGAGTTTTAAGACATAGTATTGGTAGGTAAAAAAGAAATGTGAATTAACATAATCTACCACATAACTGCATAAAAGATGAAGAGGGTGAAATTGTCGCTTTTACGAGGTATTTTCTGAAAGGAAGTTCTGACTGTAGTTTTCTTGAATGAAGAAAATGTATGGACACATAACTTAGATCACAAGTTTTCAGGTTGAGAATTTTCATTAAAACAATTAAACAGGATTGATGAGGCACCTCTGTCATAAATTATATTTGTTGGTTTGTTTGTTTCTTCCTCCATTAGCCAGTTTAGGTACATTTTGTTTCACATGGATTTAGATGACTCCTTACTCAATGTACAAGGCAAGGAGAATGTACTCTGCATTTTTTACATCTTTGTGTACTGTACAGAAAGTCTGTCCTGTGACTGAAATGTTCAAAACTCTTACTGTATTTTTGCATAGGTGTTTATGGTCCAGACCTTGAAAGACATAACATAGAAACTTTGAATGAGTTCTTGTAGCATTTTATAAATTGCCTGATAACAAGAAGAATGTAAGAGGAACCTGGGATAAAAATAACTATTTTTCAGGATCTGAACCATAATAATTAATACATCCTTAGGATGTTATATTTTTCCTAGGTTTGTTTTTCTTAGTGGTTTTTTCCTTCCTTGATTTTTTAAATTTTTATATTATTTAAATTAAGAGAAAAATGATTATTTAACCTTGCATTTTAAGATCAGTCAGAAATATATCATGGTCCTTTACTTGGAATGTGTAATCTTGAAAATTCTACTTTATAACTAAAACGAAATTGTGTATATATATATATATATATATTTAAGTCTTGTGTCATTTTTGTAAATGTCAGATAAGGGTCTAATTTTGCCCCTCAAGATTCGTGGAAATTGCCCAAACGTGATATTTCTTCAGCCTTTTTGGAAGCCTTCAAGATTCTGGACACCCAACTAATAACAGAGGACATGATTTCTTATTCTCTCATAAATATTGTGCAGTTCATGGAAGAAAAGACAATTTAATGGTTTATCTCTTTTCCTATTCTCTTTTACTCTGCCTCTTATTCCATCTTGAAATTTTCAACTTCATCCTTCACTGATCTTTTATTTTGCAGTGTTCAAAATCTTTTTAGAAATGTGGTTGTCCTCTCTTAATACACATATCTATTTCAATTATCTCTTTCCTTTCTAATATCCTCTTTATCTGTTTTACTGTTTTTATCATTCTTCTCAGATTTCTATTTCATCTTTCTCTGCATTTTTAATATCCTTTTTGCCTTTTTTAGCATTCTTCTCAAGGTCTGCAATTGACAATTTTCTTTCGTCAATTCATAGCTCTTAAATAAAGACTTATCTAGTGATTTTAGAGAATGTTTATTTCAGTTAACTTGATAATTGTATTACATTAAGTTATTACACAGACCCATCCACTGTAAACTTTTTGAAACACTAAACATTTCTTCTTAATTGATTCCTTCCCCAATATCATTACCTTTAAATGTGAATAATCTCTTCAGATATGGCCTGCTTGAAATTAAATATTCATTCCAGTACTTATGCCCAACTGAAAAAGATTTGGACAAACACAAATGCAATTACCACAGTGCAATTTAGACTTGCACTATTTTTGTATTATATACTGCAGTGATTATGAAAATGGCAATCTCTGCTTGGGTTACTTTTTCTGATTTTGAGTAACACATTGCTTCACTGCCTACTCTCCCTTCTAAAACTCCAGATTTTAATATATCCATGCATATTTTAATTTTATACTATTTCTATTTCAACATATGTCTGTGATCCTAAAATCAGCCATAATCTAGACTATTATATCTATAAACCATCAGTAATTATCTGAAAATATTGTCTTCTTTATATTTTATAGCATTCAATTCATAATTCACTTTCATTTGTCATTCATAAGTATATCTGTTCTTCCTGTGACACATTTCATATAATCCTTCCCCATCATTCAGTCCATGTAACAGTTCTGTCTTTAGTTCCTTGATGGACTAAAGTAAAACTATTGAAATTCTTATTTCTTTATGAGTTATGTGGGGTTTTTTTGGATTTACATAGCTGAAATCAGTCTCCTCTCACACCACAGCTGGAAAGTCTTGTGCTGGCAAGTCCTTGTGCCCATTCACACCCTAGATGTGGTTATGTCCATTTCTTGAGTCTGTATTTTTATTTGTAAAACTAGTGGAGTTTCCAGTTCTCCCCACTAGTATACCCTTGAACACTTGGATCTGACCTGTATCTTTCCAAGAGCTTTCCTGAAATGCTTACACATGCACAATTATATAGATATGCATATTCTTACTGAAACTTGTGTGTAAAACATTCATGCAACTTTACAGGACCAACAGCTAAATTCTTACAACTGCTGAAGGGTCTGTAGGTTGTGGTGGCTGGATGATGGATGCCAAAGAAAGCTGCTTTGTCACTTGTGCTTCTTAACTGTACAGGGAGGGGAGAAAATAAAATGGGAGTCTCATTGATACGATAAGGACAGTGAGATATCATTCACCAATTACCATCACAAGCGAAACAGATTCAACTTGAGGAAAAATCAGTTTAACTTTTTACCAATCAAATCAGGTTAAGATAATGTGAAATAAAACCTAAATCTCAAAACACCTTCCCTCCCCCCTCCCTTTTTCCCAGGTTTAACTTTACTCCTGAATTCTGTACATCCTCTTCCACAAAAATACAAGGGAGCTGGGAAGTGGTATTGCAGTTGGTTCATCACACGGCCTCTGACACTCCTTGACACTCCTTCCTCCTCCTGAGGATGACTTCTCAAACTCTTTCCCTGCTCCAGGGTTGGATTGTTCATCCTCGAAACAAGGAGTCTCAACAGAGACTTTTGCACTCTCCATAACTACCTGAGAGAAGGTTGTAGCCAGGTGGGGAACAATCTCTTCTCCCAAGTAACAAGCGCCAGGATGAGAGGAAACAGTGTCCTGTCAGTACTTACAATGAGTGTCTGGATAAAAATGTTCTAGAAGGGATCATCAGTGAATAGAAGTACCCATCTGCCCCTGCAGCTACAGTACCTGGATAGGATTTTCAAGTTATATTGTCAACATGCTCCGGTTACTTGAGGGAAAATTCTTCTCCCTTGAGAAGTTGTATCCAACTTTAAGACAAGTTAAAAGTGTATGGAGAGTAAGTATCCTAACATGGCTCTGAATTCCACTTAGGGAGCAATTCCATAATTAACCATCAACAAGCAGTTTCTTTGCCATTGAGGCTATGTCTGTACTTTGCTCTCAAGAAGTGCTTATGAAACACAGAAAAAGTAAAATTTCAAACCTCTAAGGTGGTCTTTTGGGTGAGTAGTTGATGTGGAATCTTGGGTGGAGCCTTTTTCCTGTCAGGAAGTATTTGCCTGTTGAGCATGCCTGTTGACAGCCATGTTTAATAGGTCATGGTGCTATTCTCAGTATGTCTGGATAATTTCTGTTCACCCACTGTTCACACCCAACAAGCTCACCTCCATGAGGAAACATTTTTATATATACACACAGCCTCCTTTATGCAACAGCTTTTAGTCTTTTGACAACTATCCAAATGCATACAGTGAAACTATGAAAAAGGCAAAGAACATCAGGAGTACTTTCAGGTGGTTGTAAACATATAATTTTTTTCCACTCAAAGACTACATGAAAAGTACCCATCTGCAAACACTGACTTTTTTCCTCTTCCTACTGTATCTCTGAGACTGCAGTATTCAGACTGTCTGGTCTGTTGACCTATTTATTTATTTTCAATTCTGCAGTTATGGATGTATCAGTTATCATATAAAATACAAATAACATTATTAATACTTTTTACATATTTAAAGTCTATTATGGATGTGGCTTCAGGTTTTTATATTTGCAAGCAACCCTTGATTTATGTTCACATTGTGCATTTTAATTTATGAAAGAGAGGGAAAAAAATAGCCATTTCAAGATCCATAATTACAGCCTGGACCATTTAAGTCATCTGAGTCCATGGCTGGTGACATCCAGAAGGTATGTAGCTCAAAAAGTCTTAACTGACAAGAAACTAAAACAAGAGGAAAGCAAAAGGTTCTAAGTAAGAGATTTTCTTTACAATAGGTTAAATTTTGCTCTTAGTCAAAGACTGGTGGTCAATGAGTCAATGAATTAAATGATAACAGCATTCTGAATATCTGTAATAAGGTTAGAAATACTAGGAGATTGTGTTAGAAAGTCACATCTCAATTTTCATTTTATACATAATCTCCTTTCAAACAGAAAGAAAAAAATCCCACACTGTTTATTAATCAAAAATATTTTGTTTCTAAGATGACAGCAAATTTTGAAAAAGGATACTTCATATGCAAGCTAAAAAACCTTAAAACCACAAACCCAAAAGCAATGCAGAATGGCATATCCAGATATTGCTAGATGAAAATGCCTTTTTAAATCTTAACCAATGCCTTAACTAATTAGCTTCATTAACACTGTCCTAATGCGTTCTTGCTTCTGAAGGCCAAGAACAGAGTTTGTGCTTGGAATGAAATGTATTTAATTATAAAGAATATTATATCAAGCATCGTCTACAAATGAAGCCTGTTTGATTAGAGTTAGCAAGCCCAAAGAGCACTTTATGTGCTTCCAAATCCTGACCTTTTTTTTGTGCAAATAGTTATCAAGGAATTTGTCATGGTCTAAAGTCCTAAGGGCTTCTGGTTGTTCCTTCAAAAGCCTTTAGGAGCAAATACACTCAATGACTGAAAATGTCATCTAAAGCGCTAATGGCCAGAATGCTCTCGAGGTTGCGACAGCGCTTTTATGCATGCGGGATCCCTGCCGGAGTAAGTTGTATAACTCTCCCAAAGGACAGAGTCCTTGCTACCGCTGATAATCTGTTTCTGCTGGCTCCTCTAGGACGAGAGTTCCCCAGGTGTGGTGTGATAGCGCAGACGAGAATAAAAGGCTACAGAGGGCTCTTCCTCAGGATAACAGCTATTTATTGTGAGTCCAGTGTTGCATTTCTGAGGGTCCAGAGATATCCAGATGGTTGAGTAACCCAGAAGAAAGAGCCAGGAAGAAGCCCTGCAGGGCTCTTTTAAAGGGAGATGGGATCAGGAAACACCCAATGGGGAATGGCATAGTTCAAAGTGACCAGTGGAGAAGAGCTTTCCAGGACATAGCCATATATGGCATCTGAGATATGGGTACAGGTAACACAAAGGCAATATGGGATTTTACCACAGCTCAGGCAGAGAGTTCAGATATTGGAAGAAGACTGAGGTCTTTGCCTTATCTTTCTTCCCACCAAAACCTGAAGCTCAAAAGCAGCAGCTTCTGCCAAGCACGCTGCTACAGTCATCCTTCCCAAAGTTACGCATTAAACATTTCAGAAACAGACTAATCATGTGTTTATTAACCTCTGCTCTGAAACCATCAAGTCCAGATATCTTTGTTGACTTAAAATAAGACTAGTCTTATTAATCCATTTTATAGACAAGGATTAATTGCTGCTTTATGCTGAGTCCTGTTGGAAGGCAGCATAAACTGACTTTAATTTGAAATATATCATTATTTTGGGAATCATGTGTCCTATCTAGAGTAAGAGTAAGAAAGGACAAAAAAAAGTGTCAATAGTTCCTGCCTATATACACATACATCTAACTAAATTTTTTAAATGTTGTAAAACAGCAAAAAACCTTATTAGAGTATAGACTACTTGGTAGATATGGTTTTCATTCTATGATGGCTCCAGCATTATAGAATGAATCACAGATTGGCATGGGTTGGAAGGAACCTTAAAGATTATCGAGTTCCAACACCCCTGTTATGGGGAGGAATACCAGCTTGCTCAAAGTCCCATGCAACCTGGCCTTGAACACTTTCAGAGATGGGTCATCCACAACCTCTCTGGGCAATCTGTTCCTGTACCTCACCACCCTGAGTAAAGAATTTCTTCCTATTTTCTGATCTAAACCTACTCTCAGTTTGAAGTCGCCTTGTCCTAACACCACATGCTTTTGTAAAATGTTTCTCTCCATCTTTCTTGTAGGCTCCCTTTAGGCACTGGAAGGCTACAATTAGGTCATGCTAAAATCTCCTCTTCTCCATACTGAGTAACCCAAATTCTCTTACCCTTTCCTTATAGAAGAGGTGCTCCATCCCTCCAACCGTCTTCCTGGCTCTCCTTTGGGCTCACTCCAACAAGTTTGTGTCCTTATGTCAGGGACCCCAGAGCTGTATGCAATACTCGGGGTGGGGTTGCAATACTCTTTTGTATTCAAGCTTAAGTTAACTTCTAACCAGCAGTATTCCACTACAGCTAAAAGAATACAAGCCACATGTGTGGACTCACATGTGTGTGCGTGTGCAATTAACATCTCAAAAAATCTAATATACAAAAAATACCTTTTGTCCACTTAAGAAACATTAGGACTCTGAGCACAAATTAATATAGAAAACATTCTTTGATACATTGTAAGTTGTTATATAGAAATCCTGCTAGTATCTACACCTTCCCGCGATGCTGTTTTCACCCTCACAAAGTCCCTCTGATGTCACTCTCCTGTAAGGGGTAACATAGCAAGCCTTCAGTATCCCAAGGCCCTCACCAGGAGGGATATGATGCTCATCTTGGGCTTATTTTTCTTTCCTTGCCCTGGACTGCTGCCTTGTGGCTGTTCCCGGTTGAGTGTGAGCATGGCCCTACAGCCTTCCCAGGCTTGGCCTGTCAGAGGCTCTTGTTTGTTGGGCAGTGACCCCCTGGATTTGTCAGATTCTTCCATGGAGGAACTTGCAGAGCTCAGGCTCAGGCAGGGGGCGCAACAGGCACTTGGCCCTGAGATGGAGCTGAAACTGCCCAGTCCAGCTCTGGCTGAGGCCAGTCCTGAGTCCTGGACACTGATGGCTGTAACTGGCTTTTGATTCATACCAGGAAAAAAACCCTGTTTACTAAGCTATAGTGTGATTGGAAAGAAACCCTCCATCTTATGAATCATATTTGTCCACCAAAGCACCTGGTTGAAGCCTGTCTGTCAGCCTGAGGTCTGACTCAGTGACATATAATATTTAGTCCGCATATAGGATCCCAATGGCATTTAGCACCAATTCTAGGCACAAAGCACTTAATTCACCTAACCTTAGGCACGTGCCTGAGGACTTAAGGCAGGAGATGTTGCTGATGTGATTTTGTCTTTACTTTTAATTAAACATTTATACATCTCCTGCCTCATGTAATTTCTCCTTATGTTGGCTTAGATAAACTTCAGACTGTGAGACTTATGAACTGCTGCATTGTTAGCAAAACACTCAATAAACTTTGACACACAAATGAATGGTGTTAAACTTTCTGCAAAATGAAATAATCATAAATTGTATATACTGATATCTTGAAGAGATCTAGACAGCTCATACATGCATCACAGAAAAAAAGTAAAACAGGTAGAAACCCAAAGTGCCAGGATACACTTATGCTACGAGGCCATCTGGTATACCACACAACATGTGACTCAACCTATCAAGAAAAACACAAAAACATCCAATCAAACAAAGACCAAAGCGTGCCGAGGAAATCAACCTGTAAACCTACTTTGTCTTACCTCACGTCTCACTTCCTGGATCTTCAGTTTTGTTAGAGGCTGAACTGTATAATTAAATATAGAGACATTCCTCAGAAAGCTTACCTATTCACCTAAACCTTCCTCTACTGCCAACAGAGACAGATAGCTTACGCCTGCACCGTTAAGTAAGAGTGCCAGGAGACAAAGTCAACATTAGCCTGCTGATCATCCATACTGCTTAGTGTTTGCATGCTCCCTGGCATATTTGAGCCATTCCAATTAGTACTTTCCAAGACATTGCCTGGGCATGAATTAGATGTTAACATATGCCAGAGATCATTTGCCATAGATGGTAGGCAGAATAATGCACCGTCTATCTTTCTCTGCCCTACAAGGTCCTCCAACACTAGCCCAGTTTGCTTTGTATCTTTAAATACCCGTTACGTGTTTCCATCCCACACACCAGGGCTCACCACAAAAGCTTTCAGACTGTTACTGTGAAAACGTTCTCATAATGAACTGCAACACAGCTCTTCCATTTCTTGATGTACTTTGAAGTGAACACCCTCATTCATACATGGATAAACACATACATGCACAGAATTAGAATCAGATTTACTTTTTTTGGCTGTAGAGATGCCATATGGACCCTGAAGAAGTCTTGGGCCAAATACTGTACCATGTGGATTTAGTGAGCCTGCGCCAGCTGGCCTCAGGGTCAGACAGTGGTCTCTGCTTGATTTTATTTAGCAACATGACATACTGTCGTGTTGTGGTTTAACCTCAGCTGAAAATTAAGTGCTAAACTACTGTTCACTTCCTCCCTCCAGCAGAACAGGAAGGGTAAAAGTCAGAAAACAAATGGGTTGAGATAAGAAAAGTTTAATAATTGAAATAACAATAAAAATAACAACAGCAACAACAATATTGTAATGAAGAGGGAGAAAGATTAAAAAGAAAAGGAAGACAGAGAAATAAAGCCCAACAAATTACACAAATGAGAAACAATTGTTCACCATCAATCAACAAATTGCCAGCCAGCCTCCAACCAGCTTTCCCCCTAGACTCTATGCTGAGCATGACATCATGTGGTATGGAATATAGCTTTGGTCAGTTGAGGTCAGCTGTCCAATCTGTGGATCCTCCCACTTCTGTGCATCCTCAGCCTCCTCATTGGCAAGACAGCATGAGGAGCAGAAAAGGCCTTGACTCTGTGCAAGCACTGCTCAGCATTAAGAAAAACATCTCTGTGCTATCAGCTCAATGTCCAGCACAAATCCAAAATGTACCTCTATACTCATGTCCTGGTTCTTCACAGGTCAGCAGGAGGGGGCATGGCTAAGACATTGTTATTCAAACTGTATTACATCAGTGCCAGGGATGAGGGAAAGAGACTCTCTCATTTTGAAGAACTATCCCTTTCAAGTGGAGCAAGCATTGCAGATGGAGAAGTTAGGATGAGCTGCCACCATAGGCTGCAGCTGTGCGGTGTCAGTTCAGGCTCAGTGAGTATTTTGCATGTAAACCACCCAGTCTTTGTACACTTTTGTTATTAATATTGTTGTTGTTACTGTTCATTTTCTTATCTCTTTGCCGTTTCCAGTAAATTGTTCTTATCTCAAACTGTGATTTGCACCTTTTGTACTTCAAATTCTCAACTCTATCCCAAGAGCAGGAAAGAGAGGGGAATGTGGGGAGTGATCAAGCAGGATCTGGTTTGGGAGAGTGTCAACGGGGGCACTGAATCGTGGAATATTATTCTTAAAACACGACTACTCACTACTGTGAAGAAAATTAATTACCCCAGTAAAAACCAGCACATTCTACACCCCTTATTCCACGCCATTTATGTCATACTCAGGTTCCACACCATCCAGTACCTCCTCGTTAAATACCACCCCCTTTCCCATCCTTTGACATAGTACACAGATATGATTCCCTAAGTTTACAGAACACCCCAGTGAAATGTCTGTAAAATATTTATAAATGTGCATTGAGTTCACTTAGTCCAGGACATTGGTTTCCATCTGTCATGGTGGTCACTCAGGACCGGACAGGTAGTGTGTTGTGTGGAGGTACTGGGCACCAAATCCGGCTTAGGTTGAACAACAAAGATGCATCAGTTGTGGATAAGGAAATCAACCCAAAAGCTGTTTAACAATTTCAACAACAATTTTTTTCAATGTAGTTTTCTTGATCCAACACTTATGTCAAGCCTTCAAAATTCTAGCACTGTGTGTCTAGTTTGTCCTTTTGCTTTCTGTTTTGTATTATAAAGATGATAACTTTTTTTTTTTTAACAACAGAAGAAAGTACATAAAACCTGCACTGGTACAATAATTTGAAGCCTTTCAATTTTGCTTCCCTGCTCTATCTTTCATCTTTACATATGGCACTGGAGAAAGTGAACAAAAAAAATTGCTAATCAACCTTCATACATTTCAGATATGTGCTTTTTGTTTCAACTCCTGGAGTGGTCAAGTGTGATGGAATACTCTTTATTGCTTTTCATATCTTTTTAGAATAGTCTACTTGAAAGAATATAAATTATCCAGAGAACTGAATTAATTAAGTAGTTTTCAGCTTCACCATTAATCATGCACATTATTTTCATTCTGATTTTGGTTAATCAATGACATATGCATCATTTTAATCAAATACTTGATTAAATTCTTTAATAAAGACTTTTTTCAGCTTCAATATAAATTGCACTGCAACTGTTGGAGCAGAGAATGAGGTTATGGTCATTCAAGTGATGCACACACATGGAAAATGTTATCTTTTACTTTTTTGAATATTCCCATGCATATTCAGCAAATACTTTGGAAAAGTCAGAGATATCATTCATTTTTATCTCACAACCAGCTTACTGGAAATCCATTTATTATAGTGTAAAACTGTTCTCGTTGTGATTTAAAATTATCACAGTAGCCTTAGTTCAATTCAGTGAGATGACTTGTATATTCATACGTGCCAGTATCATCCACATCTGATTGTGTCAGACAACACAGGATGCTTTCCAAAAAGAGAACTGCTTGTTCATTGTACTGCTTGAAGTTTTCAGTAAATTGATAGATGTTCGGAGTTTGATCATCACTGACTACAATAAGTTCTGTGTCTCCATGATCCTGATTTTTTCATGTTACAATGTATTAGAAGTTATATAATTTAAATATTAATATATTACATTTACATTGAGCAGATGGTTTGAGGAAAACATTTCACCACAGCTGAAAGCTTATAAAAGTAATCCATTTCTGGTTTAACACTGAGATTCAGTCTGGGAATCAGTCTGAGATCTATGTTTATATCTGTGTACAAACATTTCATTTATAATATGGCTGGAGCTCTGAAGACTCGGAACAATATAAACGATTGAGAAAAGATTGATTTATTTATAAATTTCTGATAACTTTATAAATAACTATGAAGTTTGGTCTGTGTTTAACTCCAATGCCAATGATTTTGCATATCTTTCTGGGCTAATTTTTATGGGTTCATTAATGGATCTTTTAATCACTGATCACATAAAGGAAATCACTGTTTAACCATGTTTAACCAGATTTCAGGAGAGGAGTAGATGACCTAATTTCAGTTTAATGAGAAGCAGAGAACACAAAATATACAGAGGCAAAACTATGAAAAATCTCTCCTGTAGTATTGTTTCGATCCCTTGAAAATACTTTCTATTAGGCAAGCATTTAGCTTGTTTGTTTTTCCAGTTGTGGAGTTCTGTCTGTAGGAACATTTCTGAGTATCTGCATCTCACTAACCAGGTGGCTTCCTGTGTTACTTTTGGCTGGGGTAAATTTTCTTTACAGTAGCAAGTATGGGGATAAGTTGTGGATTTGTGCTGGCAACAGTGTAGATAATGTAGAGATGTTTTGGTTGCTGCTGAGCAGTGCTTACACAGAGTAAAAGCATCTACTCCTCCTTACCCCACACAACCTGGAAGTAAGTTGGGGGTCCACAAGAATTTGAGAGGAGACACAGCCAGAACAGCTGACCCCAACTGACTCTAGGGATATTTCAGATCCTATGGCGTCATGCTTAGCATGTTCTGGCATTTGTTTTCCCAAGTCACTGTTATGCATGACAGAGCTTGGCTTTCCTGGGGATTGCTAAACACCTGCCTGCCCATGGAAAATGGTGAAGAAATTCCTTCTTTTGCTCTGTTTGTGTTCAAGGTTTTTGCTTTATCTATTGAACTATCTTTATCTCAACCCACGAGTTTTCTCACTTTTACTGTTCATGTTCCCTCTCCCAACCCACAGTGGGCAAGTGATCGAGTGAGTGGCTGTGTTGGGCTTAGTTACCAGCTGGGGCTAAACCACAACACTTTCTCGTTTTACTCTGGCAGCCCACAATACAATTCAGGAATTAATTTCCTCTGACAAGTAGGGGTTTCCAGAATGAGGTATTGTAGCAATATCATTTTTCACATGAGCTTGCAATCAAGAATAGGTCTTGTTTTGATATTGTTACTAATAAAAATAAAAATGTGAGACCTGCTATATAAGAAAATGCTATTGTAAGGAATCTGAGCTGATTCTTTGTCATTAACACTTACATGTCAGAGAACTGGAGATCAGTTCTTTTGCATTAATTCTGGGTTTCTCTTCCATGCACCACTTCACATGTGTATCATTATGTGCAGATGTGGTTGCAAATTCATACATTGTAAGTACATAATTTTGCTTAATCTTTTTAGCAAAAAGATAGAGCCTAATTTAAAAAGTTTTTTGTTTTATAACTAACTGAAGCACCATAATTTCTGCAAACTTAGGATCCAGTTCTATGCTTTCTAGGGTATGTAACTGTTATGAATAAAATCAAACTAAAACCTGTTTTGCACAGGAAGAATAATTCAGTGTAACTCCAAGTTTTATGGGAACATAATTTGCATTATGTGGCAAAATATGGCAATCAGCTCCTTCTCACATCATGTTTTAAGTAACTTGTTTCTTTTTGTTACTAAGGTGTGAAATACATATATATTTGGAGAAGATTCTTTGTTTTCCATAGAACTGATTCTTATGACAAACTCCTATAAAATCGGCATTATACTTGAGAAAATAATTCCTCTCCCTTGTTTTATTTCTGTCTCAGCAGTATTAAATAGTGCACAGATGTTATGAGATGTAGTTAGTAGCACTGGAGCTGATCTCATGTACTAACTGGGTCAATTGCTGTTTTGTATCCCTTTGCTCCTTCTTTTCCCGGTAGCTTCATGTGCTTTCCGCATATTCTCATATGCTAAATGTTATTGTTTCACACATCTCCAAGTAAATAGAATAGCCTAGAAATGATAAGTCTTCAATTTTGCTTGTAAAATTATATTTTAGCAAGTATTCTAAATTGGTAACTTGTTTGCCCGCCAAATTACTTGGTAATGTATTTTATCTTGAGTTTATCAACCCAACAAAGCTTCAGAAGAGATGTAAATGTAAAAAATATGCTTATTGCCTACAGGAAAGCAAAACATTCCTTCAATTATTTAAATAAAGAAAGATGCAGAATTTTTCCTAATTTTTTTCCCATTAACTTGGAGGATTCCCTAGAAATGTATTTTAGGCAGCTTTGTTATCATTGTATTGGTGGGTTTTGTCAATGAATGATGACTGAAGGATATCATAGGGCCCAGTGGTAATGGTGGTGTTTTCACTTCTGCATTCTGTGATCATGCCTGTACAGATTTCTGCAGACAAGTTGGCTCTCCCTCTTCATGCTTTTTACTGTCTGGATAAAATCCAGTTTTATAAATCCAGTCTTACACCCACAAAGCAGTATTAGCATGTCTTAGCCCTCTAAGAATCCAGACCTACTTTGTAGACATCAATCTCATTGTCAGTATCCAGACTGCCCTGGAAATCCCTTTGGACAAATTATACCTAATGAAGATAAAGACCATTATATTCAGCATTACCTTGGCAAGATGGCCTTGGCAGAAAGAGAAGGGGTTGGTGGTTCTGGCAAGATGGCCTTGGCAGAGAGAGAAGGAATTGGTAGTTCTGGGAACTAGCATGCCTAGACAGTTGTTGTAGGAAACAAAGATGCAGAAAGGAAGAGGGAAAGACTGAAAACTGTCAATATTCCAGGAACCTTGGTCTTAGACAAAAGAAGTTGAGTCTGTCTTAACCTAATGGACAGCTGCTCCTTGGAGTTCACCGAAATCTTTTGAGTTTTTTTCAAAGTATACCATTTATCTCTAAAAACTCTTCCAAATTACTGAACCACAATATTGGAAATAAAGTAACTTATGTGACATTCATCCAAAGCTTTTGCAGGTAGAAACCTGACAACAATAATACTTCAATTGATAAAAAGTGATACCTTAGTGTTGCAAAGGAAGTACAAGGATAGAACACCACGTTTCGTAAAGGAAATTTATTTGGTGTCTATTGACCGTAAATCTATTTACATTACCTCATTTCATTAAGGGTCATATGACATGCTACTTATGATTATGCTAAAATAAATCAGACAACACTTGTAATATATAGCTTCATTATCTTCTTGGAAACTAGATACAAAAAATGGCATGTTTTCCCCCTCAAGTACATATTGAAACAATTTGAAATAGTTGCACGTGGTCCATGGATTAGCATTTTATTTAGTTGTTGGGTCACCTACTGTAAATTGCTCATTGTTGTAGTCTGAACAGTTTAATTACCTCTCAATTAAGTATTTATTTTGCTTTGGAAATGTCTTATTCAGTCTTTTCAATGAAATAGATGACAATGTAGAGTCCAGGCCTATTGGTACTCACTGAGAAATTTGACAGCTGAGACAAATGTTTTAACTTAGTTCTCTACAAAACCTAGTGCATCTGAAAAAGGACCATCCTTTTTTCTAGGTCTAGAACTAGAAAAATAATAATAAAAAAATCCTCTGCTCTTCAGACTGCATTTATTTATCAATTGTTTTTTACTAGAATCATTTCTGCCACTTGAAAGTCATTGCATAAATGATGCACCAGTGATACTCCATCTATTTCTTTGACAGTACTGGATTTGTAATCCTTTATGTCTCAAATTTCCATTAAGAATTCCTGCCATATAGAAATACAACCACACAATTCTTCACAACAACTGCTCAAAAAATCTTGTATAACTTATTGTGCCTAGTGAGGAAGAGTCAGCATAATTATTTTTGTAGGGTTGAGCAATCTCAGAATGACTTAAATTCTACCCACATTAAAATATATCTTTTAAATTCCTAAGGAAAAGTGTTTTGATCAGAACTCATGTCACACAGAAACAGTTTTCTAAGACATGTCTATGCTCTTAAGTACTTTTGCAGTCTTTATTTAGTCAGATTTTATACAGGTGTCCATCAGGAAGAAGACAATGCAGTTTTAATAGTCAAGTAAATAGATCTATTCAAGCTTCTGTTATTGTATCTTCATCTTCCAAGGTCAATGCTGGTTTTGTTTTAGTGAGTTACTGAAAGCTGGCAATTTCTTTTACTTGTCAACACCCAACTGATATTCATAATCTAAACAATTCTTTTACTGTCAAGAGAATAAAAGAAACAAGTCACCTTTCATTCTATGATAAAAATGAAAATCAGTGTTGTCACTCAACACTGGAAAAGAAATTTAACACTGCAATCTTCAACATCTAGTGAATGTATTTATTTATTTATCTGTTAAATAAGAGCAAAAGTAGAATTCTTGCCTAATGAAATAAACACAATTTTGATTCAAGATCTTGTTGCCATAATAAAAAATAAAAGTTTTCAATGCAAATTACTTATTTTAAACTTTGATCAGATACAGATTTTTCATTTCTGTGTATCTCTTCTGGTGTGAGTGGAGTTTTATTCTTGTCTCTAGCCAGGCCTTTCAGAATTAATAAGAGAGTGATCGTGATCACCCTAAAACATACTATAATCTTCCTACATAGAATCACTTCTGTATTTTAATCCCACTGTGAGCAGAACTAAATAGCTACCCAAACATGCAGAACATATAGATATCAAAATGAGATAAAATGAGCCTAATTCCTTTCTATTATGTCCAGAAATCTGATTAAAATCAATGTAAATGGAGTTACTCTGCTTTAGTCAAGTATCAGAGAAAGCAGAATTTGACTTGATTAATCCAATGCACTTTTCAACTTGTGAAAAATGTTTTAAAGGAAAACTTCATTTAACGCTTACAGACAGAATACTGTAACATCCTGATTAACTCTCCCATTTACCAGAGTGTAAGTCAAGGACTTAGTAAATTTACTTCTAGAACTTTTTAAGTGGCAATAAAGAGTTTGTTGTTAGGGTTAGTGATCTGAAAAGAAGACTGAGAGGAGGTAAGGATGATATTTAGAGGTCTGTAAGCGATTTTCAATTTGAACTCAGTAAAAAACTTTACCTGAGTCTAAATTTCCAAATTTGTGAAAGGGGTTTAATGATATCACAAAAATATTTTGTGGCGTAATAACTGGTTGTAATGCTTTTTTTAGAATGTCAGAACAACACATTAACTTCACTATAATAATCTGATAGAGTTCCAAAGCCATATTAAACGTGACCCACATTCTCAAAAACAATTACTTTGACCCTGGGAAAAGAATGCAGGACTGTAAGATGGGTGTTGGAACCCTGAATTCTGAGAATTTCACTCCTTCTGCTTTAACAAGTTATGATCCCCAGAAATACACCTCATTTGATCTTAAACCCTCAAAAAGACTTCCCCTGTAGTGTGATAACTTTGAAATTAATGCTGTATAGTTAAGGGTATGTCACTAGGTGAATTAGGTAGAAGTGTAGACATTTTGGTTTATGAAATATTGTAATACTAGTGTCCAAAATGGAGGGTTTAGGTGTTGTTTTATAACTTCCTTTTTTACCTTTGCTACTTCCCCTTTCTTCTCCAAAAACTTGTGTTTTCTGCCATTGGTTCTAAAGTTCTGCAATGTGGGATAAGAAAAACTGATTATTGGGGTTTTATTGAAAATATCCTATGCAACGTCTCCCTAATTGGACAATCTGGGGTATAAATAATCTGGACGAGAGGTGCTCGAGGCCATTTTGCACCTTGTTATTAATGACAAAGCACTTTTCTGTGCTGCTAAGTTATAGATAACACTTAATAAACATTTTGAGACCGAAGAAACTCTGAAGTATTTCTACTGTGTCTTATCTCAAGTGTCTGTTAAAAGAACTCACAAAGAGAAGATTTGTTGTGGCACGGGCTGAAAGCTTCAGCCAGAATCGCAGCAGATGGGAAATGAAATTCTCTTCCCTGTCCATTATGATGTGTTGAAAAAGATTATAATAATGATGATGATTATTATTATTATTGTTATAATTATTATTTTATTATTTTGTTTCTGCTTCTCCTGTACAGCTGGAAGAAAATTCCCATGTAAACTTTTATGTTTACTGACACAGGCAGGCAGTATACTTGAATATTTATCTGCTGTTCATGGAAATATTTCTTGAATCTGATTTTTTAAGAGTCAAATTTTGCTGCTAACTTCTGTATTTCCATGGTTTGACCTAGTCCCTCCAATATTAACAGTGTGATATAGCTGATCATCTGCTTTCCCTATGTGAGTTTGTGTACATATGGTTCTAGAAAGTACACACATTTTGCTTGACTGTTAAAACTGCATTGTCTCCTTCATGGCAGACAATTGAATGTGACCTGAATAAATAAAAGCAGGAAAGTATATGTAATGTTAAACTAATAAAATGATATAAATTATCTTAATAAGTTTGAAATTCAACACAGAAAAATGAAACAATTACATTACAGGGACTTTTCATGTTTTCTTTGTATGAAACTGAACTCCATGTCCTACTGGTGGGTTTTGTTTTTTTTTTACCATTTTTACACATGATCCAAAAGTTTCCTTTTTATATAATTATGTCATTTTGTCAAATGTGTTTACCAATGCATTCTTCCATACTTTTTCAACAAGGAGATACATACATAAAAGGATAAAGAATTTCACAGATTGAGCTAATATCATTTGAGGTATTCTCTAAAAAAAAATATATATATATACTCTTCTGGTTTGAACTGGCTAAACGCCAGGCCCCCCACAAAAAGCTGCTCACCTCCTCCTGCAGCTGGTCAGAGAAGAGGAAATCTAAGGAATGTGAGAAAAGGACACTGAGAGAAAAATTCCAAATAAACTATCATTCAAGCAAAACAGGTTCAAACTTAAAGAGATTAAGTGAACTTATTACTTACAAAATCAGAGGAGTATACTGAGAAACAAAATAAACCCTTAAAACAACTTCTTTCCCCCAGCCCCTCCTTTCTTCCCACTAATGGTGCAAGGAGAGAAGAGGTGGGGGTTTCTTCTGGTCAGTTCATTACTCGAGACTGTCTTTCACTGCTTAGGAGGAGGCGCCCTGTTGCGGTGCCTCTGGGCGTGGCTTGCGACCGGGCCCGGCCCCACCAGGCCAGGACCGCCGGTCCTTTCCCCCCCCACGCGGCAGCTGGGATGGC
>VZRZ01008807.1:279419-298693 GCA_013398175.1 Climacteris rufus | reverse complement strand
TTATGCATTGTCGGCCCCTCCACCAGACCACAGTCCCTCCTCTAGGCGTCCACCCCTCCTGCTCCGGTGTGGGCTCTTTCCCCACGGCTGGGGGTGGACCTTTGCTCCTTCATGGACCCTCACGGTGCAGAGGAGACACTGTATTAGCACAGTCCTTACCACAGGCTGTAAAGGTGTCTTGGCCTCAGTGTCCAAAGCACCTCCTCCCCCCTTTCTTTCTTCCATACTGACACTGGGGCCTTCATGGCTGTTTTCTCTTACATGTTCTCACTCCTCCTCCTCATCTAGCTACAACTACGACTGTGCATGCCTACTTTGTTTTGATTTCTTCTTAAATATGTTGTCACAGAAGTGTTACCTTGATCTCTAATTGGCCCAGCTGTGGCTAGTAGCACACCCATCTTCAGAGCTATCAGAGATTGGCTCTGCTGGATGGCTGGAAGCTTCCAGCAGCTTTTCACAGGAGCCATCTTTGTGGTCCCTCCCACTCCCAAAAAAAAATGGGCCCTGTCAAACTACCACAGATAGAAAATATACAATTTGTTAATCCTGACGACAAAAATATCCCAAACCTTTACTGCAGATCTGTAGCCACAAGTTTCTATCACATGCTCAGCCTTGTCTGCAAAACAATCCTGCTTGAATTTTGAACAAATATTTTACATATCTCCATTGTCTAGTCTCATGAGGATTCATCCAGAACCCATACGATCTAGAACTTTTACTAATAGTGTGAATGACCACAAGTAGAATCTGGAGATTATGTTCATAACATGAATTTCTGAGCTAATCTAGTTCACACTGTCAAATAAAATTGAAACAAACCTAGAATTTTTGATACTAAGATATTATTTTTGGAGCAGAAGGAAAAGATATTTAATGGTAACATATACAACTGCAAAAAGTGGGTAGCAGTAACTGTCTACAAAGACTTATGGTTGGGAAGGGTTGCAATGCAATTTTACAAACAGTCAAGCTTCTAATGGATCACAAAATGAGTCAACAATCTTGTGAAAAAAGAAAGCACCATTGTGGGTTACATAAATAAACATATAGAAGCCACAGGACAAGAGGTGCACCTTTGATTAACATGCTTCAAACAAGACCACTATTGGAGTACTGTTCTCAGTCTGGACTAACTTTGTAATGCAACTACACTACTATCTTTTGATTAGAAGACTTAGACTGCAGTCTTTTACAGGATAGAATAGCATATGTTTGACTTGCTGGTGTTGATTTAAGGGACAGAAAAGATGATCTTAATGCAGGGAGTCTGCTGTTAGTTTTACTCCTTCCTAAATCTATCTTTATTTTACAGTGATAAACAAATACGTAAGAAAATAAAATACTTGCATAATGTATCTGTCATGGAAGATTTTTCCTAACATGCTTTGCAAACACAGCTCCTGTCATACTCAGAATCTATGCTTATTCTCTTCCTGTGCTCAGATATTACTAGGGAAGAAATCCACAAAACCCCAACAAATTTCTGTTCAAATCTGACCTCAATTTTCTTTGCATCTAAGATTGCTTTCTTACTGTCTCTAAGTTTATAATCTTGATCCTATTTCTCCACAGCAAGTTTTCCTACTCTACCCAGGTAGGGATGGCTTATAGCAGATGATGCACTGAATCATTCGGGTTCTTTCCAAAGAAGACCAACAATTATTAACAAGCCTGTCTCCCAGCTTGTTCTTGGAAGATTTAGTTGATTGTAAAATTTTGTGTTATTTTTCCTCCAGATCCTAAAGAGAATACTAGGAGATACTGAAAACTTAGGACAGTAAGTTTGTGTTTCATATACATCGTATCAGTAAAAGCCAGCAGTGTGTAGTCCAGTGAGGAATTGCAACAATGATTGGTTGTAGAGGAGATTGGATTGAATGGAAGAATGGATTGATCTGAGAATTAAAGTAAAAGAAATAGTAATTTTCAATATTTTAGTGATTAGCAACCCTTAGCTCCTTATCCTATTTCAACATTCATACAAGAATCATGGAAATCAGCCCAACTAGGAATCTGAGTTTTAAGTGACTGTTACACACAGGTCAACAGTGCAAGGATAACCATGATAGATATAAGAGAGTGCCACTGAAGGTTGCTGTGATGCAAGTGATTGTATTCTATTTTATTGAAGACTCAGGGAACACTAAGACACTGTTTATCTATTTGATGCATATTAGAAGCAAAAAAGTAGTTGGCACTTCATCAGTCACTTCATTTTGAAATATCATGGCTATATTCTTTCACTTCCACCTCCTCAGCTGCACCTCTCTGCTCCCGAAAATCCTAGTGAAAAAACAGTATTCACAGTATTCACAGAAAGGTCTGTGAATACAAGCTATAGTAGGAGCACTTCTCTTGTGGTGTCTTGGTGTGCCATCTGCCATCTGCCACAGCTGTGAATCTGCATGGCAAGATCTATTCCTATGGACCAGGCACCTTGTGCAGGAGAATTTGTGAGACTTCCCAAGGGCCTCTCACAGATGTGTGTTATATCTCTCATGTGACCATCTCCACATCTTGTCTCCTTTTTTCCAGTGGGGAAGAAATTAGCCTCTCTGTGCTGTCTGTATTGCAAACTCATTCACTCCATGTAACTTCGAGCTGTCTGAGACTGATTTAATACATGCTCCTCTTTCCCTTCTGCTCTGTCAGTTCATTGGCAGAAAAAAGATGGGACGTTACTAACAGCAGGGGTGGCAACCTCTTCCTGGATGCCCCTGATGATCAGTGCTGTGCCCATAACCCCATGCCAACAACTTTTTGCCAATCCAATATTTTGGAGTTCAAGTATATGTTATTGCTAAGTACTTAATAAAATGTGTACCTTT
Organism: Climacteris rufus; assembly: GCA_013398175.1. Lineage (NCBI taxonomy): Eukaryota > Metazoa > Chordata > Aves > Passeriformes > Climacteridae > Climacteris > Climacteris rufus. The sequence goes on along the minus strand of VZRZ01008807.1, from coordinate 295,859 downwards.
CTAGTCTCATAAGCAGAATGCTATAATGGAAAAGTTTTCTAATTGGGAGGGAAAGCTTGCTTTCAATGTATGAAATACAATTACTTTGTCTCTGTAGACATATGCATTACATAACATTCCCTTTGCCTCTAGATAGACTTCTCTTTTACTTACCACTTTGCATTAATAGAATGAATGCATATTTCATGCTAACCAATAGTTAACGTTATACATAGCATCATATCTCCAGCCTTCTGCCTCAAGACTTGCTTAAACAAGAAGTAATTACTTTAAAATATTAAAAAGAAAATTTCTTCAATGCAAATACTGTAAATATATTTGTCAGCTACTGCCTTCCCTCAGCAAGTAATAGAAAACATCTAACAATGTCATCTGGGAAAGTAATACATCTGGAAAAACTGTGGAGTGAACTGATATATGCCTCTTACATTAACATGTACAGATGATTTCTCTCCCTGTATAGAACCTTTGGATTGTTTCCATTGCACTACCCATTCTTATCATAAAGCACAGAAGAAGCCTGTCTTGGTTTGAAATTTGAACACATAGAGATAAAAGAGATTTTTTTTTTTTTTAAGTTGAGTAATATTCCTTCCCTAACTTAAGGAAAGATATTTGCAATCGTGATGACTTTACTTTGATGTCAACTAAATCAGATTTCATTTGCTATAGCTAGCACAATTCCATATTCAAGAACAATAGTTCATCAACTTATTTCTAGAATTTTACATCCAAATGCTCTTCTAATCCAGATAAACTTCTAAAAGAAATTCCACCACTGTGGCCCCAATTCTCTAAACACTGAAACAAATTTTCCCATATTGCATAATGCATGCACAGACATGCTTTCACTTTCAGTGTATATCACAGCAAAGTGTGGAAAAATAAAACACTCTTAGGAAAAACATAAGACATATAATTGATGGGTACTTATTTGTGCAAATCCAAGTCTTCGAGTATAGAAAAACAAATTGTAAAGGGGTTCTTTTTTTTATTTTTTTGTGATCTTAAGATTGAACAATGCCTCTAAAACTAACAGTTATGGGTAAATGTGGGTTTCCTTATGAGTTTTCAGATACTAATCTATAATTTTGCAATTTTAAACCCAGCTGGAGATTAAACACCACACAGCTGCTTGCTAAACTTCCCTCTTCCCCCTGCACTCAGCCCAGTGGAATGGAGAGGAGAATCAAAGTAAAACTTGGATGTTGAGATAAGAAAAATTCAATAATTGAAAATAAAATATAATACAATAATTTAAAAAATAATAATAACAACAACAGAATGGGGGAAAAGATAGTGATGTACAATGCAATTGCTCACCAGCCACTGACAGATTCCAGATCCCACTTCATGAACTCAGGTTGGCTCCCTCTTCTGAATAACTGCCCCCAGTTTATATACTGGGTATGATGATCTAGGGTGTGGAATATCCCTTTGGTCAGTTTGGGTCACCTGCCCCAGCTGTGCTCCCACCCAATTTTTTTGCATACCTGGCAGAGCATGACACAAGGAAAAAAATGTCTTTGAATTAGGACAAAACATGACTTAGAAAAAAAAAATCTGACTATTATCAACACCATTCTAATTCACAATTCAAAACTCTAACAGGTACTGAAAAGAAATGAACTCTACCCTAGCTGAAACCAGGACATATTCTTAGTTTTCTATGTAATAAAATGATGTGTTATTTATCTTATCTGGATCAGTGTTGTTAAACTACTTAAACTGAGTCAACCTTAACTCCTTGATACAGTGAGAGAAACTCAGCACTGAGGAAAACTGATGCAATTCCAATGACTTATCTTGATTTATGCCCGCTTATACCTGAGATAAGTTTGGTCCACTCACTTATTCATGGGCTGAATGAATGACTTCATCACATCAAGCACTAGGAAATAAAGGCATTTGACTAATGTAAGCGTGATTCTGTGAACACTTACAGTTATGTGTATGATTCAGTAAAGCTGGTTTTGTGGATAGACTGGCACAACAGGTGTAAATAATTCAAAAGAAAACAAAATAAAAATGAAAAACCAAGAAGCCAAAATCATACTTTATCTCACATCTTTAGAAGCTGTCAATAGTTTTGGGGATATAAAGCTCTGAAGAATGCATGCCATGGCATGATCCATATCAGAAATGTAACCCTTCTGACTCCATGAACATTTATGTTTTATTTTAGTGGAATTCTCAGAAAATTCCTTATTAGTTTCTCAATCTCAATAGAAATTTATGTGTTCCTTAACATTAATTTGAACCTAAACAAGAAGAGATCATCATTGATAATAATTGTAAAACCTTAACATGAGCAATGTCTTTTTCCTTTCTGTAAGCTGCTCGACTAAATGAAAAGTACACAAGAGCATTAAACAGGACGAAAGGTAGAACAGTGCTATTGTAATACTTTTTCATTTTTTATTTCATAATACCTTGTATACTGTGGCTTAAACAGAAAATTGAAGTGAATGAAAACAGCCCACTATCACAGGTCCCACATGCATGTGGGGAAGTTGCTGGCTTCAACTGCTTCTATGTCATCATCTGAAAAAACTATATTAAAGAAGAGACCAGTAATATGTTATCTGTAAGTCTTATAGAAGAATCATTTAGGACTTGACCAGACATGATGTAAAATAGAGATCATCACAAGTGATCATATTTTCCTTAGGGCCTTTTAAAGTCTGTATTGAGTGAACAATTCCAAATACACTATTGATGGGGAAAAGTCTGTTTATTTCATTTTTCCCTATTGAGAAAAAATACGAGGGCTGAATAGATCTTTCTCTTTCACCTTTCAATGACTAGTTAAACGATTTCAATACCTAATCACCATGAAAAATTGCCCATATTTCTGTCAGTACCAGTACACAAGTTGTACATTAATCCAGAAACAAAACCTATGCCTACTATTGTACATCTTCCAGTAACTGCTCAATTAATTCATAACACTGATGTACAGTACAGGTCTCATTAGAATCTCTCCAGAGTCAATTCTCCAAGGACTTGAAGTTCAGCTGCTTGCAAGGAATAAAAAGACTTCATTGTCATTGAAATCACAATGAAATAAGGAGTAATTAGTTTATCTTACTCTGTCTTACAAAGTTACTTTTTTACTGTTTCATGGTTTTGGTGATGCCTAAAACAAGAGAAAGGAAACGTTGAAATAGTATTAGAATAGTAACATAAAAAGCAGGTCCTTTATTGAAAGCTTTCAAGGTGCATAATGTGGCTATATGCATGGTTTGCATTGGGTTTCTACAGTTTTTAAAAGTTTAACCAATTATCATATCAATCAAATATTGTCCAATTAAAGGAGCATTCAATTAAGTCATCTAGCCCCGGTTTCTGCCCCATTGCCATCAGTACAGGGGGCTCCTTTGCCTTATTTCTTGTTATGTTTTCTCAGATTCTGGTTACAAAAACGAAATGTTCTCACCTTGGCAGCTGGACCAAACAATATTTCAGAAATGTGTTAGAAGGTTAGCTTATTGTTCTAAAATCTAAGAGAAAGGGTGGGAAAAGTACTACCAGTAGTCTACGGAGCTATGAATATAAGAAAAATGTATAAAAAGCAAAAATCTTAAGGCATCATTCCATCTTTTTTTTTTATTTGCTTTGTAGTCATTTGCAATACAAATTTCAATTTGAAATTGAGATATGTCCATGAATTATTGACTAATTTTATGAACCCAATACAGTTTTCCCTAATTCTCTGCTGGTACTCAAAGTGCATCTTTTATCCTTCACTAGCCCTTACACTAAGATTATCATCTGTCTCCAATATTTTCAGTATGTCTTATTTCACCATTTTACCTCTGACCAACTTTTCTTTTTAACTGATAGTTCTGTTTCCAGTGTTTTAGAGACACAATCACAGATACACAAAGGACTCTGGAGAAAAAAGCAAGTAATACTCTCATTTGGGAGCTCTGATATAAAAGGTCAGCAAGATTAGTGTTCATGTAGTATTTCTCTCAGAAACTGCAGGATCAGAGAAGCCTGGAGAGCTTAGTGAACTGAGAAGTGTCCTACCAGCAGAAAGAGCAGACACTGTTGAAGAAGGTAGGACTTTGCAAACTGCTTGCTTAGAAAATATAGAGATACATGTGAAAAAAGCGATATAGATGTCAGAGAAGCTCAAAACCCAAAGCAATTTGTGTGAGTTGATTCCAATATGTAGTTTATCCAGACCAAGGAAATTCTGTCTCATTAAGAACTTGATACACATTTTGAGAACACAGTTAGGAGCTGATGCCATCCGTGGCTTTGAGGATTGCAAGTGGATTTCTTCAGTTAGTAATTTAAGTCTTCAGTGTATTTAGCGCCTCTTTTTTCAACCAGAATTTCCATGCAATAATCCCAAATATGCACACTATCCATGCAGACAGCAACACTTCAGTTCATGCCCAGTGAATCAGGCATCTTTACCAAAGATCTGCACATGTAAAACATTTAATGAATATTTAATACACCCATATGTCAGTGTTATGCTTCCCAACAACATCAGGTTTTCTATTTCTGTGTGGTGTAGTGCATATGCACAAACTATTGCTTGAAACTACTAAGGTTCATAAGCCATTCTCCTGCAAGGGTCTTAAGCATGAAAAAAATTTTAAAACCATACCTCCAAGTTCCGTCAGATGATCAAATCTTACACTCTTCACAGCTTCTTTTATGATACTGGACTTGAATGTCATGAAAATATGAAGCCTGGAAAATGGAAACTTTGCGGTCCTTGATATAGGGCTGAAAGAAATTTACATTTTTGGTTGATTCCTGCACAGAAAATCTTAATGGTGTGGTAGAAAAATTAAAGTACATGAGAAAAGAGATTAGACAAAGGAAAGAAACCAGAACAGGTAGTTAATATGGAAGAAGTAGAAAGAGGATCAGACAGGAAAACAAATATTTTACTTTAGGTCAAAAAATAAGTCCAGATGTTTATATAAAGACCCAAACATCCCACTTTCCAGACAATGGATTTAAGTATTTTCTTTAGCAGTTCCAAAACAGAAACTTTTTTCAAGTACTAAAGGACATCAATAAAAATAAAGCTTCTGAAACAGTGTCTTCTTTAGCTTATCATGAATAAAGAAAATGTTTCTAGTAATAAAGGCCTGATTAAAATCAGATTAAAATCTGATTAAACTTAAGTATATCTCAAATTATAACTTACTATAATTTGAGCATCTAAATACAAGAGAAGTGATAAAAAAGTGAACATTTCAGATACTTTCACTGTATTGGTCTATATAAACAAGAAGAGCTTTTTATAGAAATGTCACAAGTGCAACCTATTCCTCTTAAAGCTAGCATGTCAAATGGAAAAATATTTTAAATATCATAAATATTGTTTAAAAAAGGAAAAAAATTCTTTCTTTTTTTATTCCCCGGAAAGAAATGCCTGACACAATATCAAAAAATTTTGGTATTATAATTACTGAGTACTCAGAAATACGAAAAACATTTGAATGGGCAGGGAGGCAATTACAACCTAATTGCTGACAAACACTCTTTTTTTTCTCATTTATTTCAGGAATAGTTTCAATGAAAGTGCAAGACATTCCATGAGGAAACCAATCTTGTCTTCTTCACCTTTTCTAAGATTAAGAAGGCTTAAGCTTATTTGTAGATCTACAACTGCCAGATAACCTTGAGCAAACTATTTGTCATTTTCTGTTTCAGATTTTCCTTTAATAAAATGGAGGAAATACGATGACCTTCTAGTACCTTATGTAGAATATTCACTGTTACAACAGCTGCTTCTTCCTTGTAATCAAGTGCCAGGTATGTTGTCTTTCATCAAGTAGTGTCACTGGGTAACTTTAGATTGAGAAGGGCAATATGATTTTAGTGCCAGGCAGACAACACTTGCTGCTGACTCAAGCAAACCAGGCATTATACTTTAATTGACAGATCTGAATTTCAGATCTCTTATAATACTGTGTGGTTATATTCCAGGAGAGTGCTTAATATAATTTCACATACACTTTTCAAAAACCTGACCAATTAAATTAGACATCTGAATGTTCAGAAATATTGTCCCTTTTCATGAATGGACACTTATGTTGGGATTTTTTCCATAAAGGATTGTGAAAGGAGTGTTTGAATGCTCAAACATCTAGGCTCTATTTACTAAAGGAGACTATTCCAGTGCATCATGAATTCTCTCTCATGTGCAGAATATGATTTTGTTTACAATAGCTTTACAAATCTTGGAACTGTCTACTAAAGAGAAGTGTTTATGAAGAGTCAGGGACCAGCAAGTCAGACAACATTAGTCATGTCCACAGTGAGAATGCAAGCCTGAGACAAGCCCAGGAAGCCAAATCAGTGATACTGGATGAGGTACAGCAGGTGCAGTGCTGGACAGAGGCACAGCTGTAACAACACTCACACAAGGACATAGGGCAAGGGCCTGAGCTTCAATGAAGCAATTCAAGCAAGGGGACAGAGACCCCAGATGAATCTCCCACAATGCTTTCTCACACATACATTATATATTTGCCTATATGTTTTCACAGCAGACTGATCCCAGGTAACATAAATATTCAAGAACACTTAAGCAAACTGAACATACTGTAAGCTTATCACAGATAAGCTGTTGAACTATGGGCTGGGTAAGCAGAAATGAAGTGGATTAAAAAGAGACTGAACAGCTGGGCCCAGAGGAACCAGATGATCATTGGCATCATGTTTAGTGTGAGACCAGTAACTAGTGGTGTATTTCAGGGGTCAATACTGACTCAGGGGTCAATATACAAAACAGGAGTTTCTGTATGAACATCGGAAGATACTATTTTTTTTTTACTGTGAGAGTGACTGACATAGGTTGCACAGTGAGGTTGTGGAGTGTCCATCCTTGGAGATATTCAAAAGCTGTCCAGACATATTCCAGGGCAAATTGCTCTGGATGAGTGTACATGAGATGGAATGCTGGACTACAGAACATCCTGAGGTCCCTTCCAACATCAAGCCTTCTGTGACTTCATGAGATACAGCATATCAGAGCTGATCTGTGGAGGAGAGTTATTTTTGTAACACTGCTTTTCAGTTGCTTTTTTCCCTGTCAATGTTGCTTGGTGCCTCGAGGCAGCCAAGTCTTTGGCTGAAACAGGCTGTGAACTCCCATGTGAGGTCTAAGGCAAAAATCATGCTAGTCACAACAGTCAAAACCAACAACAATTTCTTTCTCTCTTTTCATGCACCTCATTTCATCCTTCTCTTTTTATATCTATTTTTTGTAAATAAAGACTAGGATAGAATTTAATTGGACTACATCTTCTGGGTAAAACATAGGAAATGCCAAGTGCAGAGCGTTTTTAAAATAGATGTTCTAGACAGAAGACAGCACCTCTTATCGACATTTCTCCTTTCCAGACCTTGCAGAATTATCTTGCTGAAATTCCACATTTCCCTTGAGAGAAGTTGGATACTGAGGCATGATGGGAGTTCAACCAATGAATTCATAGCCATTGAGTTCAGAGGAGTCATTGCCGTGGGTGTTGAAAAGCTCAGACAGCAACATTGATGTGCTGTTTTTTATCAGAATATGTCATCCATGCTGAGGGTCCCTGAGCATTTTGGAGCACTGACAAGAGACAATGACCATGTATAAAAACTTATCCATAAAGGATGAAAATAAACCCAGAGCAGAATAGTGACACTTGAATTCAATGCATTGAAATTTCTTATGTTCCATGGCTGTCAGAGGGTCGTTTAGTAACTTAATAGACAAAGTCACAGTAGTAAAAGCCAGTGGCAAGTGATAAAGTAAATGGAACTGCATCAGTTTATAGAATCATAGAATCACAGAATCACTGAATAGTTAATGCTGAAAAAGGCCTCTAAGACCAAGTTTAATTTCTTTCAATCATCTTCTTTTATAGAATCATTTTGACATGAGGGATACTAGTTCAGGAATGTTTTTCTTTGTGAAATTCTAGTTCCTTAATACGCATGTACATATTTTATGTTTTAAATACTGTTTTAAAAAGTCAGGATTTGTTTTAAGTCAGTTCCAACATCTGTTGGAAGATGTTTTAATTAAGATTTCCCACCTAATTTTGTGCAGCAAGTCTCCCTGCAGGTTGCAGATAAGAATGAACTGCAAGTGAATATGGTTCTGTCCTACTGTTAGGCCCCAAAATGTCACCCAACAAGACACTTAAAAGGGCTTACAGTTGTTCTTGTACTCTGATTTAGACACATGGGAGAAATACGAACAGGATATTCTCAAGAGTTCAAAACATCAAAAAACTTTACTTACCGCAAATCAGACAACCATGGCAAAAAGTTTAGAACAGCATTCAATTAACATAAAACACTTCTCAAGGATTAATTTAGCCCAGTCAACTCAGCAAACTCTAAACCAGTTTGATTTTAAGTTACTCAAAAAATTCCAAGAAGAGAGAATTAGAAGAAAAGGAAAGAGAGAGAAAATATACAGAAAAGAACAAATATAACAACCACTCCTGTTTCCAGCACTGTTCATCTGAGAGAAGTTCTAAGATTATGTACAATTAATACATGTGCTTGTTGTATGTTCCGCTTTATATACCCCTTGGCCTTCCTGGGCCCTTCCCCCAAGGTGGGACTTTGGGTCATCTGGTCACTCAGGGCCTAGGTCAGAGGCTCCAGGGGCAGCTGTGGGGCATTGCCTCTGCTGTGCCAGAGATTGGTAGACACTGCCAGACTGGGATGCTGGCTCCAGGTGGGAGGAGGTGTATGGGGGGGTGCATCACCTCACCAGCGCAAGGCCCATACTGTCCCTTCCCCCATACACACACGTCTGAAACATTTAGAGTCAGCAATCCTTCCAGTGTCTCACACCTACAAATATTCCATTATGTAATCACGTGCAGTGAAGGTGAACTGAAACTAATACTGTGCATAGGTGAATTGGAATTAAGACCGTGTATGTTGTCCTACCTTGATCTTTCAGGGGAAGAATTTATCCTGGAAAAAATTATTCCTTGAGACATCAGTTTTAAAAAGCCCCTTTAGCAGACATTCTGTGTAAGTATTGAAGGAAGCAAATATTCATGAACTTTACATTTATTCTTGCATCAGATTTTTTTTTTTAAATCTCATATGATACATGGACAGCTTAATAAACATTGACTTATGTCTTTCCTATACAGGGTGTTGAAAATATTTGCTGATGGTTGTCCCAGTCTCAAACACACTACCTTGGTTTTCACAAAAGTATTCAGACAGTGTAATTACTATTCAGATTTACTCAGAATGACTTATCATAAGGCTGATAGTATCTAGTATGCTCAAGTACTTCCCCTGAAATGAATGTTAAGCATAATGGTGGCATATTTCTTAACCTAGATGGCAGTAAACCAGTTATTACAGCATAACGATTTACCTCTAAGTCAACTGAGGCATGTAACTGAGCAAAAGCTGCTAGTCTATAATGTAAAAATTTAAGTGAGTGTTTTACTTCATGAAGCAGGTTGCTCACTTGACATAGTATAATTTGCTGCTTCTTGGTAATTCAGTTAAAAAGATATATTGATTATATTTCAGTCACATTATATTCTGAAAACTATGCTGAACTAATTTTCAAATAGGGAAAACTTTCAGAGCTATGGGAGCAGGAAAAACACAGTAGGGACCTATGACATCTGTTCTGGTTCAGGCCCAGATCAGCAGGGGCGGCGGCATGGACAAGACATTTTGCTATTTGATATCATCTTATGTCATTCCCAGGATTGGGGGAAAGGGACTCTCTCTCACTTCTGAGAAGTAAGGTGGCCCTTTCCAGTCAGGGGAGCAAGACAGATTTTTGATTCTCTCATGCATTTACTCAATTATCTTCAATCACTCTGAAGATAAAATCTGAAGGTAAAATCTGAAGAAAAATTTCTAAGAGCCTAGAATGAACACATTGATACAGTTTCTAAATTAAATTGGGGCAAAGCCTCAAATTCTCCTCAGGCAAATCACCAGATGAATACTTGGTATTATGTAAGGCTAGAAAAAGTGAGTATTCACTGCCTAGTATTTATGTAGAATTTAATTTCTTCTTTCAGAACAAGATGGAGAAGGGACTCTTTATATAAGCTTAGTTTCTTACTATTCTTTCAATTTTAGTCCTCTCTCTAAAAACAGCATTTAAAGACTTAACATTAATAACATGATAGGCATTGGTAAAACAAAGAACTTGACACACATACCTGCTATGTTCTTACATATGGTAGGACATAATTCTTACCCTCTGCTTTCCAAGTCGTATAACCATCCAATTTATGCAACTAAATCCATTCATTGTAAACCATTTTTTCTGTCATATAGATCACTTTAGGGTTAGAGGACAAAATATTTCTAAACATTACAGGGTTCTTGAGTAGTAATGAAAATGAATAAGATCTCCAGAATATTGTGTCACGTGTCAACACACTCAGCATCTGAAAGCACTTTGTCCTACCTTACAAAAGATTTAGTGCAGAAACATCTCAGTTAAATACAATTAGCTGATGGAAAATAATTCTTTGGTGATACAGAAACTTTACAATAACTCATATTACTTACCTCCAGCTTTTTGTTTTCACTTAAGCAGCTTGAATTCGGACTTTCCTTGTGAGTTGGATCCTTACTATGTCCAGAGAAATTTAGTCAGGTAAACTGGAAGATTTGTATTAGCTTGCACGTCACCTTCTGTCAAGAAATGGCAAGGAATTTAATTTCACCATGATGTCAGGTTTTCGTAGCTGTTTCTAATCAATGTCCAAGGCTATGACAAGTGCCTTCTCCAAGTCCAAAAATAAATACAGAACTAAATTAGAACCTTTTATCTGTATCTTTCAGAGCTTGGGGGAGTTATTAGAAAGGGAAAAACAACTTTGTGTTTTCTTTTTCACTTCCTCCAAAATATATAGAAGGTTTTGCACTAACAGACCATCACAATGGCCAAATGATAATTCTGTCACTGGGTCTGAGTTTACGTATTTGGTTAAATTTAGGAACACACTGGAAAACAAGCACATATAGATATCGAGGAGGACATCAATTTTTCTTTATCCATACTCACTTGACTTAATAATACATTAAAGTCCAAAACTAGGGATAATGTATATTTTGCACTACCTAAGAAACTGTGGCATGCCAAGATGTTTGTCATGATCATGGCATAGCTGTGGTTGACATTAGAACTATAACAGTAATAAGATTTGTGTCTGAAATACCTGTTTTCACATTAAAGGAACACATACAGTTCCAAGTTTATTCTATGATAGAAACCAAGTATTTCAGGATGAACCCTAAATCAGGACGAGAATCATCCCTATTTTTCTCCAATGGCTATAGATAAAAGAATAGGGTTTTTTTTCCTAGTAGTACTACAGCATAAAAACTACTGCAGTCATTCAAACCAGGACAAGTTTAGTCCTAACCCCCCTTCACTACAAAAATGTGTGATTTGAGCAGACAAGAGAAATTTCTAAGAAAGGCATTCCTCTCTGTCTTATTGTCTTTTCCAACAGTCTCTGAATATTGTTTTCTAGAAGGACCTGCTCTGCTGCTGAATCTGACAAGCACCAGGGGGCCTCAATTCATTTAGGTGGTAAAATAAAAGGTGTATGTTGGTTTTAATATTGTGCTGTTATATTCTTTAAGGTCAAAATTGGAAATGCCCCAAATTCCTGTGTATAAGCAGATCAGAAAATGAACATGACACTTAGACTTCTCTACAATGATGTGGGGTCTCAGTCTTCATTGAGTGATCATTTTGAGGTGTTGAAATAAACATTCCTGTATTGTTGTGGCAAGCAACACAGAGCCAGGTTTCTCATTTTCAAAATTTATTTATTCATTTCACCAAAAGATTCTATCACAGTTCAAAAACAAAAAGGAAGGCATTACAAAGCCAACCTGATGAATAGAAAAATTGAAAAATTTGTTTGGATTAACATCAGTTATGGCATGATTCATGATCAACCTAACCATTTTGGAAAAAAAATACTAAATGCATAAAAATTTTACATTATTGTATCACAAGAGAGGAAAAATATTGTCTCTCTCTGTCTCTTCTGCTAAATTTTCATTTTGTATGCTCCAAATATATGTTTGTTTGTTTTGCTACTTGCCTTTTGCTAATTCAGAAACATTTTTATTTCATTTTTGGGAAAAGAATAAGGATACCATGATGACAGGAACCCTTATTGGACCCAAGATAGGCATATAGGAACAAAAAGGCCAGATTATTTATGCTACAATAATAAGAAAACACAGTAGCTCTGCTCAAAATTTTATTAACTCCCTGACAAATGCTGTTTAGACACAATCATAATTAATTACTTACTCACTGTAATAAAGCTTCTATACCTATCTTATACTCGGGATCTGGACAAAATAGAGCTGAGGCCCTTGAACTATCCTGCTTTGCTGTGTTGTTCAGTAAAACTAGGCCTCTAATTGTGTTCTCTCTGAACGCCGCCAATTTAGATGGCCAAAAGAGCTCTCTCCATTTGGCATTCCATAATAGAAGCATGAAATGAAAATAGAAATTAAAAAAAAGCAGCAAAACCCATAAAGGTACAGTGTTTTGCCTGCCCAGACCCCAAATCTTCACTGACTGTACCAAACAGCGTTCATACGGTTCTTATGTCCTTTGTTATTGTCATATCACAGCCATGAATATAGGGTTGCTTTCTGTAAATACCTATTTTATGCTTTCTATTGAGATAAGTTTGCATGTAAATCTAACATCATGTCATTTAATTATAAGAAGTAAGGTAATAAGTGTGAAGACAAATATTTCACAGGCCTAATCAGGTAATAAGTGTGAAGACAAATATTTCACAGGCCTAATCAGGAATTATCCTCTTAAATCACTACTATCTGTTGAGAAATATGCCCAGCAATCAATACCAGGCAAAGCCATCTAGAAGGTAATTAGAACTGTGCAGACTATAGCATGCCCGTTTTGGATGCTGACATTATGTCAAAGTGACACTTTACCCAGAGCTCTTGAGGCTGCGACAGTGTCCAATAAGCGAGCTTAACCATTCCGGTGTGAGTTGCAAAAGTTTAGTAACTCTCCAAAAGCACGGAATTCTTGCTACCCCAGACGACCTGTTTCTGCTGGCTCCTCTGGAAATGAAAATTACCCCAGGCATGATGTTTTAGCATCAGCAAGAATAAAAGGCTCAGATCTCTCTTCTCAGGAATCACAGCTATTTATTGCAAATCCAGTGTCGTGTTCTGAGGGTCCAAGTGAGCGAGGGAGGAGACACCCTGACAGCTGTGGAATTCCCGGAGAAAGAGGAAATGGAAGCTCTGCAGGGGTCTTTTAAAGGGAGGTGGGACCAGGGGATGCCCAATGGGAAGACACATGGTTCAAAGTGACCAGTGGAGAGCAGGAGAAGAGAGACCTTTCCAGGACATGACCATATAGAGTCTTCCAGAGCATAACCATATATGGAACCTGAGGCTGAGGATACAGGTGACACAAGGGAAATATGGGGTTTTAAGGACGCTTAACCCATCCACCAAAGCTCAGGCAGAGAGTTCAGATATTGGAAGGAGAAGGTTCAGAGGGCATTGCCCTGGGGCTCTTCCCACCAATCCTGAAACTCAACAGCAGAAGTTTCTGCCAAGTACACTGCTACATCAAAGATGCCCAGCTAGAAAATTGTATTGGATTTTCTGCAGAGATTATTGGATTTCTTTTTATACTGAGCAAAATAGAACCTAATTTATAATACTTCATAATTTTAATAAACACCTTTGAACTTTTCCCTATACAGAGATTTTTATGTGGGTTTTGTTTTTCTTTCGGATACTAGTAGTTACACAGTTCACCATAAAGTGAAATATCATACTACTAACAGAAAGAAATTATAGACATATAAAACTGATTGACTACAATATTGATTTTTATTCAGAGCTGCACAATAAACATAATTACATTTGCAAGATATTTTTGTCAAAAAGTCCAATATTTATATTCAGAATTATATAATAAATCAATTAAAATAAACTAATAAATTCAATTTGGACATAATATTGAGCAGTAAGGAGGTGGATTTTCTGATTTAAAAAAGTAACAGAAAGAGCGGAAATCATATGGATATTTAGAAGTACAATATATTCCAAGTACTTTATGTCTATGCATCCTTTTATGTCATATAATTAGATGGTATGGGTTAGTTTACCTCCAGGACTTTCTATAAATCATCTTCTCTTACACACACAATTTTTCCTGACCCTCCTGATGGAATTGAGGAGGAATGGTTGAAGTTCTCTGGCTGGACCTTCAATTTCACCCTTTCATCTGTCAAGAGAGCACAAATGAATTGAAGAATTCCCATCTTCTCTCTAGGGCTAGGCATTCCTTTTTTGCATTCACTAGTTCTCTTCCTACTTGGCCTGGTATGAATTGAGCTTTGAATTGCACTTTTGCATTTGAGATTTAGGGTTTTTTAATGGGCTTTGGTCCCAAGACATAAGGGTCAAAGACATCTAGAAATCTCAGTTTTTTAACTATTTGACTTAGTTTTATAACTATTTTAACTACTTTTTTTAAAGTATTTTTAGTAGAATTTACAATATATTGCATATTTTCAGCCATTCTTAAATGCAATTCATATCTAACATGAGTTTGCAAGAACATGTTTTCTTAATATTTAAAAGGAAAGAAAGGGATGAAAAAATTTATTTTCAAATAGGTCTTGGATAAGAAATATTGCAAGCTGAAAACCAGAAGTAGTCCAGAAGAAAACAGTACACTAATAACCAAAAATTACTAAGAGACAAAAAATTAGCATACAAATTAATTTTTTCTCTGACAAATATATAAATAAATGACATTTTCAGCAAAAAAAGAGAGAATACCTTTTCTGGCTATTATACTTGATTATAAGATTTTTCTCTTATGCATTGGTTCCAACTTAAGAAACTTGAAGGGAACTATACTGATTTAATTCTATGAAAATATTATGTTGAATGTCTGCTCAGATCTTGGGCTGCAAAAGACTGATCATAAAATTCTTAATGTGTTTTGATTTAGGAGAACATTTTGGGTTCAGTGAGAATTATCCTCCAGCAAAAATTTTGTACAAATATTATAGAGCCAGGGATAATAAGCAGAGATTTTTAAAAGGAAATTACAAATATCAAGAAAATTTTTCTTTTAGTAGGTCAGATTGCAAACATTTTAAATGTTACAGTGTTCACTAACACAATGTTTACATAATGGTGAAGATAGTAAAATGCATGCCTTGACAGTAATTAGATGATTAGTAGGCTAATTATTTTCTACAAAAATCAAACTAAAATAAGAAGTCAAACAACAGACAAAGAACATATTAAAACTTACACTAATAATTGTTGAAGTTCTAATTTAGCAGGGCACTTTATGCATTAATAATGTAATGTTTTATAGAGGTAAAAAGAGGAATGTATAAAAATGTTAACATATCGAGGGGGCTCTGTCCTGGTTTAAAAGGACAGTTCCCAGTCAGGGAAGGTGGGAACCTCCCTGAAGGGGAGAAAAATGACCCCTCTCCTCCAAATTGTTATAACCTTGAAATTATGGGGCTTTCAGGCAAAGATATGGGTAAAGGAATAATAGTTCTTTACTAGGGTATATATATAATGAGAGAAAACAAACAGCAGCAACAAACAAGCTGGAAAATCCAGTAACAGCCCTTTGTTACCTGTTAAGCAGTTTTCTCCACTTTGGTGTAGTTACAGGCACAGCCGGTGGGAGGCACTGTGGGCTTGTGCTGAGGCAGAGCGGCTGCAGTGGGTCCTCCGTGGCTGCAGGGGCAGAGCGGCTGCAGTGGGTCCTCTGTGGCTGCAGGGGCAGAGCGGCTGCAGTGGCTGCAGGGGCAGAGCGGCTGCAAGAGCTCCCCTGCAGCTCCAGGGGCAGAGCAGCTGCAGTGGGTCCCCTCAGCTCCAAGGAGTGCTGTGGGCTCAGGCAGCTGCAGAGGGCACCGGTGCTGAGCCCTGGGCACCCCTGGGGAGGAATGGTGGCCTCAGGGAGGGAGAGAAAGTGGAGGGGGGCAGTTTCGAGTTTCCCCTGGCTCTCACATGTCCTGTGCAGTATCCTGGTGATGGCAGCAGCCAAGGTTCCGGTCAGCAGCCAGGAGGTGCTCCCTCCAGGGAGAGGGAGGAGGTGGAGGGCCCCATTTCCTTGAGGGTCCCATGGAGATGGTGAGGATCTCTTCCCTGGTGAGGGCAGGTGTTGGAAAGTCACAGTCCATGGGTCACTCTTGCAGGCACTCCATGGGTCACTCTTGCTAATCAGTGGTAAGGGGAAAGCAGCAAGGAATGCTCAACAGTAGCAACGAGTCCGCTGGGGAGAAATCAGTTCAGCTTCAAACCCCCACACTGTCTCTCCTCCAAAAGCCCGGGCAAAGACTCCTCACACCTGATGCCTAAAAGGCTAGCCCAAAAAAACTGAGGCCAGGCAGGAGTAAGGGA
>VZRZ01008807.1:244481-279325 GCA_013398175.1 Climacteris rufus | reverse complement strand
CCCCCCCCACCGCCTTAGAAGCTTGGGTCTGGGCAGCCTGAATGTCCTTGGTAAGCACAGAGTGGCACTGTTATGTCTACAGAGAACATCAACCAATGAGATATAAAGCATACACGCCAGACAATGCAGGATTTGAAAAATATAAGGGTTAAAACCTAAGGCAACATGCCCAGCTGAGAAATTCCTGAAAACCCCATTGTTTTCCTCTCCCCCAGGCAGAGCCATTAAGGTTCTGACTACATCTTTTGTATTCTTAAGTATTGGCCATTTCAGGTCCTGGGCAACTCCCTCTGCTCTCAGAGCTTTCCTTGTCAGCTATCAGATGGGAGAAAATTCCCTCAAAAGAAAAAAAAACAAAAGAAAATAATCCAAATCCACAACAGGTTCCTATACTTAAATATTTGCTTTCCTGATAGTATATATTGATCTATTTTTAAAATGTTTCCATTTCATGTAAATGTACAGAAGTTCAAAGCATGGAATTTGAGTTAGGTGTATTTAAAAAGCAAATGTTCTCACAGAAATTGCCATAAGACTTTGCTTCATATAATGCCGCTCTTTCTCTAAAATGTCACAAAAGAAAAGTTCAAGGTGGTAAGCATCTATTTATTCCTTTCTAAATAAAAATATTAGTATACTTTATAGAAGATTGGTGCAGTCTTGGACGTTGACAACACATACTGATGAAACTACTACAGAATGTCTATTTTTCAAGACAAGCCACCAACCTACAAAGAACTGCTTATTTGGCATGAGGAAGTATGTTGGGTAAGACTAAGGGAAATGGGAGGAGAAAGACAAGTGAAATCTTTGAAAATAGAGAAGGTAGAACAGAAAGACACCCGAAACACTGAAAAATGAAGACTTTTTAAAAAATTAAGCTTGTAGTCTGAAATGTTCCCCATAAATTCTACTGTACTACTTAGAGGTTTAGAATTAGTTTCTAGCTTCACTAGATCAAAATAAAACCTTCACCACTGAGCTACAGCTACAGAGTTGTTTCTGCAAATATTACCAATTCTCCTGAGACAAGAATTATCCATTTATTCACATCACAGGCATAAACTACCATGTAAAGCTAATCCTTGTTCTGTTTCTTTCATATAGATCTTATTTGCTGCAAAGCAGGAAAGAGGATAAGGATGAAAAACAATAAAAGCAACAATGAAATTCTATCAGCTCATTTCTGTACTCAGCAAGAAGATATCAAATACTAACCATACAGGATGGTTTTCTATATCAGATTAATTCTCAGATTAAGTCCAAATTAAGTAGATTTCAAAAAGTTTGCATTTCAATTTACATTTCATAAATTCCTGGTTTAAGAAACACAATTTTTAAAAAGTAGACAAAACAGCAGAG
This sequence comes from Climacteris rufus, assembly GCA_013398175.1. Lineage (NCBI taxonomy): Eukaryota > Metazoa > Chordata > Aves > Passeriformes > Climacteridae > Climacteris > Climacteris rufus. The sequence goes on along the minus strand of VZRZ01008807.1, from coordinate 277,963 downwards.
ATAGATTATCCCCTACATAGGTCAAAATTTTTCTATAGTATTTCATTTGCAAGTTAGTATTTAATTTGTAATCTATCTATAAATATTTTTTAAAAAGCAGTCTTTCAATGGCTTGGGTAGTAAGATAGGAACATAAATCAGACAGACAGTGCCCAACTGGAAACTCAGTTTGGGTTTGTGTTCTGTGTCTGACATTAACCACAAATTGTTGGTGAGGAAGAAATATTTGGTATTCTGGAATCTTCAATGATATTTCCCATGTTATATACTCCAAACTGCCATATGTATGAGTCCACATCCTTGGATTAGTGATATTTACTTCCATTGCTTATCTTTTATGAATCATAACCTAATCAATCAGTACAACAGTTGAGCTGAGTACTAGGGAAAAAATAAATAAATAAATAAATAAATACGTTTTTATTCTTAGTGTTTTACACCAACTGTCTGATAATTCTGTGGAAAAATCCCTCATTTTCAATCTGTGAGAAATAGAAAATTATCATGTCTTCACATTTCACAAACAATTTGTGACTTTATAGTCATCTATTACATTTTTGTTTTAGTGAGAGACAGTCTCAGTATTTTGAGACAGTATACCTCACATGCAAAATACAAATATATAAAAGAGCTCAAAAGGATGAGGGACATATTTTTCCTTTTTCCATATTGAATTTTCTTAGTACACTTTATTTATTCAGTTTTCCCCTGTTGTCTTTTTTCCTTATCACAGTTTTAATCCTTTTTTATAGGTAAAATACTATTATGAGTCTGTAGTTTTATGAGTCTGTAGATCAATTCTCAAGTCCTTGTTGAAATAAGTATTCCAATCCTGAAAAGTTTCCTGATTAACTGTGAGGAATTTATATGACCTCTTCCCCTTTTTCAAATCAGCTGATGTGGTGGTGTGCGTGGCTGAAGCCACAGCCACCAAGCCTCGGAGATGGTGGGGTAAAGCGCCCCAGGGCTTGAAACTCTCTCCTCAGTCAGGGTGACTTTCTTTTTCACCCCAGAGTTCTTTCTGATTTTATTTTACATATTTGTTGTTATTGGTTAATTTGCACATTATGTCATGTTCTGTATATGGGTTTGTTCTAGAAAATTCATAACTCTTCGGTTCTTCATTGGTTATATTGTAATTTCTGTACCCCCATTGGCTGTTTCCCCTGCTCCCTTTCCTTCTAAAAGTCCCTCTGTTTTCCCTGTACCTTTGCCTTTGTCCCTGGAATTCCTCAGCTCCGCTAGACCCCCTCCGCTGGACCCTCCCTGCTGCTCCCGGACCCCTGCATTCTCTCCCTGCTGCTTCTGGGTCCCTGCTGCTCTCCTGCCGCTCCTTCCTGCTGCTTCTCCTGCTGCTCCTTCCAGCAATAAAAGAGCTGAATATCCATACAAAGACCCCTCTCTGGTCTTTGTCCTTGCCGATCGCCGAAGAACACCAGGCTAGGGGCGGGCTTGCTCATCAGAGGAGCCGGCAGAATCCATCTGGCCACTGCTGGAACCCTGCACCAGGGGTATAGCTGCAGCGAAATCTTCCCTCCCCAGCACTGCCAGGGGACGCATAAGCAGATCGCGGGGCAGCCTCAGGCTGGACCCTAGTCCGCAACGGACCGCACGGCGATAAGTTGAAATCTGATGGAAATCCGGAACGTGAGCCTCATGTTACACTGCTTTAGACACATTATTTGTTTTATCCTTTGCCATTTAAGTGGTTTGAACTGATCTCTGGTCTTGAGGCATTGCAATGCCAAGCACTAACACACACAAGTCATGTGATATATGTTTCATTTTCCATATTTATCTTGGATCCCAATAATCTGATTTAATGATTTAAGCGGTCCTGTTTTCAAAAACACTCTGGTACTTAGTTCCTTGGTTTTAATGTGAATATGTAACCTCCGAAATATCTTAAAAGATTGACAGTGTAGTTATCTTAAAACATTGTAGTTTTAAGTGCTTAAGATAAAAAAAGCATGAAATAGTTCCTTGAAAAATTGCAGCACATGTAGAAACCAGGACAAATTTCTGTAGAAATAGAGGAGGAAAATCAGATGCATCCTGGGGTAACAGAACCAAGATTTTGTGCTTCAGGGTGGTTTTGCTGTAACCCAAAATGTCATAAAATTTACTTGACCAAGAGCACGAGAGAAAGAAAGGACCTAATTTTAAAAGGCATAGTAGAAAGGGGAGAGATTTGCTAAAAAAATTTCTGTTGCAATATTTCACCCAATAATTTTGGGCTTTCTAAAATTTTTAATATTTGTGAATTTTTTTAAACAACATAGCATTTTGAGGAAACCTAGTTTCTGTTGCTTTTCACTGATCACTTTTCAGAAAGGATGGATAAATTCTAACTCAGGACAAATAGGGTTCTGTAGCATTCATCACACTCTGAAAAATGTAATTATAGCAAATTTGTGACATTATGGTATTGAATCAGGTGTTGCGTTGACAGGTTTACTAAGTGTCGTATCACACATCAGACACAGTCATTCCATTCAGTGACAGATGAAAAAGTAAGTAAAACACCATATGATATTGGGTGAGTTCAGAAAAAAATAACAATTATTGTAAACTATTGTTTCTAAAATTCTGTGTGTAGCATGTACGGTTTTAAAGTTCCCAAATTTCTTTGAAGTTTGCCTGATATGTATTGTGTAGCAATGTTTATTTCTGAAGAAGAAAGAAAACACTATTTTTGAAGCTAACACTGTCTTTGGTTTAAGGATTCTTTATTTTTGTGAAGAACAGATTGAATATTGTCAGGAATGTAGTGTTGTTGGCAGCTTTGCTATTATTCATTCTCTGAAGCTATTTTGACATGCTTTGCTATTTGATTGTCTTGGTGGAAAAGTGTATGTTTTGAATTTTGAGCTCATCTTGGCATTGTTCTTTTGAAAGACATTCAATAAAATAAATTCAAAAATGAGAGTAAATTGTGAAAAGTCAATTTAAAACAGATTTTTCAGCCACGTTCCCAAATGCTCAGAGTTGTGATAACATCTGACATGAATAGTAGAGTGAAAGAAAAATGTAGATCCTAAACCTGAGGAAAAACCTTCAAGTTTGGGCGAATTAGATTTGATTCCAAGAAAATAATTTAGAAATACTAATTGCTCTTCTATTCTTTAAGTATATATCTGGTAATATAGGAGGTAAATCTCTACTAGAGTTAAACAAGACAGATTAGCACATATGGAATTCTCTGCTTTCAGTCATAATGCCGCTAATAAGCTTGCTACACCACACAAAAATCTTTTCTCTAGATATGTGCTTATAAGGTTATCTTTAAGTAAAGAATCCTCTACTGTTGCTGAGGCACAAAATCCTCTATGACATATAATGGTACAAATCTGGAGACATTCCATTTTATTCTGTGCTATTCCAGATCTTTACAGATGCAGAAATTGCCCTTGTTTTATGGAATGCTTTGATAGCAAAGAAAAATCCATTTTGTTTAGCTAGTGTCAGATAGGTAGGATGGAGAAAATTTAGCATATGGCAAGTGGGATGATAAATGGAAAGAACAATTGACATGGAGTGAGAAATTCAGAATTGTATAGTTCAGAGAAGAAGGCACTGAGAGATGACAGAAATATATTGTTTACTGTTTAAGGTGTGTCTAGACAGAATAAAATGTATTTTGTTCTGAAACACCAGCACTTCTCAGGTGGCATTAATGATATTTAAATTTACATGCTTCTCCTACCACTTCTTGCAGAAATGATGATATCTCGGCTCACTTCATGCCCAGTCATGATTTGTTATTTAATTTGGTGGTCAGCTGTAGGATGGGATGTGTCTGAGGATTGTTTCAGATTGCAGACAAATAGTTGGTAAAAAACAGAAATACACTATAACTATAAACTATTCAAACGTAAATAGACAGCTTAAGTTTAACCAAAACTACAGAACTAAATTTAAGTAATGCACAGTTGAAAGAACTCAGAAACAAGTTCCTCCAGCAAAAAGAATCTGGGGGAGGAAAGTAATGAACATAACCCAAAAGTAGAGAGAGAAGCACTAGGGTCCACAGGTGTGAAGATACTTTGCATGAAATATGAAGTGAGAAGGGATGCACAGGGAAAGGTTTTAGAGGTTTGTGAGAGGGGACATAAAAGGAAAATGGTAAGTCCCCGTAGTCAAAATTTTTCTTATGACTGTAGTGTATGCTGACACTCTAGACAAGTGAGTTCAAGGTAACAAATTCCAGCACTGTGAAAATTATGCACGATTTATAAACTGTAGATTGTGGAGATTAATGACAGATAAGGGAATACTAAGATCTATATTTTTCACTTTCAAATTTGATGTAAATACTAATTAAGAATTACACATAAATATGCAGAGGGAAAAAAAGAGGAAGAAGAAGAAAGCAAAGAAGTGACAAAAGGAGAGAGGTTATGTTTTCATTATTATTCTTAATAAGTTTAGTTTTTTATGAAAATGAATGTGTAGGTGAGAAACTAGAAGTGAATAAAAGAGAAGGCAAAAAACTTATGAATAGGTTATGGTGAGGATAAATTTTTAAGCAGGTCAGAGGAGGAAAAGTAAAGTTATATTCAGTAGTAAAAGGTCCTTGAAGTTTCTGTCTCAATAACTGAATATAACTCCAGACTGGACAAAGAAGACAACAATTTTGTGGGCAAACAGAACAAGAAAATATAAGAACTGTGAAAGCTTACCAGAATTTTATGTTGGGTGACAGCCAATATTTTCTGTGACTATGGAAAATGGCAACTACTGCCTATGACTCAGTAGGTTATCTAGCTCCGAATTCAATGAATGAATCAAATCCTGACATACCTGACATAATACATCAATAACACATATTAAATTAAGACATCATGAGCACTTCTGACAATTAGGAATGGGGTAATGATGATGATGGTTACATTGCAATTATCCAATTTAACAAATTAACATAACAAAGTAATGAAATTACACATAAAATAGAAAGGAGCAACAAAGACTGAGATAAGACAAAAGACGTTTATTTTAAATTTAGGTTTGGAACTACATTTGCATTTCAATACATAAGGAATACAGCTGTTCTTACAGCTCAGACCATGTTTAGATTTTTTGCCTATTATCACATTCAACTATATTGGCATTCAAATACACAATCGAAAACACAGTAGATGTTGGGGTAAAAATATAGGAAACTAGCAAGATGTGTTTCCCTCAGGTACAGTATTAGTAGAGTTGATGGAAAAATTTAGTCAGAAATTGAAAAGGTCTTGCTGTCACTGAAGTATCACCTTCTTTACAAAAGACAGAGGGAATCTACTTTTGTAGATGAGACATCATTCTCAGACGACTTACTAATGATAGTCATTATTCCCTTTATCTCACAATCACTATAGGAAATAGTGATGATAAGAAAGAGAAAAGCAACCCTTAGTAGTGGGTGAATTAAGACATGTCATATGGAGTTATAATAACTGTTGATTGTGGGGTTTTTTTTCATTTGAAGCAGGCTTTGAAGTCTAAATTAAATTATGAGCAGTGAAAAAATACCAGTAGATAAAAATCCATTACAGTTTTTGATTTACATTAGAATTTGTTGACTCAGTGAGTGCCAGGGTTCAAGCATCTATCTTATGTCTCTTTCTCTGTAATGACATAATATAGAAATTTCCTCTTCCTGTTATAACTGAAAAATAAAAATTTTTATCAGAAATCAACATTGACTTTTGCATTATACACCATTCCAGTTTTTGGGTTTTTCGTTGTTGTTGTTTATTTTGTTTTGGTTTGTTTTGGTTTGTTTTGGTTTAGTTTGTTTTGGTTTGTTTTGTTTTTGTTTTTTGTTTTGTTTTGGTTTTGGTTTTGGTTTTGAGAAATAAAGCTATATATTAAAAAAAAGATTGCCATAATCAGGATATGTACAGCTTAGGTAGTTGGTTTTTGTGTTTTGTTTAGCCAGATGTACCATCAGTGATTAAATTAAATTGCAGAGTCTCAAAAATGGGGTACTTCTTCATCCAGCAACCCTTGCTTGAGTTCAAATATGCTTCTCCTTAAAGCTGCAATAATGTTTTTGTTGCATTTTCACCAAACTCAGAAAATAAAGTATTGCTATGTCTCACCTATTAACTTTGAAATTGAATAGAGAAATAATGAATTTCGGAAAACAGTTGAGCTTCATTTTCTCTGTTGGTTGTGGAAAGCTCATTCTTTCCTTTCTTTCTATGGACACAAATTTAGCCATAATAAGAAAACTTTTGGATCTTTGAAAATGCAAACTTGTTGCAGGTGCTCACTCAAAAATAGAATATATGTTCAAGACACCTTAATAAAAATCTTGACAAATCTATAGAAGAGGCAGTTAGATTAATTTAGGTTATTCACATACACAAGGATAGATAGTTAAAAAAGATGCAATTGCACTATGTCTCCATGATCAAAACACCCACTTACCAGTGATTCTGGTATATTTTTTTATCTGTCACCTCTAAGATGCCAGGCATCTAGGAACTAGGACTTGTGACATCTTTCAAAATGCCAGCACTATAGAAAATGACTAGCAGAGAGTGCATAAGCAGCAACCATTTACAATTCATGGACCGATCACCATCCACGCCACTACCACCATTTTGTTTTGGGGTTTTTTTAGACAAAATATGGAAAGAATAATAGATTTTGAAATGTTTGAGAGATGTTAAATGTTATGGTATTTTTCTTCTTTTCTCCTCCTCCCATTAAATTAACATCTGCTAATATCTAAAATCAATTTGGAGATCCATCTGCTTAACAAATTGAGCATTTACATCCCTGCAACTGCTTTTCAGGCAGAGGACTAACTTGTGCATAATAAAATCAATTGGTCCCTGCATATTTCCTGTCAACACCACGGGAAACCAACAGAGAGTAGGAGGAATTGAAAACAACTCAAAATTTAAAGCATAAAACTCTTGCCTGTATTGGACAGTCTGTCATTTTGCCCCCACAATCAAAAACCAACTTTCTTTGAGTACTACTGAACTCTGTAAGAAAGATTTTGTTTCATCTGATCTACTGAATTCAGCAAAAAAACTTCTACAAGTTCTTGAGTTTCTACATTGTAAAACTTCTATTTTCTTTAGCTTCAAGGATTATAAATCCGAGAGAGATCTTTCTGTTCATCTAATCTGTAAACCAGATGGCAATACTTCCCATAGGTGTGATATTGAGATGATTTTACTATTGCTAGTGACAGAGGATGAACTTAGTCTTTCATGATTTATAGTCATTGTGCCCCTCCATCAAGTCAAAAATAAATCTGTGGAAAAGCTAGATAATGCAGATAGCTCACGTAGCAACATTCCTGTGCCATATTCTCAGCTGTGGTAATTCAGCTGTGCTCCCTTGATATCCTGAAGCTGCTCAAAGTAGACCAACAGAGATTTTTTGGAATATAGTTCCAGATGTGTGGCAGGATGGTTTCAGCCCCCCTCTCTCTGCCAAATCTTATCTGCTGATGCTAAGATTAGAGGACCATCTTCTCCTAAACTTCTTGGCACCAGCTGTGACCTCTTTGCTGGGAAGGCAGAACATCCAAGATAAAGTGACTGACAGACACAAGGATTTTACAGGTATAAAAGAGCACTGTAAAACTCAAAAACCCAGACCACAGTTTTGTTACTTCTTGAAGTGCATAAACTCTTTTCTCCAACATACTTTAAGACATCAGTATGCCATATTTCCATACTTCTCTTCTAGACTTTGAGTGAAAAAGAATTGATAAGTTACATTGAGTTCTAACCTAACTATTTCTTTGATATAGGTACCTTCATTTTTGTGCACTATTTATTCTACTAGTAGTATCTCTTTGTTTATCCTGTGTAGTAAGAAGTTTTGCTTAAATTCTGGTCTCATATGTGTTTTCTTGTGACTATTACAATAAATCTATCCATGTTGTAATAATCCTGATCAATCATAACTAAAGAACCAGAGAGAGAACATGGTTTTGGAGTGCAGGCCACTCCAAGAGAATTAAAACCCATCTAAACTCTCTGATATTCGTAACAAGATGTTAAGGCTTGTTCTGACTATGAACACATTACAGAATAAACAAGTAAGTAGGACATGCACCTTAAAATCAAGGTTAGAGTATCATCAGCTAACATAAAAGTTCAGTTTAAGAAATTGCAAAAACATACACCCCAAAATGTTCTCAGTGCCTAATAGCCTGGACCTTACAAATACAGAGTTTATTGTGTCTGACTGGCTGTAAACAGTAGGATTCATTGTGTCTATAGTTTTGGATTAATAAAACACACGAAACTTATTGTTTCATTTAATTACACTTGATTTAAAGAATAATTTTTAAGTACTGGAAAGACAAAAATTATCCACCTTTTCTCAAAAGATTTGTTAATAAATTTAGGTATTACCTTCTTCTGATGATTAATTACAAGCTTTAGAAATACCTGCTAAAAAACATCCGTGGGAAGGAGGAAGAGAAAGGACTTTAAATTTTGTATTTTAAAAAGCTATTTTTAAAATTTAAGTGCTTTTACAATCTTAGTAATTACTATCAAGACTATTTCCACAATCTTCCCAAGTTTTCATTAGAAAGATATGTTCCCAACCAAATGAAACCATATTTGCATCATCCTTTCTTCAGCTGGGTCAAAGATTTTAAGAAGAGTCCAACACAAGTAAATTCAAGCTCAGTTGATGTTGCTAATGAAGAGCATATACCCAGAGTGAGAGCCATCTAGACACGATTTCTGTGTGAATACCAATTAGATGTTACAATTTTGTGTGTTTGTACAGGAATACAGTAAATATTAAGGCTTTGTCCTGCACTGAGAACTATGAAAGGAGAGCATTGCTTCCTGTCAGAAATCAACAGAAAGCTCAATGAAATACTGCTTATAGGACTGTCAAGACTCGTGTCATAGAAGCCAAACTGATTTGCCTAAATTTACACAGATCAAAATCCTCATTATTTTCAATAATCAAATTACTAAAAGAGCAACCACTTCCAGAACTGTAATTTAGGTATGTAGCAGCATGGATATTAAACACATATTTATATAACATATGTAAAATACTTCTTTCTCTAAATATACGGCAAATGCGAATGTCATGCCAGCTCTTTATCACTGGTTTCTCTCATCTGACTAGCTACAGGCAAGCAGCAGCACTATGTTTCATTTCCCAGACAGAGGATCAAGAAAGGGGATATCACTGTCATTTTTATTCCAGCTATGAGAAGACAGAATGTTGTGGTGTTTCTCCTGACTGACAGATGAGTGAAGAAGTCAACCAACTGTGTCCTATGGTTCAGGTTATTTCCTTCAGAGAATATCAGAATAAAATTGAAAAATAAGTTCTTGCTATAGAGCTGTCATAAAATAATTCAAAAATCCTCTGTAACAGCTATCATTCTTTCTTAAAATTGGAAAACCAAGCATCCTTCTTTGACACTGGCTGATTCTCAGACTATCTGAAATTCCTATTTGTTCCTGCTGCAACTCTCCTACTTAATTCAAACATGTTTGTACTTGGTTTTCCTCTCAGAAACTTCTCTCATCTTGAAGGAACATCCTTCCACTATGTTACTTTCAATTCCTGTTGGACTTAGTTCCCTATGAAGCTGAAAGGTAATAACAAAAAAATGAAAGGCAAAAAATATTAAGAATAGTGATTTATAATGCAAAAGCAAGTACCTGTGTTGGCTCTTGAAGAGATAATATTTTTTGTAAAATTAATTGCTTGTTGCTTCCCCCATCTCCACCCTTGAGGATTAAACTTGCTGAAAGCTGAAGTTTATGAGGTTTGAAAAAATACATATTCTTTCAGAAGGAAAGAAAGATGAGCCAGGACTTCACAGCCAAAGAAAGAAAGTAAACAAAGGGGAAATTATTACCTGCATCTGAAAATGAAAAGGAACATTCAGTCTGAATGTTCCTCGCTAATTTCTGAATGAAACTACATAGTGGAGTGGAGTGGGGTGGGGTGGGGTGGGGAAAGAAGGGCAGAAGGGAGGGAAGAAAAGAGTTCAGTTGATTGGGAGCACATAAATACTGCTGAGGTGTTTTGCAGCTATCTGACATTCATTAATGTAACCTATCTTCACACAACATAAGAAACAGGATAGCGATGTGACAGTCACTCTCAGCTGTAACACAGCTCTTCTGCAGTTACAAAGGGTTTGGTGAGGAATGTGCAAGATGTTCAAGAAATCCTTTTATATTCTGGAATACTTGTGATTAGTGTTTCACTTCCTATTATTGGGGTGTATCAAAAAGAAAAATACCCACCTCCCAAAATGTAATGTTTCCAGTTCAGGGTATAGTCTGGTATCCATTTCAATCGTTTGCTTACTCCAAATCAAGGAAAATAGGAAAAACCTTTTGAGGCCAGTATTTTGTCAAAAGTACCTGGGTGAACAACATAGGGGAGGCTGGCTAGTTCTATCCTGGCTGTTGTGGTCAGGGTCAGATGCAAGCACTTGAACCTTGGGGATGTGATACCTTCTTGAAAGCAATCAAAATTTCACACTGTGAGAAAAATCTGGTGTGATTGTAAGGAAGATTAAGAAGATATTTCACATTGAAATCCAGCTTCATGGTGCTGCTGAAAAGATTAGTCACTTTGTGTCCAGCTGCGTGTTCCCACCCCTTCTATGTCTACTTTGGAAATCATGAACTAAACCAAAGTGGATACCAGACAAGCACAAAGTACATACAAAGGGAAAAAGGGGCTAGTGTATCTGAATAGGAAGAAAGTAGAGAAGCAAAAGAGTCCTCCCTAGAGAGAACTGATGGCTAAATTAGATTAAGTATATTGAGAAAAAGGAGTCTGAGATTCACAGGAAGGAGATAGCCTATGGGAAAAAAGTTGGTTGAGGCATTTCTGCAGGAACAAAAACCAGTGTAGTAGGGAGAGATTCCCACAGTGAAAATAGATATATATATATGTAGGGGTATTTTCAAGCCATTGGTTTTACTATCATGCACCAATTTTCATCAAAAATTTAGTTTGTCCTAATCTCCATTCTAATAAAAACTTGTATTAAAAATTGAATGCTTTTTTACTCTTTTTGTAGCACTGATTAGAAGTGAAAACAACCCCATTTCTCAGATCTCATGTATACAGGATCCTGATACAGAAGCTAAGCAGAGAGTTTTACCATATAAAGGTATCAAACCAAAATTTTTAAAAGCAGATAGTGCGTTTGAATGTTCAGTGTAGCCATACTGAACCTAATCTTCAGGGAAAAAAGTGGTCTACCTTTTCTAAAATATGTGTCCTCTGAAATCAAAGCACCAAAATTAAAATTAATTGGGAGTCAGTAATATTTTTACTAATTTCTTCTTAAAAGATGATCTATTAAAAGCTAGATCTGTAATAAAAGGATTCAGATGGCAATTCTTAGAAATCTACTTTGTTTTCTGTAAACAACAAATTGTGACTGATAATAACTCAAGATCTAGCACACTAAGAATGAAAATATTTTGCCCTTGTAATTAGCATTAAGTTCCTCCTATAATTGTTGTTATCGTTTGAGATAACATCAGGAGGAAACCCCCTCCAAACAGAAGGCAGCTCTCACCAGCCCCTCCCCCACTCTGGTCTGGAAAGAAATTTCTCAGAAGAAAGTGAAAAAAACCCTGTTTATTCATACACAATTTGCATGCAGACACAGCAAAGACAAAAAAAAAAACCCAAATTAATAATATCAGATAATAAATCCACAAAAAGGGAAGACCTTAGTAGAAAGTCCTTCCATCTGGTAGCCTCCTGAAGAAGGGGTCCTGGCACAGGCTGCACCAGGCCTCCCTAGGCCCGGGAGGGGGGATGTCCCTTTGATGTTGATCCCCTCCTCAGTTCCAGGTGACGGCACAGGTCCAAAGAAACAAAGAAAAAGGCAAAGAGAAAAAAAGAAGAAAAAAAACTGGCCAAAAAGGCAAGGGGAAGAAAAAAACAGAGGGAAAAATAACCCTCTCCTTCTCTCCACAGTGCCAACCTTGTCCACCGCAGCTGGGAAGAAGGGCCGATCCCAGGGGAGTCACCTTATTTATGTACAGTCTATTGGGAGGAAATCCACTTTCTTCCGTGTAGAAACACAACCCTGTATGGAAAGCTCCGCTGACAATAGGAATAGAGCACCTTGGGGAAATGATACAGCCACCCCAAGACAATTGTTCCTAAGTGCACTTAATAATCAACTAATGTATTTATTAGAAATCAAAATATCCAACTTTCATATCTGTATGAATAGAAATCAAGATGTAAGTCTACCAATTGTGAATGCCGTATTTTTATTAGCTGACATTCATGTAATTAATTGCCACATTAATGATGTATCTTAATCCCTTTTTTCAGTCTTCTTCAAGTTCAAATGGTAAGTATTTAATCATTAATACATTTGAAATTCTTATATAGATCATACATTTATTCTTAATATTGCTTGTGGAATCACTAGTTTATTTCTGTGTTACTTTTAAGTGACCACATAAGGAAATCTTAGGAAGACAATCATGGTGCCAAGCTCCAGCCCAAAAAGTTTCCTGTAGCTACTTCATGACAAAAGTCAACCTTCTCTTCCTTAGGGAACATCCCAGCAGATGCATTTATTTTGCCTATGAGAAAGCTCCAGAAGTGGAGTTCTTCTTGCTCACTCCAAAATGGGAAAATTCTGTACTGCCTCAATACAGTTACACTGATTACAGACACTCCTTTGTCCTCTGCAAACTCTAGAAATTCTTTTGTTTGCCCACACAAAATAATGAAGGTGCATGAATATTTTTTCATGCTATATATGTCTGAAAATAAAAATTTGTCCTTTAAAATAGAAGTCTGACCTCTAACACCAATTTACCAGAGTTTTTTGCTGTTTTAAGAAGTTCACAGACAAACTAAAAAAATAGAATCTGTATCAAACTAAATAAATAATTAGAACACCTGGTGGATGATAAACAGTTTTGGCTGCCTAAAGGAAAAAAAGTATGTGTTAGGTTATAGATCTTGTGTAATACAGTATTTCAGCCTGGACAAAATATATGAGAAGAGTCACAACAGGCCTCCAAAGCTTTGAAGATAGTTCACAATAGAACAAAAGCAAGGCAAAAACATGAAGTCATACAACTGTCATGATGGTGTTCTTATCTTTTGCAGACAAATAATGAAGAAGATATGAAAGAACTTAAACTGAGTCAGATCAGCTCTGGATCTGACACAACAGTACAAATAAAACTTGTAAGTTCACTTCAAATTAACCTTCAAACTCTTTCTGAGATACTATTTGCTTGCTTCTGACTCTACATTTGTCATCCTTGCTTATTGAGGTTTTTAAAATTGTTCAGCATTTTATATGGTATATCACACAATAGTGACAAACTTGATTCTGTTGCATGTGCGATAGGATTTTAGTACCTCTTGTATATCTCCTCTCTTGAAAAAGGAAGTGTATTGTCATCCTCAGTGAGGCATTCAAAAATCTTTTACTTTATAAAAATGTAAGAGAGTAGTTTGAAAAACAAAATTAAATCTAGTCCAAACTCCTGCTCAGAGGTCAGCTTAAAGATCAGACGAGGCAGCCTTGGCCTTCATACTGATGGTTCTTGAAAACCTCTCAGGATGGAGAAAGACTTCACAGTTTCTCTGGGCTAACTTGTCCACTGTCCTCACAGGAAAAGGATTTCTCATTATCTTCAGTGGGACATGTAGGAGGCCAACTTTTCAGCTCATGCATGGACCCCTATGAAACCTGTTGATTCAGACCTCAGCCTGTGGACTGGCTTCTTGGCTTGACACTAGAACTTCCTAGTCAGCATGAACCTACTCAACCATCACTGGGTATTTTCTGATCCTGGTAACCCTCAGCAAGATGACTGTGATCCTGAGTCACTCACTTGGATCCTGGTGCCTTGACCCTGAGGAAGCATCCAGTTCCTGTGGGACTCTGATACTTACTTTGTGTTTCTGCTCATATAGTCCAGGTTGCTGTTGCCTTTCTCTGCTGCCAGGGTGCTGCAGGCTCATCCTCAGTTCTGTTTGCCAAGGGCCTTTCCTGCAGAGCTGCTCCACACATTCAGTATCCAGCCTATATCCCTAGGTGAAGAATTTTACATTTGACTACTGAATTTCACCAGGTTCCTGTTCCTCATTCATCCAGCTTGTCTAGGTCCCTCTGCCTCAAGTAAACTAGGTTGTTTCAGTCTGGTGTCAGCTGCAATCTTGACCAAGAGTGTATATCATTGCTTCTTCCAAGTTATTAATAAAAAGGTTAACCAAGTCGCATACTGAAATAAGACCCCTGTTGTACTCCACTTATCAGCCTGAAGGTTGAGTGAGCGCCATTAACTGTGGAGCTTAATCATTCCATCTATTTTTGCTCATCTATTTATCTATCCATATAGACTGTGATATCTCAGTTTGGATACAAGAATTTTGTGGCAGACCATGCCAAAAAATTTGTCGTATACATTATATCTATGGCTCTCTCCTTATGCACAAATTCAGCCTTACGATCCTCAGGGTCAATGAGGCCAGCTAAACAGGATTTAATTTTTGGTAAGCTATGCTGATAGTTCTCAAACACTGTCTTCTCCTTCACGTGCCCAGAAATGTGCTTCAAGAGGTCTTACTCTGTAATTTTCCTAGGTAACAAAGTGAGTCTGGCTGGCCTTTAGATTCCCTGGTTTATTTCAGACCTTTTTGGAGATGGATTTTTGAACCTTTCCCTTTCTCCATTTGTTGGAATCCTTCCCTAGCCTCCATGACTTTTCAGATATAATGGAGAGTAGCTTTGCAAGTATGGCAGCGAGACGCAGCGATCCGAATAATGAGACAGCACATGCCTTGGTTTGCAAGGGTCAGAGCCAGCCAGCAGCAGCAGCCCATTTATTGTATTGTCCTTTTTTATAGTAAGAGCCCAGGTATACGATTGGCTGGGTTCTACCTTGCCCCAGTCTGTTGCGGTGGCCCAGCCCACCTTGGGGCTGAGTGCCATACAGTGGGTAGAACTCCCCGCCCAGGATTCCGACCCTGAGGGCGGACCCGAGGGCGAGGCCCAAGTCCAGGACTGACAGCCACTGTGTGTCACTCCCGAAGCATCTCCTCCCTCCCTTCCAGAAGCTTCGCTGGTCTTTTCTCCCCATTGGTTCGAACCCCTCATGTTTAATAATGAAGCCTATTCCTTATGTATGAAGCTCTGGAAGGTTCTGTTCAGTTCGGTTCCCCATTGGTTGGTTTGTATCTGTTCCTCCCCTAACGTGTTGTGATTTGTTCCCTGTTACCTCATGTCCCTTATTGGCTTGCTCCCTTGCTCCCCTCTCTCTCCAACCCCCTTTAAAAACTGTTGTCATTCCCCTCACAAGTGCCTTTGACTGCCTGCCTCCCTTTCGGCCACACCCCCTGCCCTTCGGGGTGGAAATAAAGTCGGGACTGAAGACACAGCTAAGGCCCTCTCTCGTCTTTCACCCTCGCCGAGTTGCCAGGCAACAGCACTGCTGCAGCCTGCCTTGACTGCTTCTCTCAGGCAGCACAGAACTGCCAACAGGTCTTTGGTAGCCGCGCTGCTGGGGCACCAGACCTTGTCGCCTGCTGAGACCACCGGGTGGCTAGCGGCCGGAGAGACACCAGTCCAGAACACATAGCAGAAGAACAACATCAGGTGTTTATCTCTATTGTTTTCATATTTCTCATGTGGGAGAAGGTTATTTCTCACAAGCAGCCCCAGGCAGAAAGCCTTGGGCCACTACATTGCAAGGACATGCCTTCACATACAGTCTGTCAGGTCCCATGGACCTGTATGGATCAAGTCATCTCAAGCAATCCTGGGCTTGACTCTCATTTACTGCTGCTTTGCTTCTCTTGGAACCATTTCTTTAGAGGCCAGGGCAAAGATCTTATTGGCAAAGACTGAGACAAAGAGTGTTTTGAATACTTCAGCCTTGTCTGTGTTCACTGCCACTAAATCACCTACTCCAAGCAGCATGGTCCATATTTTCCTTGTTCAGATTTCCACTCTTAATGTAGTAGTTGAAGATCTTTTAGTGCCCTTCATGTACTTCTCAAGCTTCACCTGTCACTGGGCTTGGTCTTTCCTAATACCATCCTTACATGATATGGTGACGTTTCTAAGTCATCCTTTGTAGTACATCACTCCTTCTACCTCCTGTATATAATGATAAAAAACGTGAAAAGTGCATAATTTGTTTGATGTAAAATGTCAAGAGAACCATGTGTCTCTACTGTTCCATGGAATTTTATACTGTAAAAAGAACTGTAGTTTCATTGCCTTTCATCTCTAGACATGGTTGAAGATAAGTGTGTCTTATACCACATTGTACATCCTTTAGTTAATACATTGGACACCATGAACAAGCCATACAATCTGTAGTGCTTCCCATTTTAATACATGAGTATCTTACCTTTACTAGATAAACATCTCTTTACTTTTTGTTTTAAAAATATATTTTGTCATTTCAATATAAAAAATCTTTTCAGTCAGATCCTTAACATTTCCTATAATATGAGAAGAGGCTGATTTTCAACAAAACTGAAAGTTGGATAATTTAAAATATTATTTTTTTTTCCCTTTAGTATAATCACTTGAACTCAATGCTGTAATGCTAAGTGTTTAACAGGATTAACAAATGGACTGATTGAATCTAAACACAAACTTCTATAATATAATTAAAAATATATATTATTATGCATCTAAATCTTTCAATTTTAGAATCCATTGTTAAGCATTCAGAGTTTAAAACTGTCTTATAATCAGATTATAATGTAATTATGGCATCTGACACTGGTTAATTGTCAAAAAGAAAGTTGCAAAATTATAGAACAGTCCATTGGTCAATTTAGTATGCAGCTCTGTTGATTTCCTTGAAATATAGAGAATGTGTATTTAATACTTACATTAGTTTTATATGGGCATTAAGCAGCTCTAACAAAGCAGCAATCGAATCCCAGTTTTGATGGCAATTTACAAGATAGATCATTGCTTTCATGAACATGAGATAATTTATTTTCCCTGCAACTACTCTCAACTGAATCATGTTCAGCACCTTCCTTAGGAGGAAAGGTAATTATTTTTTATTGGGTGGAGCAGATTTGTCATCAAATGCAAATCAAGGAAGTTTAGGTAGAAAATAATGGGAAGTCAGCAAAGAAATTTTAAAGGCTTTTGAAATGTTATACCTTCATAATTGATTTAAGTGATGGAAAAATATCTTTAATATCCTCTAATATCCTAGAAGATCTGTCTATGGAAGTTTTCATGACAATAAGCATATCTCATTTCACACTCTTCCTTTCTTCAACCAAAACAGAGAAATATCTTTCTTTCTTTCTTTCTTTCTTTAAAGAAATTATGATTTCATAGCACCTAGAGTAGACCTTTCTGTCATGAAAGACAAGAGTATATTGGTATGTAAAATGCAAATCCTGAATTAGGCTAATCAGGCATTTACAATATAAATCTGTGAAAGAAACCACTCTTAATGAAGCGAACCTTTTTGAGAAATCCAAAAGACTTCCCATCCAGCTTCTTGATTAACCAAGGATTTTTCAATATAAAGCAAAGGGAGCCCCTCAGGCCCTGGAATAACCCGAGAGGCTGGAGAACTTATTTGATGTGTAGACTTGCATGCAAAAACTCCCAGCAAAAATTTGTGAACAGTATTAACTTTTCTGTTGGATTCTTTCCATTTAATTTAAATATCTAAGTAGTCAGTGGGACTGAGACTTGAACTTTGATCTCCCCAATTCTAAATTAATATCTTACCTGCTAGAAATTTTTGGTTTTATTCTTCCCACTCTATGCCTGGGAGATGAGGTATTTTAGAGTTAAAATTCTGTAGGAATGTGTTAGGTTCCCAGAGTATTACAACATTAGAAAAGAATCTCTTATTGTTTGGCATCCAAAGTCTCCATGGATATAAGCTGTTGAAATGGTCATTGCTATTTATTTCCTTTAGAAACAAGATTGTTAATAAATAAATTTCAAAGTTATTTTTCATGTGTACTGTAACAATAATGAACAAAAATGCTGGTAAGATACATTTCTTGGTAATTTATCTTAAAATGCAAAGCCAAAATAATAAAAAAACATATAAATATGAAACACATTTTACAACTCTCAGGCACTACTTCTCATTCACTGGGCATAGCAGATAAACAGGATCTTAAAAAACTGAATTAGTGCCGTAGTATACTGGTCACAACTATTTCTAAAAAACATCTATTCTCTAAATAATCCTATTGTCTAGTGCCTGCACAATATCTACAGCTGCACCTGTTAGGTGATTCTTCCCTTCCTGAAAATACGTGTTAGATTTATACCTGTAGAATGACCAAGACTGCAAATATTAATTAATCTTTACAGCTAGTGACTGAATGAGTCTGACTGGCACACACAGCCCTGACAAACAGAAGCTTTGTGGTAAGCAGCTTCACATGATCTGTTTGGCAAAAGCTTTTCAGGCATGCATAGCACTTGAAGAGTACTTCAATAGAAACTGAAAGGCATGTTTTTCACCAGAACTTTGGTATTTGTTTCACTGGGTAATCAAAGCACACATTTTAAAGAGATGTACATTTTGCAAAGTTTAGATTTTTTTTTTAAGTAAATCTTTTGCTTATTTAATTATTGGTGGGTCACAAATACAGTCTCCCAGAAAACAAAACCTGTTGGTGTCTTTTGTGGAGAATGGGAGACATTGTATTATATACATTTATCAATGTTATGGATACTTCTATTACATTTCTCAGCTACTTCAGTCTGTCTACAGAGACAATTGTTAGAGAAAGCAAAAAGGAAAAGAAAGCAATTGGAAGAATGGACTCAAATCTAACCTAGGCAATTAAATTGTGCCAAAATTTTAAGATTCTAGGGGCATATTCCTCCTGAATATATGGCTGTGGACAAGGTAAAGAAGAAAATACTTTTGAAGGAGTAGACAAGAAGGTCTTGTCTGCATAACTTAGGGTTCTGAAATTAATTCCACTCTGAAAATACATCAGTGAGTAGTGGGAGTGAAGTTCAGACGTGATAAAAAGGCACCACATACATGTGCAAGGAAAAATTACAAAATCCCAAAGGTGCCAAACCCTTAATAGCCTTCCTTAGGCAGGGAAGAGGATTCTATTATCAGAAGAAAACTTTTTTTATATCTATGACCATGATCTACAAATCATGGTGGATAAGACAGTCTGGGACCCAGCCTGAGTCGAGTCATCGTGTGACAGAAGCTTCTCCCAAAGCAAAGAATGTCTGGAGAGACAGTATAGAAAGATTTAAACCCAGCTTGTTTCTAGGCACACCTATACTGTAAACCATATCTCAGCAGTTGCAGTGACATTTTCTGTAGCAGACATTTCTTATACTGGAGGCACAGCTATCCTCCAACTACCTCATCATGCTGCCCTGCAAAAGAATAACAAACATGGCAAAGACAGGGAGGGTTTCAAACTCCATCTCATTAGGACATGGCAGCCTTCTGATGAAGAGAATGGAGATATGCCAATTTTATTGTTATTTGGACCTTACTTCCCTGAAGAATAGATGCAAAAATTAGGTCAATTTACACCATTTTGTCGGGCAGAACCATTTGGCTGCACTTTGTATCACTGGATTCCCAATCAGGCACAGGGTAATTGGTGCACACCAATTCTAGAAAGGATTGTGGCTTAGGAAATTAACAGCTATATACTCAATGGGTCATTACATGTAAATGTGCCTCAATTTTGAATTATTATTATAGTGTATGGTGTCATAAAATTATATGAAAATTTGTGGGGTTACAAGACTCAGGTAACTGAGCAGCAGGCCTGGAAGAGTCCCTGGGACCTGAGACCAAAACCTCTGGCCCATAGGGGAAGCTGGAAGAGAGCATTATGGGTCTGTGACCTGCCAGACCTGTTAGCTATGAGAAACCCTGTCTTCTCCCTTATAAGCTGTTGTTTACCTGTTACCATATAAGGCAATACTGTGGAATAATAGCCTGTAATTGGCTCACACCATGAGATAGAGTTATTTCCTGTTTCCTGTTTATATAACACTATAAAAGCAATTAAAACTGCATAACAAAGGCTCCATTTTTGCACCACCATCCTCATGTGAAGATCATATTCTTTTATCCATGATAACATTGCGCTGCTGCAACAATTCATCTAATTCTTTAAACCAAACAAAAACAACATTAGGAAGAAAATATCAGTGTAATAAAAATTTGCTCAAATTTTCCCTTACCTAGAATCCAATTTCAAAATATCTATAGAATTTATTTACAATACTAATTTATTAATGCTCCAAAGATATTGGCTCTTATATAAAACTACTGAAATAAAATAAGTGGTGAGTGCACTGAAGCTGGAGTTTAAAACATGGACTAGGACCTATTTGTCACCTCTGAGACTTGAATGAATTCATCCACTGTGGCCACTGACACTCTGGAAAATTGTCCATGTTTTCTTGGAGCTCAACAGTCAAATCAACAGGCACTGAATGTATTAAGTCTCTGTTAACTTGCAAGCTCATTAAATCCTGCTCTAAATCAGAATTAAACCCTCTATGGTCCTAATCTCCCAAACTTCTGATTACACTCACTAAATTATTGAGCTGTTGAAAGTATAAAAACAGAGAAACAAATAATTCAGACCTTAAGTGTACTTTGGACAAAGATGAAGGACTCGTGTTAACTTGGAAAAAAAACAAAGAAATCTACGTTCTTCAAGAAACCACCTTGGCTTCTGTTTAAATCATTAGTTAGCCCCAGAGTCAGGAATGGGTCTATAATTGCTCCAGGTCTTCCTTAAGCTCATCATCAGAGAGTAGAGATAGTCTCAAAAGTACAGTGGTCTTAGGTCTGTATCCAAAGGGCACAATAGTGGCCATGCTTCCAATGCTCTTTTGTTAGCTTTTGCTGTTCTTTCCTCTATTCATCATTTCTCTGTCTTGTTTAATACTCTTTCCTGATAACCCTTGTCAATACCTCTTTTATGTGTCCTCTACCATTGATTGACCTTGATTCATCTGTAAGAGGGTGTCATGATGAAAACATAACTGTTCACAAGGAGGCAAGAAGATTTGTAACAGGTACCCAGTCTTATAGATAAAGAAACTGTACATTCTGAGAAAAGAATTCTGTTCATCCATTCTGAGAAAAGAAGCATAAATAACAGTCTTTGAAAAAGCAGTTAACAAACCTAATGCTCCTGTTTGTGCCTTTCCACCCTCCATACTACATAACCAGTGCCTGTGCATTTAAATAATGAACATTTCTTAGATCTCTGGATGAATTCCCTTAATTACATTTATTCTTTTGAGAAAATAGCCCAAGCAAACCATGTAGTAGGCTATGGCTACACTTGTTCAGTTTCACAGAACAACATTAAATATGACTAAGTTAAATACATTCAGACTGTGTTTTGAGAACTAAGAAGTTTTCTGTACAGCATTTAGTCTACAGTAAAAAACCTGTTTTATATGCAGGCAGATGGTTGCTCAGTTGTGATGAATGTCATAGTTGGCTCAGCTGCGTGGGAACTACTGCTTTAGAATTGCAGGCCAATCCAGGAGAGTGGGCACTTATCCCTTTGATGTTAATACCAGTGAACGTATGTATGAATGTATGAATGTAAGTGGCTGAATAGCTGCATTGAAAAATCAGTGTCTTTGCTTTTGATGAGAATATGAGTCAGCTAGAGGAGACAGAAAATGTTCTTCTTCTTGCCTGCAGATTGTCAAGAAAATAAATATGTTAGTCAAGAACCAAGACTGGATCATTTTAGGTAAGATGCACTACCAAAGACAGGGTAGGCTGCTCTTGTGTGGCGATGGGTGGCCATAAAGGCACGGCACACAGCTTGGTTAGCAGAGAGCCGAGAGCCAGTGAGCGAGCCCCGTTTATTGTCCTATTCCCATCATATTTAGTAGGAACCCAGGTACATGATTCACTAGGGTCGAACCATCCCACCAATACGGTTGGCTAGGTTCTACACCACCCTAACCCAAACATACCATGCCCGGAATCACAACAACAGGTGCTTATCTTATTGTTTTTCACATCTTCCATGGAAAAGAAGGATTTTTCCCACAAGCGGCCCCAGGCAGCAGCTGCAGGCCGCTACACTCTTGTGTATGCTTTTAAGGCTTTCAACTTTTCTGAAGTCTCATTAACTACATGTTGGTCTTTATCATAATGATGCTGGCAATTTTTAAGCTATCTTGAGGTACATGTTTTCCATTATAAATCCAAAGGAAAAGATAAATTATGCCCCTTATTATATAAAGTATCCAAATCCTTATCATGCATACTAGACATTTGCCTTTAAAATATTGTTTATTCCTTTAAAATGCTGTTTGAAGTGTGGCTTTAATCAAAACGGTAATATTTGGTTATATCAAAAATTTGCAAAAATTATACAATTCTTTTAACCTTAATGAAATTTACAGAAATACTTTTATACTAATTTGTTGAAAGACAGACTCATGGGCCAGCAGTGAACAATTCTTTTAATAGCTAAGTTGTAAGAAGCCATTGAACAAAAGGGATATGAAATGTGAATTATGGAAAACCCCTGACTATAGCATTGCAAATGACAACATTCCAATATGACACTAATCATCCTACCATTCTTCAAAAATAATGTTCTAAAAATAAAATACAATAACTGGCAAGCCCACTTCAACATAAGTCAATAAACTAATAAGCTTGTTTAAAGAAAATAATTACTTGGCTGCAGTCTTTGAAGAGCATCTATTTATTTTGAAATCCTCTGAAACACAAGAGCAGGAAACTGAATAAGTCTTAGCACAGGAATTAACTTTCCCCCTTGGATTTCTTGATAAATTAATAATTAGTAGACTGCTTATATAGGAGGCTAAACAGCTGAATGCTTAGAATCAAGAAAAGAGAATCATAAACCTTGTCTCTTTCCTCTGAACTTCCATAATAAATATAGGTTTTCTTGACATATTCATATGCTACATGAAAAACAAAATTGTTATTAAATTTGAATTTACATCTTTCTCAATCACTTTACTCTTAGTTGCTTAAGCAAACTTGGACTTTATGTTTGTGTTGTGGGGCTGGTGAGCCAATGGTTAGCTACATGTACTTGGATTAATTGTGAGAGAAAAGTGATTTGGGGAAAACATCCTTCATTCATCCAAACTTTCAACTAGCAAGCATGTTACACTAGGACTATCAGATAACTCCTCATTCCATGGTGGGTTAGTAGAAATTTTAATAGACACTTCTGCTTCTGAATAAATATGACTATAACATGGACTGAAATGTTAGTATCAATTTCAGTTTTAAAGCCCATAAATTGATCTTATAAAAAAAAATTTAAAAGATCCAGAGGAATCCAATGAATTTTTGCTTGTTAACTGTTAAGACTGCATCATAAATTACTCTTTGCTGTACATCAGAGAATCCAGGAGGGGAAGAGGAGGAGAAGTGTCTGTCTCTGGTGACTGTCTCATCAGCACAAACTCCTGCTCAAGCTAATTTCCAGAACTCTCCTAACAATCCTTAATTTTGTGCATTCTCAGGATATTAAGGGAAGAACTCATGCTCCATTCTTTCCCTGAGAGGCAACCAAAGTAGATTCTCTCTTTCCTGTCTTCCTTCTCTATCTGTCTGGAGAAATTCTGCTTTTGTGATGTCTTATCTCATTTTTGCCACAGGGGTCATTTCAATATATTGCACATTATTTTGCGTGAATTCATTCTGTATGTCAGACTCACTATAATAAAGATGAAATCAAATTTGCAATATATTGTTTAAAGGGTTAAAAAAGAGAGAATTAAGATACAGCTCATGACTTCCTCATTTAAAAAAAGTGGAGTCTAATTAAACAAAATGCATTACTTGTGCTGTTTTCAGGCCCAAAGACAATACTGTTCCCTGAATTTCTGAGGTTATCTTGACAGATAATGTTATTCTCTGCTGAGTAATTGCTTCAAAATTTAACTTTATGAAGTAAAAAGTATTAGGACTGTGAATTATCCATTTTTTCCCATGAAGAATCTATGATTAATATTTTAATATATCTACGTATTTAATTATCATGAATATAAGCTCCCAACCAGAAACTGTTAAAAAATACATTAATGAACAAATAGTCTAAGTATTGCAAATGGCAATTAGTGAGTAACATTAAGTAAATCACTTTGATTAGTAAATTATTACTAAATTATCCTGTCTTGCCTGGGACTGTCGGTAATGCAGGTGGATCTGAGTTTCAACTGAGTGTCAGAGCAATAAAACCTATTGCTGTCTCAGCAGTACAGTCAAGGCAGATTTTTTTTAAGTAATCCCAAATCACCTCTCTTGCAAACAAATTTGAGCTCAAAATTCAAACAATCTTGTCTGCCCACTTTGATTAATTCACAACATTTTAGGATGACCTTTCATGAAGACCCAGAAGGAGGAAAAACCGTGACAGAATTATAGCTTCTTACTATATCAGCTGCAGAACGTCTGTTATTAGCATTCAATAAATTGGCTACAGGCTTGAATTCCTGTCATATGAGACTTCAAAGTTAGTATACTCATTCTTATTTTGCTGTAGTCAACAGGGATTAATAAATGCTTCCTGCAATCCTTTAACATTCCTGAAATGTGAATTATCTTCAAGTGATACTGTATCTGTACCACTTGAGTGCAGAAAGAAGTTATGTATACACCAATTTTTACCATGTCAGGCTCCTAAACAAAATGTATCTATAAAAAAAGAAACAGTTTTACAATTAATGATAACACTATAGGGTACCTAAAGCTTAAATTATCTGTCATGCAAGAGACTATTGCTGGACAGAATATTTCTGAGACGATGGATTATTGTCTACCTGTGGAGTTGTAACTTCTGTACTGTTACAGTATACACTTCCTGAACACCAGACTTTTAGGTAATACAAGGCTAACACTAGAACAGCATTTCTGAAAAGCTTTGCAGAACTAGACTGACTGCATTCTTCAGAATAAATTAAATGTTGGTGTAGAAATTTACGTCATTATTCTTAGGTGCTGTGAGCTTTTTTCAAGTTATAGCAAACAGAATATTGCAAATCTCTTTAGAGAGCCTGGAGCAGGCAGTTTGTTAGGTGTGGTTTATATTAATTTTGTTTGCTAACATGTTTGAGGTATACAGCAGTGACAGATCATCCCTAATTGGTGAGGGATTTGATTATACCTTGACCAGAAAAAAGAACCACCTACTGATCACACCCTATTCAGAAAAGCAAATCAGTGCAACAAACCTGTCAAAGGTGTGTCATGACAGAGGGTGAAAGAGCAACTAAGTACCTCATTTGTAAATTAAAATTCAACTTTTCATCAACAGTAAGCCCACATTTTGAAAAAAAAATCACCCTTTCTCCATTTACAACCACAATACTCTCTGGAAAATATTTCCAAGGTGTGACAGCAAAGAGACAGTGGAAATTTTATTTTCTTTACATACTTGCACATTCATCTGGGAATGGAAGCAAGAAGAAATATTCCTCTCAAAACAGAAAATTTCAGACTAAGGAGGAACAAAAAATTCTGTTCTTCTGTAAGAGGATTAAAAGTATGGAAAATTACTCTGAATTTTTCTTGTATCATGTTAGAAACTGAAATCTACTGATAGAAGTTGTTTCAGATGCTGGTGCCTAGTCAATATGGAAGATAAACAAAGTCTGGTCTTCTAAATCAGTTGAAAAGTTTAATTTAGAGATCTATAACACTGGTTTATTTCAGGTAGCTTGTTTCTTCTCCATTTATCTTATAAGCATGTTTCATTCAGCATTTTTACTTTCCTATAGGGTCAAAAGTGGAGTGATCATGAATCCTCCCTAAACCAGAGTAGTAAGAACAGCAGTAGTCTATTAATAATCTCTCAGTTCTGTTAACTCATCATAGTTCATACCATTGGCTCTAGGTGCTTTGTGGTTGTCAGAGTCAGTGGAAATGAAGAAAAATTTTCTATGGAAGTCATCATGTAACGAAATATAGACGATTTTTCTTGTGGAGACCTTAAGTTAACTAAAGCAGCTATTGTATTGTGTCAAGAAAGACAGCAGTTTCATATTTATAGGCTGAGTAAATAGTAGAGTGCACTTAAGGCTCACAAATATAGCATATTGGGTCCTAATGTCCATATCCCAGTTTGTGATTGAAAACTCTATCCCATTTCTTTATTCAAATCATTTTATCCTGACAGTGAAGGATGAAAATCTACCAACTAGCTAGGTATAAAAAATGCAGGTACGATGTCCTTATGCAGAGAAGCTCTGTACTAAGGCTCCAAATTTTGCAGGGTTTCAAGAATATAAACAGGAAGATAAAACATTGGCCCTGTTGCCTAAAAATTCTAGCCCAAAAACTGAGGAGAGTCAGGAGTAAGGGAATAAAAGGTGGGTATTTATTCGAAAGGCCTTCAAAGGTAGGGCAGACAAAGCCCCGTCCTTGGGGCATCACCCAAAATGGACGACGAGTCACGAGTTCTCCACACTTTTATAGGTTTGGTCCATTTGCATATCAGCCTAAATTCACCAACTGAAACTTTGCAATTTCCCCTTAGCTTGCTTCCCCCCTCCCCACCCCCGCTTTTAGAAGCTTGGGCCTGTCCTTGAGGGGTGAGTTCAGAGAGGCAATATTATGTGTATAGAGAACAGTAACTGATGAGCTGTAAAGCATACACACCAGACAATACAGAACCTGAAAAATATAAGGGTTAAAACCTAAGGCAACAGTCCCTCTGTGAACATCTCAAAAAATACAGCTAATGTAATGCACTCAGCATTTCGCTGCTAAAATTATCAAAATTCTCCCTATTGAGGTCTTTCAAGCAGAGTAAGCATGGGTGTTAGTCTGAGCCCTAGATTAACGTAGAGACCCTGAAGCCAAATTATCAAGCAGAGTGGAGCCAGGTGATGGCAGGTGGGGCCATGTTCTAAAGAGAGACATTTTAGAACCCACAGGAGAAAGGTTAAAAACAAGCACTATTATGCAGCCAGGTAAAATGACGCACAAGATGTGTAGGATAAAAGTGACACAGAAAATGAGTTTGTGTGGTTGTGTAGAGGACCAGACCTATGCATGTTTTGTCTCAAACGTTCTGAGTATTGCTACAGGAAAAGTGATCCACTGAGAGGGTCCTGAAGAGGTAGGGCGAGGGTGTTCTGAGCCAACTTCCTGCTCCACCTGGAGACTCGTGCTCAGTATTTCGCCCCCTTCCCCACCAACTCATTTTCTGGAGAAGGACTGGCTGCGTTCATGTGAACAAAGGCGTGAAAAGTCTAAGAAGTGTGCACACATAAGAAGTGTGCACCAGGTTAACTAAAAAGGGAGAAGATCGGGCCTCCTTGCTCTCTTTTTTCTCTCTTTTCTTCTTTGACTGTCTTCCCTTTTTCCTCTGTCTCTCTCTCTTTCCCCCTCTCTTTCTCCTCTCTTTCTCTTTCATTTTCTTTGTCTCACAACCCCATCTCCAAACCATCCATGCAACAGCACCAAAGTGAGATCTAAAGACTGGTGATATTCTGTTTTCTTCCCTTGCTTTCCCTGGGCATAAAAAGCATAAGAGTTGCCTGACACCTGGTCTGGTGCCTGTTCAGCTTGACAAGAATTCATAGAGAACATCATGTCCCCTACTGATGGATAGTGACAAGATGAAGATAGGAAATAATTATGATCTTAGAACATTAGGTGTACATGGAATTCTAGCTTCATAAAATTTAAATTTAAACCTATTGTCACCCCAAAAATTGTTAATTAGTATTATGGCTGGTCTCAATCACATACTTATCCTAAAGATCTGGTGTACTAATTATGTTTCTTTACATATAGTATGATGAAAACGAGAGATATAGCACACAGGGGCATTTCTCACTGAGAAATGAGAGCATGAGGAATTTAAGAAATCTTTTAATATCTCAAATCAAACACAACATGTGACACCTTCTCAAAAAAAGCATTTTTTCATTAATGAACAATCATGATAGTGCTTAGTTAGAAAACTGAAAAATCAACTAGTCCAATTAAATTAGTATTAAAAAGTTTAATATGTTCACATTGAAATGACAAAAAATAGCTTATTAAAATCTTTTTCATATCTCTAGATCAGGGTAACAGCACAACCTGTTTAGTCCCAAGTGCATTCTCCAGACTACAAAGAGGAACAATGTGTCAGTGAAAGATTCCAGATATCTTGCTTAATCCTTAACACAGGGTTGCTGAGAGGAAAAAATGTCTTTCAGGCAGCAGCAATGATCAGGACAAGTAAGTGGAAGGCAATAGGAGCATACCACCATTCTGATTAATAGGTAGTCTGATGACAAGGGTTATTTGGATTATGTGCTTCAAGGGAAGAAGAGACAGAACAACCTATAAGAGAAATTTAGCATGCAGGAGTTGTTAAGCACATAGTCTTATCCAGAAGTAGATTTAGGTGCCTATGATGAAATTCAGGTATTTGATATTGGGATTCATGTGCCCTAATTTAGAGTTTTAACTTCTAAATTAAAGCTCTGTTGATCATAGAAGAAATACGACATTCACAGGGCAAATCCTCTAAATTACCCACATAAAGAAGGTGATATCATCTTTAATATCTAAAAGAATCTGATGTAAATAGTTTTCTGATAAAAGGTCCCTTTAGATAAAGGAAATAGGTACAGAAACATACATTTCAATATTCAGTTCACTAAGTTTTAATATCTGAATTATGCTGGTTTAATTTTTCTTTCCCTTTGTTTTTCACAAATATGCAAGATTATCCTAAATGTGGTTCTTAGTACAATAAAAGTAAGATGTGGAGAGATATGGCAACATTCTGAACAGAAGACATGAGATTTTTAAATGTGAATAAGACTGTATACATGTGCATATTTATTTTACCTTACCAAAAATAAAGACATTAGTGCCAATGCTGTCACACTACAAAAAAAAATTCTACTGAGAACTTTAAGTAGATGAAGTATCAGCAAATCAGTAAAATTAACTTATTGAGAACATTCACATATGGATTCATAATTTTCATTCTAAAAGTTTTACATTTGAAAGACAACATAACAAAAATAACAGTTTTCAGTAATAGCTTTACAAAAACTATGGAATTTCTTCATAAGACTACATTGCTGTTGGGCTGTGACAATGTTGCAAATAAGTCAGGCTTCCTCTATAATTTAGATGTGATCCAATACCATTCTGTGCTTTTACATTGTCATTTTTCATTTCAGTTACATAAATTGCTATCATAAGAGCTTTTCAATAAATATCTTTGTGTTTCCAAATGGCTACAAAGCCAATGTATCCTATATATAGACCCAGGCAAGATTATCTATCAAGTTCTGAAATGTTTCCTTTTCCATTTTAAGTAATGTTTAAAAGTAAAATGATACTATTAAATTTGCCTGGAAGCAAATTAAAACATTATTGTCATGCTGACTGCAAGCCTCCCAGTGGCTGGACAGGCGACAAGGTTTGGGACCTAGCAGCAGGCAAACCAAGGTCCTGTCAGCAGCTGTCAGTGCTGCCTGCAAGTGGCTCAGTAGAAGGTTGGCTGCAGCAGAGTTGTTGCTGTGCAACGAAGCAAAGTCAAAGGAAGAAAGAGGGACTCTTTCCTTGTCTGCAATCCTAACTTTATTTCAGCCCCGGGGGGGCAGAAGGTCCGGTCGAAAGCGGAGACAAAGGAGAAGAGCCCTGAACAGTTGCAGGCACTTTTAAATCGGGGAGGAGAAAGGGAGGAACAAAGGGACAAACCAGTGGGGAAATGACAAGGGGTGACAGGGGACAAATCCCAACCGTTTGGGGGAGGAACATATTTGAATCAACCAATGGTGAACTGAATAGCACAGAACTTTCTGGAACTTAATGCGTGGGCAACACAGCACATGAATATACATAGGGATTTGAACCAATGGGGTTAGGGGAACACAGAAGCTTCGGGAAAAGGGGGAGGAGATGCTGTGGGAGTGACACCTAGTGGGAAGCAACCCCTAGACAGGGGTCTTGCCCTCAGATCCCCCCTCAGGGTTGGAGTCCTGGGCAGGGAAATCCACCCATTTGATGTCACTCAGCCCCAAAGTGGGCTGGGCCACCGCAACAAGATATCACCTACAATTCTTGCAAGTTCCCGATACTTTTTTCATTTTATTAATGATAATTTCTATTGATGCCTAAAAGGCTAGTCCAAAAACTGAGGCCAGGCAGGAGTAAGGGAATAAAAGGTGGGTATTAATTTGAAAGGCCTTCAAAGGTACATTTAGGGCAGACAAAGCCCCCTCCTTGGGGCATCACCCAAAACGGACGACGAGTCACGAGTTCTCCACACCTCCATAGACTTGGTCCATTTGCATATCAGCATAGATTTACCAATTAAAACTTTACGATTTCCCCCTAGCTCGCTCCACCCCCCCTTTAGAAGCTTGGGCCTGGGCAGCCCGAATGGCCTTGGGTGAGTACAGAATGCTAGTGTTATGTCTATAAAAAACAGCAACCAATGAGATATAAAGCATACATGCCAGACAATGCAGGATTTGAAGAATATAAGGGTTAAACCTAAGGTATCACTTTCATGAAAGGGCTGGTGAATTTGCTTCACACTTGTTTCCATGGAACTGGATAAACACCTTCCACATTGTAATCCAGCAATATTTTTAACATCCTAATTTATTTCTGTCCCTGGTGCTGATCACAAAATTCCTTATTCAGAGTATGGATCTTCCTTTCATTGCTCCTCTATGTTGTAATAGAAATTTGTATCAAAAAGGAAGATCCAAACCAGATTTTCTAAGTTATAATAAAACACAAGGGGCTATTTTTATTAGTCTATTACTCCACTTTTATGCTGGTCTAATTCCACTGAAATCAATGCAACTACTGTAGAGTAAGACAATAGTATTGTTGCAGTTATTCAGATAAGGCTTTAGTGTTTAATGTATTTGGACATGTGCAGATTAGACACTTCTGAATGTCCATTGAAACTGATTAAAATATTTGGTGTTATGACCTCTGCAGAGTAACAGTATCTATCAGGTGTGAACATTTTTAAATAAGTTATTGAAAACATTCTAAATCACCTCTCTAAAAAGATAGTGTCATAAAAGTGCACCACCTCCTAACACACCAACAGAGCAATTTCAATCAGGTGTGTTGGTATCACTCTTACTGCAGCAATATGCAGGGGTTAAGATCTGAGACAGGATTTTTGATTTTTGAGTAAGTGGTGTAAATGTACAAACGGGTACGTATTCTGTTCTCTGGTAACCTTGGGGTGTTAAACATACTTGCTTTTACACATGAGAATGAGGACAGAACTTGCCAAATATGCTTAGGAAAAGTGAGTATATTGCATGACATTAATTTCTGCTCAGAAAAGCCAGACCAGCAGTTTTTTTGCTTTTGCTCCTATCACACGCATACACACACACACACACACGTACACTTTAGCAGGTGACTTAAAAACTTTGGACCTTCTGGCTGAAAAATTAATTCAAAGATATACAGCTTCCTGAAAAATTTAACTTCATAAAAATTATGTTTTAGCAAAAATGCATTTTCCCAGAAACATTTCAGCCAGCTTCCTGGACAGTAACAGTGTTTATTTTCTCTTACAAATTATTGTGAGCAATATATCGTCAATGTTGTTGCTATCACTATTATTTGAAATCTGTTCTTCTACAAAAGGTACATCAGGTTAAATGACAAAAGGGACATTTTAATTCAGACCATTCATCAAAGCTATGATACCACTTCACAAAAATAATCTGTCTTTGGCCTGAAAAACTGACTGGCAAACTCCCAGCTTGCAGCACCTGTTTCATAGCTCACAGTGAAGATTTTATAAATACCTTGCAGTCATCTTGTGAAATCATTAATTTCATGACATGACTGAAAGTCGTTCCTGGAATTATAGGCATTCTATTACACTATTTAACTGTTCCACTGAGTCATTATATGAAATGCCTAAAAGTGTCAGGCATTTCATGAAATGGCTGGTGTCAGTGCTTTAGTCATTTTACGAAACTTAGCATTATGACATTCTATTCACTACTGCTGTGAAAAATCAATTTTTTCCAAGGGAAACAATGTCCTATCAAAGTCCCACTGATATAAATAAGCAGACATATTTGTCATATACTCACAATGCCTCAGCTGCTGCAGGCCTGAGGCAGCATGCCTTTCCTGAGTTTGCTCACTCAGACAGACCTCCTCCACTTTTGGA
Organism: Climacteris rufus; assembly: GCA_013398175.1. NCBI lineage: Eukaryota > Metazoa > Chordata > Aves > Passeriformes > Climacteridae > Climacteris > Climacteris rufus. The sequence continues at coordinate 245,797 of VZRZ01008807.1, read as the reverse complement.
TTGTGTTTCTGGGTGGTTATTATCACTTAGAGAATGAATTTGTCAATTAGAGAACAAATAAAACCTCAGAAAATTACTATTTTGTTTTGTTTTGTTATTTATTTTATTTTATTTTATTTTTTGTTTTATTTTACTTCATTTTATTTTATTGTTAACCCACACCCAAGTCTGTATTCAGACTTGCTTAGTAAGGAGTAACACTAATGAGATGGAGATAGTAGAAAGTAGAGATAATAAAAACACACACTTTCCTATAATTGACTGAGGCAGAGTGAATCCACGGAACAGTTTAGTGTTATAAAAGCCATAGACCAAAAGAGTCTGAAAGGGATTCGTTTGAAAAGTAAAATCTGTCTTGGGAAATATTGTAGGAATTAATTGGCTTTGTGTCCCAAGCAGCTTCTTCAGGAGAGGAAATGATTAATGGTAGTTGTGGTTCCTTGTTTTGGAGTTTTACTGTGGGAGATCAGGGTTTTGTAAATGATGTGGAGGCTGAAGAAAATGTAAAATAAGTAAATGCAAATGTTCCAAATTCAAACCGAATAGCTGATGTCCTGGTTCTGAAAACAAGTAGTTATTGTGTTACCATATGTCTGTAGAGTGAAATATGAAAGAATTGTGCATACAATGGCTAAAACTGTTACTAATTATACAACTACTTCACAAGACAACCAATAGCAAGAAACCAAGAGTTATAACCTTGAAGAGGAATTAGAAGACATTTTTTTTAATGTTAATGATATAAGTTGTCACATTGAAGATACATGAATACTTGCTTACCACTTACTTTTTTATTTTGCATGCAGCTAGATTTGGTAACTTTCTAGATCCTCCATGAGGATCTAGAAAATAAAAATAAAATGAAAAAATAAAAATGAAAATGAAAAATAATAAAAAAAAATAGAGCTGGCATGAGTCAATTAATCAAGAAATGAGGATTATTAAAAATGGGGGGAAATTGTGTGTGGCCTGGATCCTACATTCTACTGAGGAAAGCGAAATTAAACTTGCCAATAGACAATAGAATCATCTACATTCATAGTTATGAAAACTGTGAATTATGCTAAAAAGTCATTCTAGATCCTATGAGATATTTCAGAATTCTTTTGTTTGTATACTGAATCAGGGCACTCCCACTGGACCCAGCTTAGTTCTTTATGAAAATCTTTTGTGATAAACTTGCTGCTAATGGTTGCCTTTCCTCATTCACAGCAGAAGGAAAATAGCATGAGGTGAACAGATTTTCACAGTAGGAAATGTGTGTAAGCAGACACCGTTTTATAGTTGCTTGAGTAATTTGGGGACATTTGCAAAAA